>OZ010669.1:58936478-59442689 GCA_963932185.1 Troglohyphantes excavatus | reverse complement strand
TATATATATATATATATATAAATATATATATATATATATATATATATTGTAATAATGTGGCTGGCTGTTATCATGAGACAATATCTCAAATATTGCAGGAACAGAATAGTGAACATATTCCCTACAAATCATACAACTTGAAATATCAGTTATAAGTAAATCGATTCCCATATTTTACTCACCATAGCTAAAAAAAATAAGCAATCATCTTCTATTTCCCTACAAATCTGAAATACACACAGAAGCAATTCCCTTTCCAATATCCCTAAACACCTGGCAATGTCTCAACATCCCGCAAACTATCCCCCCATCTTATGCATTTTAATATCAGTACTCCTACACAAAACCTCACGGGTATTTGTATTCAGGCAGCACCATTCGATTTAGCCGAATAACCTGATACCCCGTGTCTAAAAGGGATATCAACAGAGGGCTTTCAGAAGGCCCCCCTTTTTATGCCGGGTATTCGGTATAAAGAGTGGCCATTGTGCATTGTCCGGCATGTTTTCCTTTTGGCGTCTTTAGGCGGTGTCTGGAATAAAAATGAGCCAGACGAATTCTTGGCAATAAAGGACAGCATCATTGCGCCAAGAATGGGGGATTGTTGTCCCCATGTGTGAAAAGGACGCGAATGGGCTTTTTTGTATCTGTTCTTTTCGTTGGTAGGGGGAGGGTTCCTGATTAGGATGTGATTTTCTTGGCGGGAAAGTATGTTGGTAGGTAGGTTTGGTAAACGGAGGATGCTGACAATATGGTATAATTGGCTATATTTGGACAGGTTTGCATCTAAGTGGTATAAATCTAAAAAAAATCGGGCAGACACAGTTAGAATTGCATTAGTTTGATTTGTGAATACTTTGTACATGCTCCTGCTCGATCTGCTACTTCTTGCGTCTTCGGTAAGCTCTAGTTTTGGTTTCATAGTGAAATCTTTTAAAAATGGTCATTTATCACTCCATACAATTTTCACACAAATACTTTTAAATGCCAATTAGTCAAATAGAATTGGAAAACTCATAATTTTCTTTAATTTAAGCACACAATTGTCACGGTACACTTACTAGAGATGAAGTTACAACAGGCCAAAGTATGTCCTCACTTCGATTCACCCGCCCACACACAAACACTATACAAAGGCCAGAGGGTAAGATTTGGTTGAATTAAAGAGCGACTGTTCTGATGATATTCAGAACTTTATATACTTATTATCTTTTTTGTAAAAAGGGGTGCTCAGAATTATTCGATGAGGGTTCAACTTGTTTTCTTCTTAACTTTTCCGTTGTCGAGGGGTCTCGCCACCTGTTTTGGGGGTTGGCAGGGGAGATGGAGATGCGGGAAAGCTCGTTATTTCAGAGGCGGCTACTGTTCTTTGACGGCGGTGTTTGTTTTCTCGGCGCTGATGCCCTCCCCCCCCCAGAGTGGTGGGTGTCCCTGCTCTGGATGCCATTTTGGAGCGACAGAGGTGAATGAGATTCGAAGGTTGACGGAGCTAGAGAGAGGACCTCGGATGACGATTGAGGGGTGAGCAAAAGATCGTCAGAATTCTCAATGGGCGCCCATGCCTATTTCTTCAGAGTCCGGCGATGTCCTAAGATCGGACTCGCTGCCAAACCACTCGAGTAATTCGAACATTCATTAGTTCCTCTCTGCGCACTGGGTCTCACATACTCCCCAGTGCCTCATCCAGCATCCGGCCATCCTTTTCCCGGACATTCCAATGTTCCTCTCAAGCACTGGGCCTCTGCACTGCCGTCTAATACTCCCCAGTGCATCATCAAGCATCCGGCCATCATTCTCCCGGACACTAATAAGTTCCTCTCATGCGCTGGGCCTCTGCATTCTGCCTGACACTCCCCAGTCCATCATCAAGTACCCGGCCATCCATTTCCCGGACACACCGAAGTTCCTCTCAAGCACTGGGCCTCTGCATTCTGCCTGACACTCCCCAGCGCATCGTCAAGCATCCGGCCATCCATTCCCCGGACACTCATACGTTACTCTCAAGCACTGGGCCTCTGCATTCTGCCTGACACTCATCAGTGCTTCATCGAATATCCGGCCATCCATTTCCCGGACACACCGAAGTTCCTCTCAAGCAGCTAAGTCTTAAACATGTTGGCTTAATGTGTTTTTTTATATACCTTTTAAAATCATTATATTATTTTACTTAATACTTTATTTAGATTTTGGTTTTTATTCAGTTGAGTCCTTTTCGTATCTACTGAGCATCCCTTTCAACTTTTATTACATCTTTATTCCCCCTAGAGTCCTTTAATTATTAATTGTGATTATATTGTGCATATATATAATAAATTAAATATGTTATTTCAGTAATCTGATTTCTGATTATTTTGCCATTCCAATCAATTCACTTTTCGATCACTTTGGCCTTTTTTCTATTACGTTCCTGGTATCTACCGCAACATCTGGTAGTAGTTACTGACTTAAATCTTAAAACCCAAAACTAGCAGTACACGACACTGTCAAGGCCGCTGTAATCGATGCGGATAAATCAAATATATTTTGTAAGGTATGTATATCTAATCACCCAGACAATAGTGCCTAACACAGACCTATATACACTGTTAAAAATTTCAGTTGAACGATGTACCATACCTTAGTGCAAAACAGAGGTCTACACCTTCGAGCATGGATCCTTTGTAGTAGGGGAGTCATGACGTCACTCTCTCTAACATCAAAGTAAAGCCAACAGGTAAGGCCTCAGACACGTGGTTAATTACGTCATTCCATTCATAAATTTTTACTGTTACTCATTTTCCAATTCATCAGCCAATCGCGAGAATTTTTAATTCATAATTTTAAAGAGATGGCAGGTGATATGGGCCTTTCGCTCTGAGATGTGGGCTTCACAATTATGACGTCACATTATCTCTACTACAGACCATTCATGCTCGAAGGTCTACACCATATTATGGTGTAATTTAGGTTGAACCAAAAAATCCTTTATTAAAAAAATGCGGATTGGTTCAACCTCTTTAACTGCATCCGAAATTTTTGCTGTCGCTACATCAACAAGTACCTCCAAGACAGACATCGGCAAACATGGGTCTCCGTGGCCCAGTGGATAAAGGCGTTCACCTATGAATCAGAGGATTCCTAGTTCGAGCCCGATCGGTGGCAAGTTGTCATTTGCGATCGGAGGGTTGCCAGCTTCGCAACAAAAATACTACTACTACTATGCTAAGAAAACTCGAATTTTGTGTTTTATGCAACGTAAGGAGTTTTGGTGCAACGTTTCCCCACCTTCGAGCATGGATCCCTCATAATAAAGAAATCATAAGGTTACTCGCTAACATCAAAGTGAGGCCAACGTGTACGGCCTCCGACACGTGGTTTACTACGTCATCCATTCATAAAGATTTCTAGTTCATTCATAAAAATATACTGTACTTCATAAAGTAACACATTTACTATTATTTCCAAATCACAAGTCAATCGCGAATGTTTTTTCATTCATAAATTTTGAAAGGAAGTCACGTGCCTGGTGCTATCAGGTCTGAAATGTTTGCATCACGATGATGACGTCACATTCGCTCTCCTACAGTCCATTCATGCTAGAAGTTCACCACTAAATGGTATCCGTGGTAGCCCCGTAAAATGGTGAAACTAAGCCCCAAATGTTGGTTGCAGCTAAATGGGTAGCAAAGTTTGGTGAAAGGTCGTAATAATTTTTAACAGTGTACCAACACATATAAGCTCGGGTATCGCCAATTTTCGCAGCAATATATATAATTGAAAAGTTTATAGACATTTTAATCTTTACTTTAAGGGAAACTCACAGATTCGACATTTCTTTTAATTGCATGATGTGTTGCCATTATGTTTATGAAATTGCGTTTCTATCCTGACACCCTATGTAGCTGATTTAAAGTTGCTTCACGTCGAAAGTTCATTTTCACAGGTATCTGAAACTACAACGAGTCACCAGCTGCACGAATCCCACGCGGTCAGTTCACTAATAAGAGTATAAAATAAATCCACATGCGTCTTCCTTCCTTCGCACGAACACTCTCCTATTATTTCCAAAAAAAAGTTTATAATATATGACTACAGAAAGTTAAAATTCTGATCGAATCCTCCACACTGCTCACGATAGCTAACAGATCGTGACAAGACCCACCAATTCCCTTCATGAAACATGACTTTTATAAACAAACAATCGGAGAGTGAAGAAAAGAAACGGAAAGAAAACCGAGAATGGAGAATTCTAGAGGGAGATAAATAAAGAAAAAAAGGTCTCCAAAGGAAGGGGGGGGGGGGGGGCTGTAAAAAAGTATCTTTTGTAGTCTATACCAAAGATTAGATTGATCCCTCTGAGATCGTAGCGCTTTTTTTGCTTTCGCCTTCTTCCATTTTCTTTTTCTGCCCACCGTGCTGAAAGGTGGTTGTTTTAACTGTTGTTTTCCGCTGCCGAAACATGGAAAGTTTCTGCTCTTAAAAGTGTCTAATTTTTTGGAGTGGATTCCTAGAAAGTTTTGACTTTTAAATGAATTGATTCCAGTGAATTCCTATTTGGGTTTGGAGTTGTTTTTTAAACTTGTTTTCTTCATATGTAAATCGGCACCTTGGTTCAAAAGATAAAATGTCTAAATTGAGATTGTCTAGAGTAAATTTCCAAACGTTCTGTCATTGTATTGAGGAGGCACAAGGGAAATAGTCAGACCTTCCCGAGTTGGTTATAGGCTTCGAGCATGAATTGTCTGTAGTAGAGAGAATATGACGTCATAATCGTGAAGCCTACATCTCAGAGCGAAAGGCCCATATCACGTGCCATCTCTTCACAATTATGAATTAAAAAATACTCGCGATTAATTGGGAAATGTGTAACAATGAAAAATTATTAATGGAATGACGTAATTAACCACGTGTCTGAGGCCATACATGTTGGCTTCACTTTTATGTCAGCGAGAGGGACATCATGACTCCTCTACTACAAAGGATCCATGCTCGAAGGTTATAGGCCTAGACTACTGTACTCTAACTGTAACTTCTGTTAAAGTTAGAGATTAGTGACCTAGACAAAATGGAAAATACATAGGCTTCCTACAATTGTCGATCGTGCACGTTTCTAGTAAACTAGATATTTGCCATAATAACACCATTCGAAATTTAAACAATTGAATATTTTAAAACTATGTGAACATAAATTACAACTTGATTATTCTTGTGGAAGAAGGATATTATTCTCCAAACCATTCAATATTGTTTTTTAAACATAAATATATATATGAACAACCATGAGATGATTTTTGCATGTGATTTTGAAGGGAATATTTTAAAACTATGTGAACATAAATTACTACTCGATTATTCTTGTGGAAAAGGGATATTATTCTCCAAACCATTCAATATTTATTTTTAAACATAAATATATATATGAACAACCATGAGATGATTTTCGCATGTGATTTTGAAGGGAATATTTTAAAACTATATGAACATAAATTGCAACTTGATTATTCTTGTGGAAAAGGGATATTATTCTCCAAACCATTCAATATTGTTTTTTAAACATAAATATATATATATGAACAACCATGAGATGATTTTTGCATGTGATTTTGAAGGGAATATTTTAAAACTATGTGAACATAAATTACAACTTGATTATTCTTGTGGAAAAGGGATATTATTCTCCAAACCATTCAATATTTATTTTTAAACATAAATATATATATGAACAACCATGAGATGATTTTCGCATGTGATTTTGAAGGGAATATTTTAAAAATATGGGAACATAAATTACAACTTGATTATTCTTGTGGAAAAGGGATATTATTCTCCAAACCATTCAATATTGTTTTTTAAACATAAATATATATGAACAATCATGAGATGATTTTTGCATGTGACACCCGAACCCTTTCGTTGTAAGAGCGAAATATATCACCGTATTTCTTATAACTAAAAATTCATAACAAGTTTAACGCTTCTTATCATTCATAGATGGCAGCACAATCAACGGTTTGATTAAAAAAACACTATTAAATGAATTATTTTATACGCATTTAAAAAAAAAAAAACGTTGATATGTATGAGGTGATCGTACAATTTGTCATTGCTCCTGAAAATTCTCTTTCTTGTGATACCTCATGTATTAAGATCCATTGAATACAAGGGCCATAAAAGGGATATTTACTACACAAATTATATGTATGATTATTAGAGGGAACTGAGCCGGTATATGCATGTTTTTTTTTCCTTCTTTTTAATAGGATATGTTAAAACTAAAATGTGAACGAATAGTAATTTTTTTTTCAAATCAACTTAATTTTGAAAAAATATTTAACTAATAACTATTTAGTTCCAACGGAGATCAACACTCTTTTTTCCATGTTTAGAATATAAAATACTTTTGAAGTACTTTTAGCTTGGTAGAAAACTATGAGGAATTTTTTTAAAACCAACACTACAAATTTATTATTTTAAATTAGCAAACAATGTTTGTAAAGGAGGAAAGAACTAGGCTCCATTTTCATATCGATACCAAAATCTCATTTGTTGGTTTCAGCCATCATTATGTATAACGGAAATACAGAAACATTAAAACAGAAATTTAAACTGAAAAAATAAATTCAACTAAACAGAACCAAAAACAAAAATGTACTAGAACATGTCCTATTTCTATTTTAAAACAAGAAAAATTATAACAGTTTGCTATGATATAAAAATTGAAATATGCATCATTCAGAAGAATGCAGAAGAATTAAAATATGCATCATTATCAAAATATGCTCTCACATAAGCATAAATTAAAATAATTTAACTCTTTCCATCACTCTTTAATAATTTGATCCGATTTGGAGAACAATATTTAAAAAAAATATGTTCCTTATTTTGTTTCCCACATCAAACGCACTCTTAGCAGAGAAACAGAATTTACAGAATTTGTCTAAAATAAGTGGGAAAAATAAGTGCGCAAATAAAGATTCTCGATAATTTATTGGGTTATATGTTCAGTTTCAATTTTTTTTTTAAAGTTAATTTAAATTAAACTTAAATAAAAATAAATTTGAAAGTAAACTCTTAGAATAATTTTCGAATAACTTTTATAGTTTTTTTTTCCAGTTATTTCTGGAATTATTCATGCATTCGACTGTATCAAGGTTAATGGAAATTATTTATGTTCCGCAGTACACCCCTAGCAAATTTAAATTTTAAAGGAAAACACCCATCGGATTATTAAAATTAATTTTTTTCGGTAGGTTTTTGTTATGCATTTACATAGTCACAGAGATTTTTTTATAAAAACAATAATAACCATCTCGAATCCAGAAGAAGTCCGTACATTTTGAGAAGCACGGAAATGTACAAGTATTAATTTCTCTAACTTTTAAATCCTCGGGAGAATTAGGATTTCATTTATGTCAAACTGTTAAAAATAGGTATTCAAAAAAAAAGTAAAATGTAATCATTTTTTAGTACATTTGATGCTTATCATAGATCCGAATATATAAGTTTCATTTTTAAAAATGTCATGTATTCAAAAATGAGTACAATGAGTAAAAATTAATAAAAAGAGCAGTAACTTGCCTATATAAATCACTTTCAATAAATATCGACAATTGCAACCAAGACTTAACGGGAATCGAACCCGTATCATCAGGCGCCGTAGTCCAGAGCCTTATCCGTTGGGTTTGCCTTACCATGGTGACGTGAAGAAGTTATTAACAGGAAAAATGTTAAAAAGGTGTACCAAAAGAATGTTAAGTAAGATAATTGAGATGTAATAACTCAGTTTCCATTTAAGCAATTGACATAAAAAAAAATGTGAAAACCCGTCTTCTGAACAACTATTTTAAGTGTGTCAGGTCGCTTTGTTAAGATGGTTTGAACAGAAGCTGAGATTAGCAATATTGAACCACACTGCTCATTTTTGAGAAAGTACGATTACTTAAATTTGAGTATGCAATTGTACTCAAAGAAAACCGAGTATGTTTAGATACTCATTTTAAGTCCTTTTTTTTAGTGTAATGGCAAATTCAGCAGTGGAACTGAGAAAAATTTAAACGTGTAAAACTCTAAAACCAATATAAAAAAATGGCGCCTAAAAACAATATTTTCATTGTTCTGCATTTCATTTAGATTAATTGAAAGAAAAAAAATAACAAATAGTTCCCAGTCTTTTCTACATATAACGTTAAAGAAGTAGTACCTCTCAATACAATTAAAATAAATCCCCATAGCCTCTAATAAATGAAATAGTTTTATGACACCTTTAAATCCATTCCTAAACGTCAAATCCATTCTTTTATTTGTCTATTTTAATTATTTACTCTTCGCTATTAAAAAATGCATCCGCGAGTAAAAAAAACTAAAAGTTCCAGAGTTCTTGATATTCCTGTAATTAAAGTTGACAAATTGGTCGGTCTCGGATTTCATCCTGCGGAATAATGAATGAGATTCGGTATTCCAATCTATTGCCTTTTGACATTTATCTCTTTACTTTGAGCATTAATTATTCGAAGAGAATTGGAAGAGTATGCATTTTATTCTGATCTTCGTAGTAAATTAATGCGCTTTTAAAGGTACAATTTTTTTTTATCAAGAGTTATTTGTACGTAAAGAGAAAAAAATATATTAGTTAAATATTTTTTTATGTTATCGTTTTCAAATTTTATTTTTCAATCAGTGCTCTTTGGAGTTCTTAGATTTAATGATCTTCTTATCATAAAAAATAATTATAAATCTTGTTTTTTATTATTTTGTTTTTTTAATTTTGAGGGTATGTATTTAATTTAGCGCTGTTCACTGAAGTTCTGAAATCAATTTGCGATTCGAAATTTATTTTTTACTATCTAATTTCTAATAAAGTATTAAGCCATTTTTGTAGATACAAAAAAAATCACAAATGTAGTATACAGGGACACGGTTCCATCAAAACTTTTTTTTTACTTTTTGAATAAAAATTTTATTATGCATTAATTAAAGTTATATAAGTACAATATTTCGCACAAAAATTACATAACAGTTGGTATTTTTTTTCTTCAGAATTTAAACTTTTACATTTTTAAGCTTTTTGTAAAAAAAAAAACGGTAATTTTTTTTTTAATATTTATATTTTTTCACCAAAATTTTCTCTCATATCTTTAAAACTATAATACCTAAGAATTGGTATTCAAATTTTGTATACTACATGAATTTGATTTTTTTTAATAAATAGTTGTTTATAATAACACAAAAAATTTCTTTTAAACTAATTTGTTTTTACTTTACTTATTAAAACAAAATACTACTCACAGAGCTAATTTGCATGCCAATATATAATATACACATATTTTACAATATGCTTACAAAATTACGCATTTTTCCATTCATAATAAAAATTCAGTATAACTGTCATTTAGCATAAAATCTCAAATCACTCATTAAAAAGCACACAGTTCTAGAATTTTGCAGCATATTTAGAAAGCTTCAAACTATAATTTTAGCAAATAAAAAAATCGAGAATTTACAATTGTTTTTGAGTATTTATGTCCCCTTAATTACACAGAAGATTTTGCTTTTTGTCACATTATATAAAATATGAGTAAAGAAAGTATAGTTTTCAAGTAAAAATTAAAGTAAGCCGTGTTTATTGAGACGGCAGCAGGGTTTAAAGGGTGCAACGTCAAACTCAAGAGTATGACACCTTTTTGAATTTCCGGACAAACCGCTACACGCTTTCTACATGGTGTCTCATAGAACGACGTTTTCGAACGTTAGACAAAGGTGAGATAGGTGCATTCGTGCCAGCGCTGTTTTGAAGCTCAGGTTGTCGCTACACATGTATTCTTTAAGGTCTTGTTTTACGTACAGCAGCCCACTTCGTCCATATGCCCCTTACCAGAATTAAAGACGCTACACATAAAAAGTATTACTAGTCATTTAAAAGTGTGAGAATTGTTAAATTATGCATACAAATTAGTTATAGGCGTGTAAAATAACATCTTGTAGAAAGCCCAAATCCAAGATTATAAAGCAAACCCGTTATTATTTGATTGCAGTTTTTTAGATGTTACTAAAAAAGGATTTAACTTGACTTTGTTATTACAGTATATTTTTAGATTACAATCACCATAGAAATTGTAGCCCAGTGGATAAAGGCGTTCAGCTGGTAATCAGAGGATTGCTAGCTCAAGCTCGTGCGAAGGATTTGAAAAAAAAAAGTAAAAAAGTAGTGTTTTTGTGATCGGCGGGTTAGTAGCTTCGCTACAAAAATACTAGAAAGTCGTCCAGAACATCCAACAAATTATAAAGAAGTGTATACGGGACTAATGCACGATAAATCTGATCGGGGTTCAAAGTCCTGACGCTTATTGAGCTCAAGTGTTGTCCTCGTATCTGACCATGATTCAAAAATACGAGGCATCGTTCCCGGGTGTTCCTTCGAGATATGACCCGAACCGTTGCCAATGGCCTACTGTGCAGCTCTAGTGCGACGTTAATTAACCGAACCATAACCATTCGGTCACCAATTATTATTGAATTTCGGACTATTTCGTTTTTTGTTGGTACACTACACCGTGATCTATGTCTAGGTAGAATTTTTTTTAAAAAGCATCGTATATATCAGGCTAATAAATAAAAACAATTTTATTTCTATTTGATTAATTTGAAATAATTTTTTCTCTATTTAATACGATCGTGCTTTTCCTTGCAAAACTATTTCCGTCTTCGAACGGAACCGTTCTTCTTCGGCAAGTGACAAAAAAAGAAAACTTCCATTCCATCAGCTGCCATCTCTCAAATGTTCTTCACTTCCGCTATAAAATTTCATGTTTAAAACATTTCCTACATCAAAGCGTTATTCTATATCGAAGTTCGGGGGATGGCTTGGAAAAAAAAGAAACAATGCAGGCCTTCAAGTGGAAGGCTGTGATGAAATATGCATAAGGTTTGGAGAAGGATTTAAAAAGTATTGTCAAGGCCACCGCGCGATGTGACATTGCAAACCAGATTCGGATTTCAGGAAAGAATATTTCTTGCTGTGTTAATATATGTTCATTTCTTTTATTCTATGTGTGCCTGCACGCGAAAAAAATAGGAATGCAAAGAAGCATGCGAAAAAGTTGCCATAACAAATAGTCTGTTGTAAAATTTTGACGCTGAAATTGTGTTCTGAAAAATAACCTTTGAAAAAACGACGCCATATATTCATGTTTTCGTAGATTGCAGAATAACTTACCTTTCCTAATTTATTCTCAAAGTTCCAAAAGAGATGGGTTGGTATTAATGCTTTAGTACATTTACAGACAGGCTATTACCGATGATTCAAGCTCTATATACACTACCTCGTGATTTTAAAATACGTCAGTTCCACATCCCGACCAATTGCAGGACATTTGTACTTCGATATATGTTAGAGAGCGGACGCTTATACAAGGTGTCTTTATTTGGACTTGCGTGAAATAGAACCTCTTCTATACAACATGTCATCCAGGCAATCACAGCCAATAAGTGGAAAAACAAAGCATATGTCTCAGCAAGTTAGATAAATTAGAGTAACTAGTATACCGTGCGATATTTATCATATGGACTTTCTTCCCCCACACCCATTCGTTGTAAGGGCGAAATATAGTTTCGTATTTCTTATAGCCAAAAAATCATAAAAGTTTAACACTTCTGATCATTCATAGATGGCAGCATTAGCAACTGTTTGTTTAAAAAATACACGTTTAAAATATTTAAAACGCATTTTTAAAAAAAAATATCGTTCATATTTATGAGATGAACGTACGATTCATCACTGCTCCTGGAAATTTTCTTTCTTTTGAGTACAAGGGCCGTAAAAGGGAACTTGATTACAAAAATAATATATGCGGACGATATTAGGATTTTATTTTACTTCCTTAGTTTTCCCGTTTGATTCCAGGGCCACATCTTTGCACTTCAACTCTCTATTAATTAGTGTATCATACTATCATTTTCTCTTAAAACTCATTTTAACAAACCTTTACTTATTGTCTATATCGCTATGAGAAAACTATGACAATTTTTTTTTTAATTGGGGCAGGGGGATTTTACAAATTTTTATATCAAAGGCATCTTGTTATTATACTTTTCATAAAACAGTTTTTGAGAAAAACTAAAAAAAAATATATTAATATTTTTTCTGAAGAAATTGATACAAATTTTTTACCTACTTACTGATGTGAATGAATGCAAGTTTTTAATTCTTAATTATATATGTTTAAATCTTTATGTAAAACAAAATTCCTCAAATTGGAAAGTAACAATCAATTTGCCAGCTTTTCGATCTTACATTACAGCCCACGTTTAAAATAAATACGAGAAAATTATAATATGTATATAGCATTGAGTGGTTCGACAAGTCTTTATTTTAAACTGCTTTAATTATATGTATTTACATCGTTTTAGAAAGACACAAGCAGCTTAGAACACACGACTTCTAATACTCTGTCCTTCTAGAACACTATCTCTTTTTGGGACTTCAACATTAATTCATTCCCTTTAGGTTATAAATGATTGAGTCCTTGCTGATATTATGTCAAGAACATATCCTTCCACCCATATGGTTAAATTCTATAAATTCTCTTATAGCAGTATTATCCAAAAAGCGGCTACAAATTAAATATGCAGATTAGAAATTCTGTTTATTAGTGATCAAGGGCACTGTACGGATCATTGGACAGTACGGATTGGAATCCGTACTGTCCAATAATCTTAAGTGTTTATTAGTTTTAACTGTTTATTTGATTTGTGGTAATTAAGTAATTGATTAATCAAATAAGTTGTAAAAATTCTTATATAGGCAATTCTATTAAAAAATTAATATTTATTAATTTCATCGAAAATAAATTGCATGTTTTAATTTTTAAAGAAAGCTTAATAAAAAAATTTAAAAAGAGACAAAACTTCACTAATTTACATCAATAGAAACATTGTCTTTTGAGTCTTAAGTACATTATATTTAATTTTAAAACTTTCATTCTATATGAATAAAGATGAAAATATTTCAAACAAATACTAGCATTAATTTTCAATTTTAAATTTGTAGCTTGATAGTTAAAACTTAATAACAGTTAAAAACATTTGTATAGCCTCAAAAACATATTGTACTAGATAACAGTTGAATAAAATGAAAACTAAAAAAAAAGAACATGCTAAATCTATAAATTCAAAAGAAATCTACTTAAAAAAAATATTTTTCTTCATTGTCTGGTTTAGCAAAATCCTTTAACAAAATTTTTATTCCATTAACATTAAGAAAATTGGATAGGTTAATAGATCCGTCTCACTAAAAATCTAGAAGTTTTACAAAATACCATTTAAACTTTGAAGTTGTTTTTTTAATCTATAGAGTTAAAGAAATTGCTTCAAAACGATTCCTTTCACATAACACTAAAATTTAATTATATCTCTGTACCAATAAAAAAAATTCCAAATAATAAATAATGGCAATTTTTCTTTTTTTTCAAAAATCTACTCTACCAAATCACCCAATTCATAAAGCTTCTGTTAAGAAATTCCTATATATTAAAAACCTCGCAATAAATTGTAAAAAATGTTTTTTACGTTGCAATAAAATACAGATTTCGAAATAGATTAAACATCTCTTTAATTAAACAATTTAAATATACATTTCAAAACACAATTAAAATCTTTTAATTTAAAGAAAATTACATACAAAAGATATAAAAAGGCAGGGGGGACCACGCTTTTCACAACAGGAGCTAATGGGAGACCGTCGTCAGTGCCACGCTTCCTGCTTTAAGTGGCTAACTTGTCCCAATTTGTAGTACCTGGTGGTGTGGATGGTATTCGTGGCATCCATCTTTGGAATAGGTTCCGCCTCATTGGCCAACTGTTTCTCAGCAGACTCTGTCGTTCCGTCCCCTTTCAATGTAGCGATGCACTTCCATTTGTCGTTGTGCGTCGCTGGAAGTAAATGAAAATTGAGTAAAATAAGAGTTCAAATCAATTTAGGAAAATAATTATAACTAGGAGGCTCCGCCCCCTGCTCCGCTAACGCTCCGCCAACCCCCGGAGAATTGCTATGCAATCCTCATAGGTTTGCTCCGCAAACCACTTCTCGCTTCGCTCGCTAAAAGGAAGGACACAATAACAATGTGTCCTAGTAACAATACTTTTTTTAATTATATTACCAAAAACTTTAAACGTTGAAACTAAATTTAAATTATAATTCACCTTGGCATCAATACATTTTTTCGCCATGTAAATCAATATAAAATCATTTAATTTAATTTCTTTTAAACTACAAATAAAAACAATGGAACCACTGGCAAGCCATTATTTATTATTTTATTTCTACCATTATTTATTATTTTCCACGTTATTTCCGCACCTTTCCTGCATTTTAGTTTAATTTTTAACATTATTGGTAGTTTGTTTGGGCATAATTGACATTAAGCTTACCATACTCTTGCCTACCAGAAGTCTTTACGTAACTAAGTTAATACGTCATAAAAATGAAGTCATAGAAATCTAGTTTTTAAAATTGCCAACAGATGGCGCCACGGCAATGTTCCGCTCATGTAAAATTTAGAAAAGTGCTTTTCAAAACTTCTATTTTTAATGGAATAGGGTTTATATTCGTCCTAATTTAAGCTGACATCAACAAAATAATTATTTACTAATGAATTGAAGAGGCTAATCGTCAAAATAGCTTACATAATGGCAAAATAAAAATACGGGCACAACATAATTTCGTAAACAAACTGTTGCCACTCAGCGTACAAAAAAACAGCGTTTTTCCATCACCGCGTAAGAGAAATATATATAAAGATTTTAAGGACATTGCAGCAATTTTAAGGACCTTAAAATGTGTTTTTATTAAGAATTATTTAGCTTAGGAATTATTTGTAATGTGTAAATTGAGTACTATAACAAAAACATAGAAATTTCATTTTTCTATTATACAAGAAAGCTTTACGAACTCGACAAAAAATGCCTTCGAAAATAGAACCGTGGTAACTTATTATTTTAAGTTACTCAGTAAATTGTGGTAACTTGTTATTATTACCAAGTGAGAAAGAACAGCATTTTTAGTCGTTTTGCATATGACTAACTAAGATCTGTCTTGGAATGTCTTCTTTTATTTACTGAATTGTTTCCAAAACGTTATAGATTTAACAAAATTGGCAAAATAATATATTTAGTTACAACAGAAACTATAAAAAAAAATATTACAAAATAAAGTTTTACAATTATTTATTTAGTTTTGATGTTTTTTAAGGTTTCTTTGAAAGTTAAGGTTTTAAGAACTATTATGACAAAAATAAGGAGATTCGAGCATTTTTTTAAGAAATGTATGAATCCGGATGCTAGAAGAAATGATGAGAACTTTATACAAATAAAAGTCTGGGTAAAATTAAAAGCAGAGTGATAAATGATTTTCTCTCAATAACTCTTGTATCAAATTCATTCCAATTAGCTAAAGTTTTGAGTAACGTTTATGCTGTTTTGTTTAATGTTTAAAGTGATATGGGCGCTAAACCCATTACGAAGTTCAAAAAGTTAGCTCTCACAAAACCAATGCATTTTTCAAAAGTCGATTTCAGAATTATCCCTGTATTTAGCATATTCCTACCTTTTAACTTGTAAACAGAGACAATTGCAATAATTGAATGTGAAAAATTGAATATAAGAATATTCAAATTCATGCTTGGCAATCATTTTACTGAGGCAGATTGTAATAGATAATTACAGTAAGTACAAAATATGACAATATTCTGTACATGTATAAAAAGTATTAATGTTCTGTTTTATCTCAAACAATTATAAATTCCAAGAAATGTAATATAATAAACTAATATATCTAGCACCATTAAAAATCTAAAACTTTAAAATAATTTTATATAAATTACAAAAGTTTAATTCAGTACTGTATCAAAATACTGGGCATCAACAATTTGGATTAAATATAGTGATATTGATGTCAAATATCACAACACTCTTTAAATTTGTGTGCATAAACAATTAGTAAATCAAGTTTATTTTTCTAGGTACCAGTGTTTGAGATTTTATTAAATGTAATACAGTGTTCACTCTAGAAATAAAAAAGGGCAGGGCGCTGTTGGCTGTAAAAGGGCACCCCGTTTTTAAAAGGGCACTAAAAAAAAAAAGTTTGAGATGGGCGTGTCCACCCGTGACCAAACAAAAAAAGTTCCGATTTATTGATTGATATTGCGCTAGAGCTGAGAGCATATTGGGCTATTGGTGACGATTCAGGCTTATTTTGAAGGAAAGACCCGTACAAAATTGATGAAAAGGCTACTTAAATCTAAAATTTGGTAAAAAAAAGCTTAATATTGTAACCAAACCATCTTCACTTTTAAAAAAAAACTATAACATTTCGGGTACCGGGCAACCAATAGGATTCGTGGAATGCCCCGTGCTCGAAATAACCGGGGAATGATCGCGATTGCACAACACGTGTAGTTAAAAGTAGTTTGTTTTTCTACTGTCATAAGTCACTTAATTCCAATTTACACACACATTTTTTTCAATCAATGCCTTTTTTAAAGACAGCTAGAGAAGCAAGGACGATTGTGCTTGACTCGTCAAGAAAAGGGCAAGAGGGGCGGCATTTTTTAAAAAAGGGGCATGAGGGCGCTATTGAGAAGTAAAAAAGGCAGGCAGGGCGGACCGCCCTTCAAAAAACGCCTAGAGTGAACACTGTGTAATATTTATGGACTCGGAACTTGAAAACAAAGCAGAAACAGAAAAACATTACATCAAATATTTATACGAAAAGGAAGTTTTCTCAACAAATGCATATATAGGCATCAGGATGTAAAAATTATTATCAATACAACACAATAAAAGTATTCACCTTTCCATAATCTAACACATCCATCATCACCAGATGAAGCAAGAATAGTTCCAGTAATATTCCAACTCACTCGCCATACCTAATTGTGAAAGAACTCATATTTAATAACACAAAAATAAAACTTCAAAAATGTACCTCATTAACTAAATGAAACTAATCTCTAAAACCAGTTAGACATACAAAAAAGCAGGAGTGCAGAATATGATCTCACGAAGTTCGGGGAAATTTTTACTAAGGACAATAAATAAAATTATAATGAATATATCTACTTACGTTTTTTTCGATTGCTGTTTTTATAATGATCAATTAAAATGGAATGTTGTGTTGTGTTCATCTTTAAAATTAATTAAAAAAAACACATTCAATTAAGTTTTTTTATTAATGCTTAAAAAATTCAACGTTATTATTCTGACCACATGTTAGCATGAAGTATTTACTTCTGTCCCCCATCCCGCTGATGGTTACATTTTTTTTATAGAAAAAACGCGAATAACCCTTACATTTTCTACACCTCCGCAAAAAGTAAAAGATATTTTGATAATTTTAACTTTTAGAAGATCAGTGGTGCATGTCTGTCAGAGTTTTGCCATTTTTCATAGCAACACAGAATTTTTAAATTATGTTAGAAACTTTTTTTTTAATCCAAAGTATCAAGAAGAACTTTTGATAGCTATCCATTAAAATTATTTCAAACTTATTTTAAAGAGGCATGCACTGAAAATATAAATTTAACTATTAAAGAAAAAACAACTTTACAAATATGCAATACTTTATTCCCCTTCAGGGGAGTTATAAGCACATTCAAGTGATAAAACTTGATTTAAAAGGGTTTACTAAAAATAATTTAAAGAAATTTTATTTTACACCAATTATACAAATTGGGTTTACATAATTAGCAAAGTTTCAAATAATATACAATCTTAATGTTCAATTCTAGATTTAGAGATAGTTTTTATTAGTTTCCCTTTTTGTTAACTCGTTCATTACATTTAGCAGTGTTTAAAGTAAGTTCCTTTGCCACACTAAATGCCAATGCCTATATTTAAAACAAAATATGGTTAAATGTTATGAAAAAATGCCTTAATTAATGCTTTATAATACTGGATATGAGGGAGATCGAAACATGCTTCATAACACCCCCTTTACATCTCGACATAACCTTTTAACTAATAAACCCTTATATAACTATTTAACCTATGGTAATCAAAAGAGCTTTGTTAGATCTTTACTTGCACATTAACACTCACATGAGTCATCGAGAAAAGTAAATCAAGTTTAGTTAATACTAACAGATGTTTTGAAATGCAAAAAATTATTTTCAAAAAAAATTCAAAAACAAAATTTTTTTTATGTAATAATTTTGCAAAACTGCTATGCAATGTTATAAAAGTGTGATACATTTAGGTCTTAATTGAATAAGAACCATTTGTATATTTATGATAACTTGATATATGCTATATTTTGATAACTTGGAACAATGTCTTCTGCATGTTAATTTATACTTTTTTTTTAAACAACACACAAAATGATCTGTAGCTTCTACCCAACTTTTCACAAGAATACATAGAGAAAAATGAAGTAATCTACAAACAAAAGAAAGCAGACATGGTGCTTATTAGAAGTTTTGCTTTTATAATTCTTTTTACAGTATATATTTTCCAATGTAGAAATCACTTGAAATCTGCTCTAAATGGTAAATTGTAAACACAATTATCATTGTGGGGTGTGAAATTATCAATAAATTATTCAGAAATAGTTTATAACTTTTTTTAGTTATAAAATGCTAAACATTCTCTATATTTGAATAAAAAGTTAAAAATAAATTTTCAAATATTTATAATTCTATAATTACAAACATTTATACAGATACAAGAGAAGCTATTCCTTGAAAAGTTAAAACTGTTTAAGTAAATTAAAAAATAATCTTAATAAATATAAAAAAAAGAATACATTACACATGTCAGTAAACAGTGATAAAACAAGCTAACTCACTTGAGAATTATGATTGTCAAACTGCCCTGCTTGTCTAATTTCATACTTTGATGTTGCTTCCTGAACACCGCTTTGATCAACTTGAACACTGAAATTATAAAAACAACTAGGCATTGCATTCTAAAAACAACTAAAAAGCAAATATTAAGGAAAACAATGATTATGAGAATATATTTAAATATAGCTCTAGAGTCATTTCATTACAATTAAACTATCCACAGGATGGCAACAACATTCTGGAAAAAAGTTCCCTGATTTTACAATTACATTAAGAAATGTTGCAATACATGCTTCGTATAGAAACAAAGTATCCACGCTACAATAATACAGTAAATATATTGCATCATAAATAAAAAAATATAAGCAATACTTATTGATAGTTAAAATAATAATTTATGGATACAACACAAATTATGCAATTGCGACAGGCATAATAGTAATTAAACAAGTTCTCTAAAAGCCATAATTTTTTTAAAAAAAGCAAGTTTTTTTAAATTATTTCTTTTGTAGATAATTTTAAATGTTTTATATGCTTCCTATTTCCTATTCCAATCTTCAATAAATCACATATTCATTAGCCCCTCACATTACAGCCTGCGTACAATTCAAGGTCGAACACACTTTGCTTTTGTTTCTCCCTCCAGCAGTGGTTTACGTTTTTACAAAAATAAAACTGAAAATACGAAAATGCGCATAACCATGCTTTTTTTTTAATTCTTTTCCAGAACTAAAAGTAAATATTGACAACTAAATTACCCAGTATGGAGGGCATAGCAGACGATAACTGCCGTTTTAATGATCCAAATTAAAAAAACTCCATGATTTTTTGAGCAATTTTGAAAAAATCCCAGACTTTTCCCTGATATTTCCAGAATTAAATATTTCCATGATAATTCCCTGATTTCCAAGTTATGTTGCCACCCTGATTATCCTATAGATTAACATTGATCTGAATAACTCAACTTTTCAAGCAGCATTGTTGCCGTGCCTGAAGAAGTGCTCGAAAGCTAGGTTAGAGATTATGATTTAAAGGGCATTAGTGATGAAAGAATCATGTTTCATTTCATTTTTCAATATCTGTACTTCAAGGTCTGCCAAATCCTTGTGCAATTGCTATTGGATTCATTCAACTGTTCCAGCCCTAGTTTAGAAGCAACAATGACATGATCCAAGAAATAAATCATTTCTAATTTACAGTTGCCAATGCCTTAAATTTGACTATTAAAACACTCAATGTTAATCAATGTTTGCAAAAGTTTTAAATTATATTCATTTCAAAGTTTGGATTAAAGTTTTGTATAAATGAGCATCATAGGTTCATAGATATAGGGATGTATTTAGCAAATACATTGGAACTCCAATTTTCCCAGATCAATTGGGACCAGATCTCATCTGGATAATTCATGAAAAAAATATTATTTTTTAATAAAAAACTAATTACTTTAGTATATGATGTAATTTAACGACTTACTATTAAAAACGTTATAAACCGATAAAAAACTTTTACAATGTGAATTGTCTATTTTTCATCTAAAAAAAATCCGGATTATTGGCGATCCGTTTTGTTTAATACGGATAACTGGAGTTCGATTAATTATAATTCTACTATACTTTTTTTTTAAATTGATTTTTACTATACAGACATTTTTTTAAAAACATTTTTTGCATTTAGTTTAGACAAATCCCGGAATGATTTTTTAGTATAATTTAAAAGTACTTTAAATTACACTTAAAATAACTTTTGGGGAGGACATGATTCAAGTTTGGAGCACTTTCAGAAAATACCTCCATCTTGAAAAGGAAGCTACCTAAATATCTCAAATAGGCCTCTAATATCAGATACTCTGCATAAAAATCACATCACTGATATTACTATAAGACAATTGCTAAAATTCTACAATCCTATTTTAAATTAATTTTATGCAGTACAGGCTGAAACTGTGTGCTTTAGATCAGTTTTCAAGTTTGAAGTAGCCTGAAGATTGGATCAGAGTATGAAAGATATTAAATGCAATGAAGATTCTATTCAAAATATTCTAATGCAATAGACAAAAACTCTAAAAAATTATTTTGATTACTGGTGCAGATCACTAAAACAGAATTTAAAAATATATATATATTTGCAGACACATGGTTCTTTTATTTAAGACATGCATAGATAAGCAACTTACGGTACTGGTCTAACAATGAAAATTTGAAGATTCTTTGTGGCAACAGCCAACAAGTTATAGGAACGGCCCAGATTTGGAGCAAACGCTATGTCATAAACAGGTTCTTTGATGGGCAAAGTTTCGATCCGAGGCCAACGCCTACTGTTCTCGTTGTATTCACAAATTATCACCTTGTCCCCTGTAAACTGTGTAGATTCATCGCTCCCCACTGCTATCATCGGAGGATGCATCCTGAAAAAATATATATTGACGTTACTCAACCGTAATTAACAATGTAAACTTTAAAAAATTAGCTAGTGTAATATTTTTTTAATTTTAAGTTTGGTAGATGAACTTAAAAAAATTATTATTATTATTTTAATTACTGCTCTTGTACATTCGAGGACCATTTGCGAGATAATCAGAAATAACGTTTTCTACACTTTCAGGAATCGACACTGAAAAAAGTGTAAAATGTAAAGAAGCAGATATGAAGATTAAATTTAAAAAAACTTATAGTACATTAACATATGCTACATCCAACTGAAACTAAAGCAAGACTTAAAAAAAAACAAGTTTAAAAAAAAATTCACTGCTACAAAATATTTACTTTTAAACTTAAACTACTTTTTAAACCCAAATATGTTAAGTATTTTATTAATTTATATTTTTAAACCTTTAATTTCTATATGAAACGCCCTATGAAAAAAAAATCGTATCCATACGAGACTGCAAGAAGCCACGGTTACAATTAACTTTATTTTTTAATACTAGTTAAGTGTGGTTATGGATAGTCAATACATACGAAATGTTGATGGCAAAGGGATAGATAGAAGTAAATATCTGTCATGTGCAGAGATGTACAAGTATAAGAATCAACTACTTCAAGAATCAACTGTTTTGTTTTAAATTTAAACTGTATTTTCATAAAATAATGAAATTGTCACTTGTACCCCTTGGCATCTCACACCCTCGTATCGGATGTCCCAAAACATCCTAGTGATGATTCAGTATCCAATTAAAACCAATTGACATAAGTATTGCACACCTGCTCAGATTCCAAGATATACAGCTGCAAGGATATTTGCAAGGGATTTCATGGTGCAAGGCCCACTGACTCAAATTCATGACATCTGTTGCTTCGTAAACGCGGACCACTCCATCGGCCGAGCACGTGGCCAGCTGAAGGCCGAGATGCTTTGGAGCAAATTTCACATCTGTCACAGGGGTTCTGCTGTCCACTAAACTTATCTTTTTCACCCACTGTGACTGTGACTTTTCTCCAATGGATCCCTCAGGTCCTATTAACAATATAATCAATAAGTACACAAGCAAATTTATAAAAAATTAAACTCTGCAATTAACATTTTAAAGACTTATAGTAGGGATAAGGAATAAATGTTTTCACCATAAGGAAAAAATCTTTTCAAGTGTTATAAAACTTAAATTCAAGGCCTGGAAGACAGAAAATTTAATTTTGTGGCACTGAGCAGCCAAGCGCGATTGAACTTGGGACCTTATGTGTGGTACACAGATACTCAAACCGTTGGGCTAAAATAATTACTCGAGTCCGAGAGGAAGCATTGGGTATTGGACGTGACCAATGCAAATCTTATATTACAAACTGTTTTGTTCCTTAAAACCACAGAAGTCTTTATACTACATGTGCTTCTTTAATATGTAATCATTTTGACTAATAAACAGAGCTATCCAAACTTAGCAAGACAAAAAATTCGGACAAGTTTACAATTGCTGCTTTTCTAACAAAATATGCATATTATTTATATATTTTTTTTTAAACTTGTATAATGAAATAAAATTTATAATAATTTACAGCAAAGTACATTAAAAAAACTAGGGATGAAATGAATATCCGGTATCAGGCCTATCCGGCTGATTTTTAACTATTCTGTAATTATCTAATATCCGAAAGCAAAGTCCAGATATCCGGATGAATGAAATGCCACAGATTTTTTTTGTGACGATCAATTATCTTTCGTTCTTGGCTTAGTATTTTCTTAGTATTAGACTTGCTTCTTGCCTAAGTATTTTCCTGAAAATACTAATAATATATTCTGCAGAATCTTCTTTTAATTTGTCACAGTCTATTCAAGTGGATAAGTAGTGAAGTGATAACTTTCTAGTTAAAACCTGACCAAGTGCGTTTTAGACAGGGCGGACCACAGAATAGATAGTACTAGGAAGATATGCTGAAGACATTCGGAATCAGCCACTAGCTATCTTAGAGTTTGAACAATCCACACGTGCATGGTTGTGTGTATTCTGTATATCTACACCTTTGTTCGTTATATATTAGAAAATGTTTTATTATCTGTCAAGTAAGAGCTAGCTTTAGCATTTAAATATAGTGCAATTTGGAAATATTTGAAAATTACATTTTCCGACGCATCAACACAGTACAACTTCGGCCATTTCAAAATCTGTATGAATATGAATAGTATATTAAGTTAAGAGAAGACCTTTCCTGAAAAAAAAATCCAAAACTGCCGGATATCATTTAATAAAGAATAATTATAATAAGGGCAAAATTTAATTAGAGAACGTTAGAAATATTTTAAATAGTAAACATCAGTCAAACAAAAGCAATAACAGGATTTACTACCTAGCTCTTCCCATACTGTGACTGTTCTGTCAAAGGAACAAGTAGCTATCACTTGTCCAAATTCAGGATGCGCCCATGTTACTTTCCAAACTGAGCCGCAATGAGTCTGAAATATTAAAATAAATTTTCAAGCAACTCTAAATTATAAAAAGACAAATTTACATCTGGTAAACATATCAAAGCTAAATATATCAGTAAACATGTAGATTGATATATTTGTTTTTAAATATCAAATCAGCCCATGCAATCAAATGTGGAATTCCATGCATTACAATGAATTCGAAATTAAAGATGAAAATTATATGTCAGTGTTCACTCTAGGCATTTTTTGAAGGGTGGCCTACCCTTCTTTCCTTTGAAAATTGCACCCTTATCTTTATGTACAAATCAATGCACTTCCCAAAATCCAATGATTCACCTGACCATTCCATGACAATATCATAGAGTAATGATACAAATAGGGAAATAAAAATGTGGATTTCCGTGCCCCCTTCATTGAAACACGCGATACTTGGCGAGATTTCTCGCCTACACGAAAAAGTTATTTCCGTCCAACAGATTTCCAATGGAACGGGCGATGGTCCACGGCCATCGCAAACAAAACATCACACAAAATGGCTGTTTCATCAAATCACACAAAATGGCTGTTCATTCAAAACATCACACAAATGTGCCCTATATAGATCCAAGAGTGAAAAAATTTTAAAGGAGGCCCATGCACATTCAATTGCTAAGTTTTCTGAACATTTTATTTTAAAATTATGTAAAATAATCAAAAAGTATTTTGATTAAGATGAGGCTTACAAATCTTTTTCTTAATTTTTATTAATATAATGTATTTCAAATGAGTAAATTTTGTAACTACAGTTTCGTATTTCCTGTAGGTAGCAAATTCAATGTCTAATAAATGTTAAATTTTGTTTTTTTTGTAAGGTTTTTAATACTAAACTTTATGAAGTGCACAAACGTTACTTGGCATGCCTTAGTGACTTTCAGAACTAAATGGAATCAAAAGTATTGTAATTTGGTTCCTCAAGTTTCACTTCATCGAGTATTGAACAAAAACAAAAGGATTTTCGTTTCGTTAATAAAGGAAAAATATTTCACGCACATTGTTTGAAAGTAAGTAAATACATACATCTCATATATTAGGGTCAGGTGGGGTAAAGTGGTCAGGTGGGGTAAAGTGGTCATACTCTAATAAATGTTGTAGTTTTTCATCCCTATTTTTTATTATTATCGTAAAGGTTTTACATATTTTTGTTTTAGTTTTCAGTAAAGAACAGCAATGTTTTTCATACAAAATTATAATTTTAGTAACACATTGAATGCCAATAAATAGCCATTTTATTTTTGAACGTTTCAGTACAATCGTATGAAACTCTAATGAACTTCTCTCCTACATTTTGTTTAATCAAAATCTTAATATATTAGTTATGCAGGAGGCTTCAAACATATCTCAAGAACACATTTCCATTAATAGGCAAGTTGTATTTATTAATTTTTTTATTTTATAGTGTTTTTAGTAACATGGGGTAAAGTGGTCATAGGACTATGCTTAACGTATTCATGGTAACAATGAGTTTATTTAGGTCTAATATTTAATGATTGATTATTAAATATTAATTTAGAATAATAAAGCATATATTAATTTATCATAGTTTATAACAGGAGATAAAGTAAACAGCATTAGGCTTAACTTTTACATTGCTTGGAATGACTTTATTAAGACCTAATATTCAGTGATTAAAATTTGGATAAACTTGTATAATAAAATAATTAGATTGTCTTAATCAGGTTTTTTCCTTCTTTTTACGTAATAAACATACCAAGAAAATATGTTCGGAAAATTGTACCAAATTACTCTGATGCCAGCCTACAATTAGTTATGCTGGCAAGGCTAATTAACTATGCTGGCAAGGCCAGTTAGCTATGCTGGTTAAAAAGGGTAAATCCATTTATGCTGTAGCTCAGGAATTACTCGAATTTAAAAAGATGGGTCATTAACAAGCCTATGCATAAAGATCCTAATGAGAATCATGGCTTCGAAGAAGAAACTTGCATCGTTAAAAGCTTCAGATTCATTGCCCATGTTGGACATCCATTCGATCGTTCTGATATATCAAATTTAATCCAAATGTATTTTAAATATCCTAATAGCAGAGGAAGTCCATTGGATGATAAGACCACCAAGACCTGATTACCTCAGAATTAGTGAAAAACTGTCAACAAACAAATTGCCCAAACATAACAATGTCCTTACCGAAATAACAAAATTGCCCATTGACTTCACCAGATCAACGAATAGATATTCATCAGAATTCAGAACCATCAACATCTGATATATGCAATTTAAATTTTAAAAGTACAAAAGTGTCCAATATGGCTAATACAACAATTGTATATCCACTAAAGGACTTTGAGCTATACTGACAATAATATCTCCACCAGTGTCAATTGTACATAGAATGGCTATACATGACTCTAAAGATGAAAACAGAAGAAACAGTTGCACTTTGTCTACAAAAAAACAACAAGGGATGCCAAAAAAAAGCTAAAAAAACAGAAAATTATCAAGTTAACAAATTCTTTTGAGCCAATTTGTGCCACAGATATATAAATTTGACAAACCATATTTGTGGGATGTTAGTAAAATATGAAAGGAAGAAATCAATTAAACAGTTTATAGGACAAGATATAAGAAAATAATTAATGAGACTCTTCATTAAATATCTAGAAAAATCCTAAATTGGTGACTACTACAGAGAGTCGGAAGTTATTAAAATATTCTTTAAAAAAAAAACTTTTTACCATAGAGAACACTATAAATTTATAATTTAATAATAATATAATTTAAATTTATAATTTAAATAATAGTTCACAAATATAAAAGTTGTGTAAAATATTTTTAAGTAATAAAATGGCACTGTTTACTTATAATTTCCTTTTTATGTCATATTTCTTCAATATGACCACTTTACCCCACCCCATGGGGTAAAGTGGTCATAAAAACATGACACAAAAAAGATGTAATTAAAAGGTGTTACTCTCAAAACATATTTTTAAAGTGTATTCCAATGTACTCTAGAACAATGTAATGTAAAATAAAATCCAAAACAATAATATTTTTTAGAAAATTTCTCATATTTATATTCCTGCAAAGTTAAAAATGCCTGTTTTTATGACCACTTTCCCCCACCTGACCCTACAAGTTTAATACAGACGGACGCTATCAGCGTAAAGAAGAAACCGCACCAATTTTGAAACTTCTGCATGTGGCTGAACACCAAATGTAGCAGTTAAAACCGTGTGATGATTTCTATGTTGACTCCACAGTATTACGAGAGTTTAATATTGAAAACGCTCCCTGTCAATATTTCTACTCTATAGACAATATCTGTTCTCATTTTTTTTTCTTTAGTAGAAAAAAAATTCTTTTGGGAAATTCAATAGTTGAAATATGGGATTAGTGGGGCGATGATTTTTCGACTCAAGATAAAAAAAAAACTTGTTTCTCTTCTGATTCATAACCAAATTTTTAGCTTTAATAAGCATCGATTAATTACATTCATTGGGTATATGATTATATTATCAACAGAAACAGCATAATTTTTTTTAATTGGCAATTCTATATTATAAAATATGACTATAAACAAATAAATATTTGACTAGCTATAACAAACAAATATTAATAATAAAAATTTGAGGAAAAATAACTTTTACTTACCTTCCAAGATGCAGTACAATGCCATTGCTTATCTTCACCTTTATCCCAAACCTATAAACCACAAGCAAACTACATTAATATATATTGTTAATATATATTATGATAAAAATTATAATACCAACGGTTCCCAACCCATGGTTACTGACCACTGATTGTCTGCGAGAGGATCTAATGCGACTCCCAAAGCTTTCGTCTAATAACCAAAACATTTCAGATTTTTTTAATCAAATTTTTTTATGTTTATTATTTTTATACAAAAAATGTAAATATTGAATTAACATTTATTTATTTAAACAAAACACTATTACACACATCAAAACCTCAATTTCCAGCTTGTGTATGCTTGCTTATATTCAATATAAAAAATACTTGATAAAGCATTGTATTTTGTTAAAAAAGTATTTTATGGCAAGTTAGTCAGTCTGCTAATATTTCTTATATTTACAAGAACGCTTTATTTAATACCTGAATTAAATTTGGAACAAATGTAGTATAGGACATTTGGCGTGTTTTTTTTTGTTGCGAAGAAAAAAGTCGCCAAATCGGTTTTTTTTAATTGTTGTATTCTTCCACTTTTATTCAAAATTACTGTTAAAATACTTCCGGTAACGCACAAAAACGATGACATCATAGGGTTGCCAGATTGAATGTCTCCAGAAGAACCGGAAAATACCAACAATGTCAAATTTATCGCACCTATAAAACACGCCGAAAAACAACTTGCGTGCCAAATGTCCTATACTACATCTGTACCTTAAATTTATAGCCAAAATATTTGACACATGAATTTTTTCCAATACTTTAAGAGGGTGATCTGACTTGGTCTAACTTTTAATTTGGTGATTTATAACCATGTAAAGATTGAAAACCACTGATCTATACAATAAATTGAAAAATAAATCTTGTGAATCAAAATCTTTTAAAGTATTCACAAACCTCTTGATTATAAAAATCAAACTTATTTTACAATTTAATATAAATTTAAGATAAACATAAATTTTTATTTATTCAATAATTAACTGAAATGTTCGACATCGTAAACATTCAAAAGGATATTCATTTTTAAATAGAAAAACCTTTCCAAATTTATCTCAGAAATTACTTATTGGCTTGTACCCCCTTCAAACAGTCGTTTGGGATTCCTCGTCCCCTCAGATGTTTTGGCACAATATTATTAAAAAAACATGCAGAACGCTCAAACTATCAACATACATCTGATAATAAAAAAATCATCACATTTGCTAGCCATTCCAACAGCAATAAAGGATACTTACATATAACAACAATTTCGGTAGTGCACTTCTCTAATTTTCAATTTATCACATGTAGTAGCAACAATTTCTGTTATGCTCTTTAAAAAGTATAAAAATATTACAAAAAATGCAAGTGCATACTTTAAGGAATTCTATTCGAAACGGATAATTCTTATTTTCATTTTATGACGCTAGTGTAATTATCGTTCAGAAAAATTTCTAATGCCACAAGCTCACAAATAAATATTACAAACCCACTAAAAATCATTAAATCCCATCACAAAATTATTGAGTTCATATAAAATTATCTAAAAATAATTGGGTTAATTCCTAGTGTACGGTGCCCCCCGCCAAATGTGATTCGGTGATAATTGGTGGGCGATAAATTTTATATTTTGGAAACACTATTTCATGACGTTCCTAGCAATATCATAATGTACGGCAACCCCACTTTTTTCCTTTCTGGTACTGTTTCACGTTGTTTTGCCAAGGACTTGGCGCTAATTTTTGGAATTGCGCTAAGGAAGCACAGTACACTAGGAATTTATCAATAATTATTCCGTAATCCAATATCATCTGTTTCTCCGAAATTCTGATCATTTCATATTTGTAAACAATTGTCCCATTCCCACATTTAGAAGTGCATCGCCCGGAAAAATCCGCCAAGTACCTGCTATCGATTAGAAATGCCAACCAATATTTGTATGGAAATATTAGCTGATTATTGAACAAATGTCACACTATTTGTGACAATTAAAAGTATTCCCATGAGGGAAATAGCCAAGAACAGTGTAGCATATAATTTTTAACCGCTGCCAGTTGAGGACAACACCCAATCTGCACTCCACTTTTCAACTTTATCATCAATACTTGTTATAGTTTAAATACTTGATAGTTAAAATGTGGAGGGTTTAGCTGGACTGTATGTACAAGTTTTCAATAATACTTCAACTGATTGTTGGAAGTAGAATTATGAGAAAGAACATTATTCTTCAGCAAGAAAAATCGTTCAGTTAGTACCTTAACAGAAAAATCTTTAGAAGAAGTTGCTAGTCTTGTTCCATATAAATTGTAAACAGCATCATAAATGGTATCTTTATGAACAACTTTACTAGTAAAAGGTGGAAACATAGTGGCAGTTTCAGTTGGAAAAAAAAACACAAAGCAGCAAAAAACACTAAGAAGCAGAAAGAAAATTTAAACCTCTACAAAATACAATATCATGCATCGCAGTTGTTAGAATGACTATATTCTAAAATTAGTTATCTAAACAAATACTAACACTTTATCTTGTTGAAAAATTTTCGTTATTTGCTTAAGAAAATTATTCTGTTATCAAGTTAGTACCTTAACAGTTTGGTCGCTGGAACAGGTTGCTAGTCTTTCTCCATAAAAATCATAGGCAACGTCGTGTATAAGGTCTTTATGGTCAGCTTGAATGCTACGTGACACAAACATTACTTGATTGTAATTAAGCAAAGAGCAACACTAGATTGTTTTTTTTTTTTCGAATTACAACTCTTTAAACTACATTAAATTACCAACTCAAATTTGTATTTATAAAATAAATCCAACATAGCCGGTTGACAGTTAGCACCTCCATTTGCCGTTTGTTTCTATTTTAATAGATTTGGTTTGGTTAATTAACGTCGCAATAGAGCTGAACAGTGAGCTATTGGCGACGATTCGGGGTCTATCTCGAAGGAAAGGCCCAGGAACGATCCCTTGTATTTTTTTAACCATGGTCGGATGACGAGGAAAACACCTGAGCTGGCACCCAATACCTTCAATAGACGTCGGGACTTTGGACCCCGATCAGATTTATCGTGCACCAGCCCCGTATACACGCCGTTAATTTTTTGTGGATGTTCTGGACGACATTCTAGTATTTCTATTTTAAAATAATCACGTTCTTAGAATAGTTATTTTTTATTTTAGTAGGTTTTTTTTGGTTTGTTTAAATAACGTCACACTAGAGCTGCAAAGTGGGCTATTGGAAACGGTTCGGGGCCTATCTCGGAGGAAAGACCCGGGAACGATGCCCCGTATTTTTGAACTATGGTCAGATGACGAGGACAACACCTGAGCTGGCACCTGACGCAACCTCGATAGGCGTCAGGACATTGGACCCCGATCAGATTTATCGTGCACCAGTCTCGTATACACGCCAGTATAATTTGTTGGATGTTCTGGACGACTTTCTAGTACTTTTTTACTTTTCTTTGTCAAGTCCATCGCACGGATTCGAACCATGGACTTGATCAGAGGATTCCTTCGAATCCTCTGATTAGTAGCTGAACGCCTTATCCACTGAGCAACTGGGGCTCTATCAAGAATTAACCAATAAGATTTGCAAAACGTTTAATATTTTTCTTTGACAATTAACTGTTAACCGTAACATTGGGTCAAAGCCTGAAATAAATCAAAACAATACCTATTTGCTGCGTTGCCTATATCTTTTTCTTTAACTATATATTTAAAAAAGCAATTTCATTACGTTTGTCCGTATTGATTTCATAATACGCAAAAATGGGTCTTCAGAAGGACAGCATTTTGGTCAAATGCTTTTATCCATTGACCTTTGCCGTGATGGGAGGTCTCACTCCTGCAATTAATAATTATGCTTACAAAATGCCTTATCATGCTGGGATCCACAGACACATTGCTTTAGCAATTGGCGGTTTCATACTCGGTATTTATGCTTCCCGTTATTTGGATAGAAAGTGGGACCACCGTGATGCCGTCATCAAGCACTACATAGAGCTGCACCCTGAAGACTTCGAGGATCACAGACGAAAATACAAAGAAATCTTCGAAGAATGGTATCCAAGGCGATAAATTGTCTGCAAATCACTATTCATGTTAATAAGAAATACGATTTCTCTTCAACCTTGTGTATTAGAACTGTTGTACATCGCAAAATAGGTTTCTTAATCCAATTGTACTGGATGAGTTTTGTTTTCCTTAGAATAAAAACATTTATAAAAGGAAAGTTAATTTTATTATGATTAATCCACATTCAAATTTTGGGTAAATTCATAGTGTACAGTGCCTTCTTGGCGCGATTCTGATAATTGGCGCCAAGGCCTTGGTAAACAACGTGAAGCAGGATGAGAAAAAAAAAGTAGGGTTGCCGTTCATCATGATATTGCTAGGATCGTCATGAAATAGGGTTGCTAAAATAAAAAAGTTGTCGCCAAATCACATTTGGCCATAGCACCATACACTACGAATTATCCAAATTCTGTTTATTCGATGTTATAACTATAACATATTTGTAATCGAGATATCTGGTATGGTTTTACTTTCTAACTTTTATACTAACTAACCTATAAAAGTAATTTTTTCTATTTGCTACCCCTAACCTGACAGATCACAGTTCTATTGAAAACCTCAATTGCAACCCTAATTTCTCGCCAAATCTGGTGACCCCTTTTCTGGCAACAAAACCAGTTTTGTTGCCATGTACGGTTAGCATAACGGATATTGGAAAACTCTAGAAAAGTCGCTAACGTTTCACTGCATTATAACCAAGTTCTCTGCTAAGCAAAATTTAAATGGATTTTCTATAACATATCAAACACAATAAAAGGTTTTTAAAAAATGCAAAATTTCAACTTGTTTTAAAATATCTGTTGTACCCTTCTCAGAAAATACCTTAACCCTTGTGTAATAGAACGATCAACCAACCAACCTGGGCAAATATGGCTCTATAGAACCTTTGGAGTATAACTCTAAACTTGTGTAACCAACAGGATCAACCATTATTATTGCCATGATAATGCAACCTCAAATAAATTGCCCATCTTAAAAATATAAGCTACTCGACAAATACATGATCCGTCACTAGTAGTTATATAGTTGAGTTACTGATGTTCGCAATTATTCTGTTAGTATTAATTTTTTTATTTTAAAGCATTACTTGAAAACTTAACTAATTTTGTTCACAATTGCTGTTGGCATATTAGTCATTAATAAGAATAATATCTATAAATATATGTAGAAATTTTCGAAAGGCGTCAAAATATTAAATCATGAATTTGTTTTAAGCCAGGCTACCTTTTATGAATTCTTCCTTCATATTACATTAATGCCTTGAAACATTGAATTATTGTCAAATTGTTGCGGTTGTATTAAATTCTGTCAAGCTGTTTGATACTAAATTTGTATTGTGTATGAATTTAATAATGTTCTAAACTACAATATTTCAACAACATAAAAAGGCATTCTCTAATAGTTTAATTTTATTGCTAATTCACTGAATGCTTTAAAAGTTTAGTGCAAATTAATAGAAAATTTGTTAGGGTATACATATGTAATTTGAAGTCTATAAGCAGTGCCGTTACACAAGAACAAATTGAAAAATAAATTTCCCAACTTAACAATTCGAAATTCTCTACTCAAATATTCAAAATTCCCAACTCAACAGTGCTGAAAATTCCCAGTTCCAACTTATCGACATTTTTTGCATCTTTTTTATATATATATTTTAGGTAATATTAAACAGTTCTCTCACAAGCATTGATTTGTTGCACCCATATTCTAATGCAGTGTCAGTTCTGAGATCTAATTTAAATGTAATTTTTAGGGATGAACCGGATAGTGGTTTTGCCGGATATCGGATATCCGGCGCACATTACAAACCGGATATCCGAACTGGATTTTGCCGGATATCCGGCAGTTTCTTTTTTATGAAAATATCTTCTCGTACACACTAGAAAAAATGGAAATCGGTCAAAAACTACAATTTTTTTTTTATTCTATAATATTCCCCAATTCCTTACCATTAAGGAATAATTGTATTTTTACCATATGCCCTTTCATTCCAAACATGAAAACTCAAGTTTGCTTAAACTTTTGAGAAATTTATTTTTATTTCAACTTTATATTAGTTGTGAGATGTTATGACTCTCCACCATAACGATTCGTTAAAATATATATATATAATTTTAAAGGTAAAAACGAGAAAAATTCAAGGGATAATCTGCACACTGTTAATACATTGGTAGAATTTTCGGGAAAATACTTAAAGCAAAGATAATTGACTGCCACAAAAAAAATCTTAGATGTTTTATTCATCCGGATATCCGGCTTGGTAAATCGGATATCCGGCACTTTATTTCCGGATATCGGATAGTTACTGGATAGTTAAAAATCAGCCGGATACCGGATATCCGTTTCATCCCTAGTAATTTTACAAGTTGGGCAATTTCTAATCTTCCTTCGCATTCATTTGTTAATAATATTAGTTTTGTTCAGGCATAAATTATCCCATCTCGGGGGTTTTTAGAAGTTGAAATTCCCAAATTATAGGGGGATTATTGCGGAGGTTGGACCCCTCCTGGTGCTACGGGCCTGTCTATTAAGAATTATTAACCATGTCCATCATTATGTTTATTTCTGTGGTTTGGGGGGAAAAAAAAGGACCAATGTCATAATTGAGAAGAAATTAAACTAGTCAGAATTTTTTTCTAATATCAATAAAATAGGTATTTAGCTGGACTTGTGACAAAAAAAACTATTATTAAGGATTATTTCACTTAATTGGGATAAAGGATTATAAAAAACACATGCTATCAATTTACACACCAATTGCAAAACATAAAATTTAACACCAGATGGTTAATTTTTCCCAACAAAAAGTCAGCCCTATCACGAAGCATACCAAATGTAGACTAGTAAAAGGTATTCATGCCTTAGCCAGCACAGAGTGGGTGCTATTTCGACTAGAATCCCATGTCAACATCAAACATGCCTTCTAAAGATTAAACTACATACATGTTAGGTCCAAGTTCATAGGAAAAATATACAAGGTGGTCATAAATTGTTGTGTGATAGTCATTAATTAGCTGTAATGGCATAATAAAATGTTTGTGCAACTGTTTCACTTATATTTAGTATTAACAAAAAAAACTGGTTTATTATGTGTTGTTAAAAAGCCAAACATCCAATTTGTGACCACCTTGTGTACATTTAAAGCATGTTAACTAATTTATCAATATTTACTCATTCATAATGATTGACATTTTTGCGTACTCATAAGAAATAAGCTATTGAACGGCCAAAGTAGTTGAAAATCTGCAAGTTCTGTTTAAAACATATTAAATGTTCCGATGTCTCAAAATGTTAGTTCATTACAAAGCCACATGAATAAAAAAAACCACCTAAAACTAATTTAAAAAAAATTATGTACTTTTGGATACAAAGAAATTTAAAGAATGGTTCTCGTACATGACATCATATAAAATTATCGTTTATAATCTACATTTTAATCGTCAGATACACATTTTTCTAAGTGAATTGCTTGAAGTTGTGTGATTTATATTCAATTTAAAGATATTCTATAAAATTAATTACTCGAGATTACACTCGTATGTTTTTTCTACATATTATTTGCAATTTGACATCAATTTATTGTGTCAATTATTCGTGGCGATTGGCAAAATCTTATAAGTTTCTTCACCTGTGTTACAATAACTGCATGTCCCAGAATACTAGAAATTAGGTGGCTCTACCTCATTTTTTAACTTTAACAAACATTTAAGCAAAATGTCAGTAGATGCCAATTTACATTCATGTTTTGATGGTGCATTTAATTATTGAATTATTGATGAATATATTTTTCACTGGACATGGTTCATAATAATCTACATTATTCCAATAAAGCAAATGCCCTGCGAGTCTTTTTAAAAAATTAATTTTAATTATGGGACACTTTGGAGTTTGCTGCCATTTGGTGGAATTGTAATGACCAATTGAGAAGCAAGTTTAACTTTTTTTTTCTTTTCAAAACCTGCAATCGAGATATCATTAAATATTGAGATTTTTAGTGTGATAATAATATATTGAGTGTAATAGTGATTTTTTTTTTATCATATCTAGGATAAAAACATATTTTACCAAATGAATGCATTATCCAATGCAATAACTGCATTGTTTTATTATTGAAATATTCATAACCTTATATTCAAGAATATCCTGTATAAAATTTATAACTTTGTGATAAAAGCTCTACTCACAGCATTAAAACATTAAATTTCCCATTACCTTAAGAATTATTAACCACATCCATCGTTATGATTATTTATGTGGTTTGAGGGGGAAAAAAGGACCAATGTCATAATTGACAGTTTTAAGAAAAATACCTTCAAAGTTTGAGGCACAGTTTTGTTGCAATGTTTTCTAAATCATAGAATTGCTTGATTTGAAAAGTTAGAGAAGATTGACGATATTGATTTCTATTTCATTTATAATTTTAAAATTGATATATTCAGCATTGTTTTAATATATATAAATTGATCCTTATTCCAAGCCACAGATTTTATATAGAATATTCATTGTAAAAATAATAGTTATTTTGTGTAGAATATCCAGTGTAAAACCCCTTTTTAATCAGTTTACCATTATTTCTTGTATATCAATATAATTTTAGCTATTTGCAAATTTAAATAAACCAAATGTAAACTTTTATGCTAAATTACAATGGATATCATTCGATAAAAGTATTTCACAATAACACAACCAAGTATTATTTTTTTTTATAATTATATCAAATTATTCAACTTCATTAACTATTATTTGAAAGATAAAGTTACTCATAAAAAAAACTCAATAATTTAAAGCAGCATTTCAAAATACATTTTTATTTAAAAAATAACTCCCATCACACATCAAGTCTTTCAAATAAATTAATCCATGTACCTTACGTACAATGGATTTCATTCTGCTCCAGTACAGAAAATGCATTTTTAAAGTAAGTTCACCTGTCAAACGCTTTAGTTAACTGTAATTGGCAACATGACACCAAAGAGGCAAAAATAATTCGGATACACGCTTCTACAAAAGAAATAATAACTAAAAATAAATTAGCCACCACTTTAGATTGAGTCCATCTCCATATTAAGTGCGATAAATAAAAAATGAAGTACAAAAAAGGAAATATCGTTAAAAGACAACCATAAGGTACAAACAGCATCTAAACTTTCACATATGCCAATGAAAATGTGGTAATCGATTCACTATTTCAAATAGATAAAACATAATAAAAAAGGAATCAGTTTTCAAAATTTGAGCAGTTGTATACCAGAATAACACTAAAAGGCACAAGTAGAAAAGATTAAAAAAAGCACAAACATTTTTTAAAAAAAAATAACACTATAAAAATTATTACAATATTAAATATTACATTTGTATGTACATATTAAGGAATAAAATTACACAAAAAAAATATATGCAATTGACTTCACATAACTTTTAAGGTAATAGCATAACCCTAAATATTTTAACGAGCCTTTATGCCATGTCTAGTTAAGAATTATTACTCTTTAACCGAGAATAACTAAGAATAATCCCCAGCAAAAGAAAAAAAATACATGTAAAATTTTTTAGAATTAAGGCAAGATGAGAGAGTACTATTTTGAATCAAAATTATAAATTTTTATTAAAAAGCTATTATGCAACAGCTAAATACAATAGAAAATAATTTGTAGGCTATTGTAAATTACCCACTTTATCCAACTATATTAAGAATACTACATAACAAACAGAGAGCAACAAATCTCAGCCATCTAATGATATACAATTTTGCAAAATAATATTGCAAATAAATTAATAAAAAAAATGAACTTTTACAAAAACCATAGTAAGTACCCGCATTATTCTTTCGACAATCGCTGACGCGGTAGTCCATCACGTTATGCAAAAGGACGTTGAATGCAAGTTAAGCAGTTTAAAAAGTAAAAGTTACTGCTTAAACAATGTCATTCATAAGCAAAAGGTCGGACATTACCAACAGTTAATCACAAATAAAAATAACGATAATTGGACTGTAATTTATGAGTATTACTAGTACTGTACAAATATATTTGTCATAGAAAAGGGGACGCATCACTTTAAAAGAATCGCATTTTCTTCACCAAAATTGATGTACAGCTTACAAATATGAATGAAAAAGGCACAAATGTATTTTCAACAAGTTGCTAAGATTTTATATGTTGAAAGACAGGAAAGTTACCAAAAGTTTAGTTATATATATTTTTTCTTGTTTCAGATAGCTTATATTCAACATCATTAGACTTTAACCATACGCTAAATTTTAATTATATATATATATATAAATAATGCTTCATGTTAAATTCAAAAAACAACTTTGTATAGTACTTTTAAAAAAATTTACAAAAATATCACCGCAATATTTTTTAAAAGAATATTTCAAATATATAGAGTCATAGTACATTTTAAATATAACAAAAAAATTAGAGATAGTAAAACGTCACCTCTGCCAATTTCCACCATTTAACACCACTAACAACTTCCAAAGCCAAACGTAACAAATGTAACAAGAATAGTTACTTGTACACAAAGTGTAAATCAGAATGTCTGTAAGCAGCATATCTACTTTAATTTTAAAGCTGCATTAAAAAAGAGGCTACAAGCCTGTATTGAAACACAAAACAAAGCTATTGTAAGAATTTTTTTTAAACCTATACAAATTTGACTGAATATAAAAATAACAATCTTGTAAGAGCCAATCAAGCCCTTAAATTTTTAGTCAACTTGAGTCATTTACGAGATAGATGGTAATTGGTCCTTGGATGTCTGGATCGCTCCCTCCCTCCTTCGCAAGTTACCTCCATCGGCATCGTTACCTTTATCCACATCCTTCTCGGTGAATTCTTCACCTTGATTTTCTGCAACACCATCCTGCTTGAAAGGGACAATAGACTGTTAAGAAAGTGAATTGCAAATTTCGAAAAGGACTCTTGCCTGAAAATTAACATTTTTCAAGAGACACAAAAAAACTGAATTTCTATTGTGAACCATTTGACTTATTTCAGCATTTTTTTTTTCTTCTTTTTTTTCAAAATTGCTCGTTATGACAAAGCAAAATAGTATCCCTGAAGTAAAATTTTATAGAGAAAATTATCATTACAGTTTTCTGACACGAGTCTTTTTTGAAATTCGTTCGAGAACTTGTTTGCTTTTAGTATTAAAATGCATTAGCAAAGAATGCATATTATTAAAAAGAACAAAAATACTAACATTTTCTTTTACATTTCACTGTATTATAATATTGAAATATCCATAAAAAATAGATTTCATCAAAAATCTTCTTCGATGTCCAGTTGTGGTCTATCTATTGGCCATTGTAGAATTCCTTTATAGAAAGAAGTTAAAATAACACATACCAGGGAATATTGAACTTTTGAAGGTCTTTAAATAGCTTTATTGCATTGATTGGAAGTTTAGAGGAGCAGCATGGAAATACTTCAATGGTAGGAATGTTTGGAAAACACCCTTTCAAACTAAATATGAATTAAATAAAACTCAACACTTTAACCCACTGACGGATACAAACGTGAATATCCGTCCTCGGTACACCCGTCCGAGAAGGATAAGGACGTGAATAACCATCTCTTTTTTTATCTCTCCAGAAGGATGCAAGCGGTTATTTCCAATTCCGATTTCTTTCTTCAAACGGATAGGGCCGTTTTAAAACGTCCTCTGCTGTTCCCCCTTCAAGATGCACGCCTCATTGAACCCAGATGGGGGTAACATAATGAATGGGTCATTGTGAGACGCTGGAGGGGAGGAGTGGAGTGCACCTGTCCTGCTTTTAAGTGGGTAGTGTTGTCGTTTGGAAAAAGTAAATAGTTGGATTCTGAAACACAAAATTTAGAAAAAGTTAACCTTGAACTATTTGAGTTTCGATTGAACTATTTGAGAACATTGAAATTTCGATCGATCTTTCAGCACATATGAGTTTTTCCTTGTTTTAAATGGATAATGAGTACGAATCCGATTAAAATAAAACTTCTGAAAAAAAACAACTAACTGATAGCGTAAGCAGAAACCGAAAAATTTCATATTCGTTCATTTTATTGAACTTTAATTTCTAAATGTTATGAGGAGGTGCACTCATATTTCAATTTTAATTATAAAAACTATTTGTTTTTATCAAATATATTTATAATTTATGCGAAGCTATTTATATGTATGCAAAGAACTGTAGGTTAATTAATATACTTTATAATAAGAATAAACATTGAAGAAGTTTGGCCATTACTTTTCAAGATATTAAAAATTTATGTATTTCCCACACAGATTTGGGACAACATTTGAACAACATGTATAGCAATTTTCAAAGTGGGATGACAATGGGATCACACACTAATAAAAATTTCAAAAATTAGCCATTTTGAAATGCAAATAACTAAAACACTAATAGGCCTAGGAGGTTAAAATTTTGCATTTTTAAATTCTTAGTAGGTATAACAAGTTCACTAAGTTTCATAAAAATCGGAGATGGTGCGGAAAAAAAATGCATTTTCTTGTGTTGATTTGACATGGAATGACCCTATAATAACACATTTCTGGCCTTTTCTCCTCCTTATTTAATCAATTTTTTTTATTATATAATGGGCATTACAATCATTTTCGTATATGTGTTGAATCTGCTGCTAGAGTGTTGCAACTCTCGAATATCATTAAACCAGAAAAAGGCTCGCTGTTCTCCCAGGACCACTGGATCTTGTTTATGCATTGCATCAAACACAAATGTAAATGATGCAGGTGAAAGTGTAAATTGGAATTACACAATTTCCCAGTACCTCGTATTCTAATTAAGCAAATACTGTTCGATTTACTTTTGATTTGAAAAATAAACTTTTCCTGTAATAAAAAGCATCCCTGGTAAATTTCAAGAAATTTGGCCAAAATTTAAAAAGTTACAAATAACTTGAGATTATTACGAAATGAATTTGTAAAAAACATTTTCGCACACATTTACTAACTTTTTTAATAATGCTCCGATTTTCTTCTAATTTGGTTGGAATAATGCTTGAAATAGTAGAATGCTATGTAGTTAAAAAAATAATTAAATATTTTTTTAAAATTTTTACTAGGGGTACTGGAAAAAAGAGTGAAAGAAAGTCAAAACGATTCAATGTATGTTCTTAAACATAGTTTTGCTGCTGCAACAAAACGCATGCATTCATTCACTGTTTTATGTTATACTAGCTATTAACCGCAGTTTCTCACACGTAAAAAATAGTTCCTCATCGGTTCCTTCCCCCCACCCCCACCCGTTGTATTCCTTCTCTCTTTTTCCCCTCAACAGCAAAAAAAAAACATTTCCGTGTATATCAAAAAAAAAAAAAATAGAGTAGGCATCCACTGTATAGAAAGATTTTATTCGTGGAAACATTTGAGCCCCACGCGGTACACATTTCATAAGGGGAGTGGGTAAATAGCCAACTTGGTTGGTGTGGCCTACCTCCCTCTACACGATGGTAGATAATTTATACCTCAAAGGTTGATTCTCCGTGGAGTAATGAGGGCTGAAGCATATTCTGCAGCCAAGGTCGATCTCCCTCGCACGCGGTACAAAGGTCAAAGGAGGGAATGAGTTAACAATCGTCCTGGTTGACGTGTTCCACCTTCCTCTACACGACAGTATGTCATTTATGCACATAGAGTTATGGGAGTTGAATTGTATATTGCAACAATTACGTTCAACACCCCTTACCAACGCGGTATAAAGGTCAGAGGGGGGAATAGGTTAAAAATTGACCGGCTCGAAAAGTTAGTTTCCTGCACACGATCTTATATTATTTATCCCCATAGGCTGATTTTATAAGTGAAGTTATATAGATTCTACATATGTCATTTTTTAGGTTGTGACTCCGACCCTGACCGAAAGCATAGACGATATAGTCAAAAACTGGTACAGTGTTCAGAAATAGCTTACATATATGAAACTTACCATTTCGAGCTTTCTTTCAAACGGATAGAATTTTTTTATTTTTTTTAGTTTACAACTCTTTTAACTCCGTTGCTTTGTTCCTATAATTTGGTCAACATAAGGTTTAAAATATTCATGAGATTTAACAAATTGTTTTAATAATATATTAATAGTTTTACGGTGCGTTATGTATAATGGTGATAATTAACGAAAATTTAACGCAGGCTTAAATTTTGTATGTCCCTTTTTTTAAGATATTTGGTCCCTTTTTCCCTAGGGGCAACTGAAAAAAGTATTGCGAGCCATGCATTTTTAAAAACATTAAAATATTAATTAACAAAGAGCAGACTTTGAATAATGAAAGTTTTATTTTTTTAGTTAGTATACTTTTTGAAGTGAAATGTCTTTCAGATCGGTTAATAGGGGTGAAGGGATGTTAAGCCGTGTGAAACGGAAATATGTAGTGCGTATTTGTAGTATGAATTTTTAAAAATTAAAAAAAAAATTCTTTATTCCTTTTAATTATTTCATTTGAAATAACACATTTTGATGTATAAAATTCTGCATATTTATTAAAAAAAAAGCAACATGTATGTGACATACAAACTAGTCGAACAAATTTCCATGAAATTTCGCTTAAGCCTGTCAGATCGATTAAACCTAACAGCGGTTCGGGAATTGAATTATTATTTTTAGAAATTAAATAATATATGTTTTTAAAAGTACTTTTAAGTTACCAATTATATAACATAACGTTTAAGTTGTTTTAATGTAATGAGCCTCCGTCTTTATTGTTGAATCTGTAGGGTAAAATAAATATCTTAGCACCTGTTTTTCTTGTACATTTCTAAACAATGTTGCCCTCAGATGGGGTTGAGCCAGAAAGTTACAGCCAGAAGCTAAAAAGCCTTTTCATCAGAGCCCGCACCATTATTCTTTGTTCGATTCGTGCTGTGTTTGAAAACTACACTACCTTGAAAGAACTACAGTATCTTTTGTCCATATAGTGTGCGAAACTAGGAGGGAGCAAAGCGATTTAACTATTTCAGTCAAGAAATCTTTTCTCTTGTAAACAAACTCTATCGGATAGTGTCAAACTGTCACCATACATGTGTAAATATTCAGCGAATGGGAACACCCATTCGACAGTCTTCTTTGCAAACTAAAAATAAATTACAGTGAATATATAAAAAAGTTTAAACTATATTGTTTTACTTACTTATATATGTTAAGACTTTTAAAAATATTGTAATTAGTAACACGTAATTAGTCTACATTCAAAAGAAAGTTATGACCAATCAAACATAATTATTTTCTATATTTTTTTTTCAGTTTATAATTTTTAGGCAACGTTAAAGATAGGGAACGTTTCATATTTAAGTCATAGCCACTTATTACTTTTTTTTCACTTTTATGATTTCTCCTACTTTCTATTATTAGATTTCCAAAGGCAAAAAATATTTTATAATAATTTAAGAATATAAGTCGCACATAAAAATTAAACTGCATGGTGTATATTTTGATTTCCGTGCGAATTTGTTTTGTTTACTGGCATAATTATTCTAGAATAACTGTACGAGTATAATAATTTTTGTAACGTTGTTATTTGTATTTAAGATTATTTCATGTTAAGTGGAATAGTAAAGGAGTATACAATTATCATGTGTACATTTTCGGACTTTGCATTATTATTTTAGGAAAATATTGTATTTTAAAACTGAAATGAATCCGATATACATTTGTTTTTCATTTTAAATAACTTATTTAGATATTCAAGAGTTTCAAAATGGCTTTAAATCAAACATTTTAATAAAACTCCATTTGTTTTATATAAGTCTTTCAAAAACGTTTCTTATGTAATTTTTCTGGTAAATTTTGCATTTTACTTCAAGCCATCTAAAATATTGATTGCTAAAGGATATTTATATAAGTTATGTGTAGGCTTACTCTTGTAGCAATTTCGGGACATGCTTTTTTTGCGTAATAATATAATAAAGGAAAATTCTAATTTATTTGAAATAAATATATTATGTTAAATTTTAAACCTTAGTGAGACCTTTTTAAGGCGAAATTTCATACTAGTATATAAAATTATCCTTGGCAGAATAGAAAATGAATTATATTTTTTCTCTCATTTGTCGTTATTTTATATTTTGCTGTGTGTAGAACATATACTTTTACAGCGTGGTATATAACAATTAAAATTTTTCTATCTATACAAAAATATACCAATTGCGATTGTCCTCATGTAAAGAGTATCGTTATCGCGTAAAAATGCGATTGAAAACAAAAAAAACATCTTCAATGTTAAAAAATATTAAACTTAAAATATAGACTTCATGCCAGTTTTAAGGTCAAATACTTCTGGGTAATGCTGATTTTATGCAATTTACTTAATATCTGTATTGGTAGTATTTATTATTTCCAATAAATATATTTTGTCATTTCGTTTAAAATAGATTAACCGCTTTGATATTTTAGCTTTAGCGCTTGAAGAATGATTAAAACCTAAAAGTATTGATTAACGAAGTACAGCTTTGAAGCAAAATGAAGGTTGTCATATGAGATCTTTGTCGTCCAATGATGATTTGTTGGAAAAAATTCTCACTAGAGCTACACAATGAGTTTTCGGTGACGGTTGTCCGATCTTACATTATTGTGAAAGTGGAGTAAAATATTTCATTTTGAGGTTTTCATTTTTTACAACTCATTTTCAATTCAAAACTGTATAAAACAGTTGGTTCTAACCTTTATGTGGCTACGGATTTTAGCAAGTCGCGGGCCAACACCTTGTAATATTATTTTAAAAAATACTTGTATATTAAATATAATTTCGATACATAATATATCTCGTTTAATAAAAACGTATTTATTTTATAAATACATTTATTAATGAAAAACATCTATAGTTTTTAACATTATATGTTTTATTAAGGTACCATTTCAACATTTAAATAATCAATGAGATTTTTGAACGCCCCTCTAGTTCAACAATTTGTCTATTTTAGTAAATTTATAATATACCTGTATTTTTAATGGTGTTTAATAATAATTTAAAGTAACTCATTCAAAACTAAAAATTGGAGGATTCCATTTGAAAAAGTATCCATAAAATGTATTAACAATAAACTATTGAAAAAAAAAATGCTATCTCCAACAAAAATTGCAAATCGTGTTCATTTCTGTTTAATTATAAATAATCAAACAAGCACTTGGGAGCGCGGATAAAAGTTTACTTCTATTATAGCATTTAATAACTATTAAAAGTTTTAATTTTCAATTTAGTTACTTTTAGTATTAAAAGGAAAACATCTCAGACCCCTTACCTTTTTTTAGAAAAGGTCATACGAAAATATCCGTGGTGTTGAAAAAATGTCTCCACGGACTACTTAGAACCTCTCGCGGACCACCAGTAATACTAGGACTATGGATTGGGAACTACTAGTATAAATTAATTAAATATGAAGTGTTTTTCAACACACTTCGATTGAAATCTTCCAAGCAAAGTTTTCAAACAATTAATTTAAACGCTTAACAAAAATAGATACATTCGCGTCGCTTGAATATTATTTATTTTAACTTTCTATGTATTTCCAATTCATATTAACTGTATATAATAGCAAAAAGTAAATACATTCTAATAAAAAGCAATCGAGCGAAATTTTTAATAATAATGAGGAGAAAGTGTCAAAAATACGAGTCATATTAATGAGAAATAATTATTTATTTCTAAAAAGCTTTTAGGAAAATAAAAAGAGAAATTAGCCGTTTGCCGTGACATATAAAAATTAAAATTAACTGTGTTTAGAAAACCATACGCGTGTTCATAAAAAGTTATATAAAACTCTAATACTTTTTTAAACTTATTTCTTAGTGTACCGTAATTTTGTAATTCATATGTTTCTTTAGATTAGCAAAATATCCTTACTCATTTTATTTATACGAAGTTAAATTTGGCTCAAAATTAAATGTTCCCTGCAACCGAGCAAAAAAGGTCAGATAAAACCTTTATCAAAACCTTTATATTGTTCAAATTGCTTGAAGAATTTCAATGCTGCATTTTTCTGCATTAAACATTTATGAAAAATGTATATTGTTCAAGTACCTTTATAAAATCGTCATCTTTATAATTTTTATGATTATGTATTTATGCTTTTGCTGGGAACTAGCAAAAAAAGTTTTAGTTCATCACTATAGTGTTTTTTTACAAATATATACAATACGTTTTACTGTGATATGATTATAAACGGAGAAGGCAAATGGGTTAAAAAAAAAGTTCCACTTGAAGTGCATGCAAAGGAATCGCCTTCCTTTTTAGATCATTTAACAGGGTCAACACAGTACCACAGATAAGGTCATTTACAACTACAACAGGTGTCAATGAGAATTCGCACGCGGCAGAAAAGGGCGTATACGAGGACAATGATTGAATAGTCACTGCCTTTCACTCAGCTGTCAGCGCGTCGGTACACGACCGTAGGGGCACTCGTGGTATCTTAGATAAAGGCGTTTGAATCCTTTTGTGAACAGACCACCTGTAAATTACTTTGGGGGGATGAAAAATCCCGCGACGTTTTCCAAGCACCTAGTCGAAAACATGCCAGCCCTCTCGCAATGAAGTGTGTTGAAAGATTAGGGCACTTTAGAGATAGTTCGATGGAAATTAGCTATCCGTCAGTTGGTTAAAGGAAAAAAGTGTCCTTTTTATTCAAATATTTTTCCATAGCATCTTTCCGATAAAAACTTTTCTTGACGTTAACTTTGCACCACAATTTAAAATCTCACATCGGAATATGTTATTATTTTGATACTAAAAAAAAATATTATTATTAATTATTATATAATTAATGTATTAAATTCCTATACTGCTAGTGAGTGAACGAACAATGTTCTTCTAATTTAAATGCAAGAGGTCAGTGAGATGAGAACTTTTCGAAATTTATGACAGAAAATCACATGTTTTTCAGCACTACATTTACCAGCTATAAACTTTTCTCGCTCAAAATATCAATATATATGTGTACATAAAAAAAAGAGCAAAAAAATCCATTTTTAAAAATCTCAAGATGAGCCCTTTTCCAAATTGCAATTTATTTGTACAAGGAATTTTATTCTAAATATAAGATTATTATTACAATATCGTAAAAGTTTAAGAACAACTGATATTGATGAAGTAAAATATATCTTTCAGACCAGTCAAAAAACAAATTGCAAATACAGAAAACAAGCTTACTTCTCTTTCATGTGGAGTGCTTTTTGGCAGTTGTCGATAGCCCTCCTTTCTTGATGGACAGACGAGATCGATAAAAAACACTACAAACTGCAAAACAAATTGTATTTACAACCATGTTTAATTACACTTTATGGTAATTCAAAAGAGAATTATTAAAAAAAATTAATACAATACAATTTTGAAAAAACATCAAATATACAAATGTGTCTTTCTAAACAAAAATAAAAGGGACCAAATTCAAATTTACTAGTAACCAATGCAAATATTTTTTGCAAGCATTTAATTTCTTTCAGTAGCCAATGTAGCTTGCAATTTCATGAAGTTTCTTACAGTTTGGCTAAGAAAATTGGCATAATAAACGAAGTAGCCATGGGGGTAAAAAATAATAAAGAATAATTACCCAAGGAACTTGATCTGACTTATGCAAAAAAAAAAACATGTTAAAATTTTCAAATCAAATTCAAATCATGTTATATAAATCTTTAACTCATATTCTTTTAGATGGAACTTACTACATATTTGGTATCCAATGTAAAATGAAATAATTTACAGCATATCATTTAATTTAACACCAATTTTTAACATTTTAAAATAACAAAATAAAGTCATATTTTATTTCTTTAAACAACATGTTTAACTAACGCTGAACAAAAAATAGCGTGCATAATTGGTTTTAAATTGGAGATGAAATGAGCTGAACAACTTCTTTATGAAAAGGTGAATGAGGAAAAAACAAAGTCAAATATAAAACAAGTACAAAATTAAAAGATGCAAATTTAGAATTACATAGAGACTTAGTACAATAGAGCAATGTATTGGAATCGAAATAATTTAACATTTAAAAATATCCATACTAATCCAAGAAGTGCTCCAACAATAACGGTAAGGATGCCAAAAATGATGTAAGAGCCCCAATATGGTATCCCGTAGTCCTCGACAATAGAGTTGTGTATGTTTCGGAGCAACATAGACAGCTTGAAAAAAGAGGACACCAATGTCATCTGGTAGGATTGGGGAGATTTCCAACTAGGTAGTGGATCGATGCTCTGCCATTTCTTCTCTTCCACAAAGCTGATGAAGGACTCTCTGTCCCTGGCTCCTGTGTACTGACGAAACACACCATCCTTCACACTGACAAAAAAAATTAATTATTATAACATGCTGTTAGTAACAGATGGGTTTATTGATAATTATATTAACAAATATTAAAATTAATTAAAGTATATTTTAAACAAACATATTAATAAACACTAACCCTGCACTATTTGGAAATAAGAAAAAATAATTATTTACAATCGGATATTTTTTAAATTCAAAACAAATTAATAATAAATAAATTGTACATTTTTTTTAATTGGAATAATTATATCCACTGTATATTGGTAGTTCTTGAATTTAAAAAACAATTAGCTTTTATAGCAAAACACCTTTAAATCTAATTATGGAAGATCTGCAAACCAAAATTCCAATCTAAAGTTGTTTTTCACTATTTCTATTAAATCCAGAAAAGTGGTTGGTTGGTTGGTTAATTGGGGTTTATTGGCACAAGGGCCAAATATGGCCAAGCTGCGCCAAACACTAGATTTTTAAACCAACATTAAAATTCTAAAATATACATATAAACAAACTAAATTTCAAAGCAAAGGTAAAAATCTGGTGTAGTTTAAAAAGATAAATAGCGATGGATGATGTGGATGATTCAATAAATAAGATAATGTGGGAGATGATGTATTAAAAAAACGATTATATAAAATTCTAAGACGAGGACAAGAAGTTAAAATATGAATTATGGAGAGAGGTTGTTGGCAATGGTTACAAAGCGGGGCGGTGTCATTGAGCAATAGGTGTCTATGTGTTGCTCTCGAATGACCTATGCGGAGACGGGTTAATAACACATCACACCGTCGAGATGACAAGGAAGGTAGGAACGGGATGCTGGGAAATACAGAGGCCAATTTATTAGCCGTCTGTAACCTCCAGCCATCGCTCCAGTCCTTCCGTACAAGGTCCCGCAAAACATTACGCAGGTCGTCATATGGGATTCTGATATTAAGCTGGGATGTGGCATTTTTGGCAGCATGGTCTGCCAACTCATTGCCAGTTATGCCAACATGCCCAGGAATCCAACACAATATGACGCCATAGCCCCGTCGAATAAGTTTGTTATAAATAGTAAACACCTCAAAAGCTAAAGGATGATTTAAGGAATCTGATGACAGAGATTCCAATATGCTTTTTGAATCGGTGTAAACTATGAAATTGCCAACCGTCTGGTGAGAAATATATTTTAATGCTTTATACAAAGCTAAAAATTCAGATGAAAAAACAGATATTAAAAGTGGTAATGAGTAGCTAATATTTTCAGAGCCGCATACAAATGCGCAGCCAACGTGATTAATGGATTTTGACCCATCTGTATATACGGCTTTGTGAGATTTAAAATTATTACGATGATCATAAAAAATCTGATTAAAAATAACTGGATTAGTACAAGATTTCTCATATCCAGGAAACAAGTTTAAGATTAAAAGATTGGAATTTCTCCAGGGTATACTATCAAAGAGAGGACGTTCCGCAACTTCAATTGAATCAAGGGAAGTGCCACTCAGGGTTTCTCTCATTCGCATCCCAAAAGATGGGATACAAGATGGTCGATTCCTGAAAAGGACATCTCGAGATCTGTCCAGAAGGCAATTCTGCAAAGGATGGTCAGGATGTGACAAAATGCGATAATAAAGTCGCAGAGACAACAAACTGCGTGTGGAGGCTAATGGTAATTCATTGCACACAACATAGAGGCTTTCGACGGGTGATGTGCGAAAAGCTCCAGAGCAGATTCTTAGTGCTGAATGATGTATCGTATCGAGCTTACGCAGAACAGATGGACGAGCTGAACCATAAACGGCGCAGCCATAGTCCAATCTGGAACGAATTACAGCTTGATAGACATTCAGCATAGTGAATCGCTCTGCTCCCCAAAATGTATTAGATAGAACTTTTAACAAATTGAGCTTTTTCATGCATGACACCCGCAAATGCTTAATGTGAGGCAAAAATGTAAGCTTCTTGTCAAAAATGACTCCTAGAAACCTTGCTTCGTCTACTACTGCAATCCTATTACCACCCAGAAAAATGTCTGGGTCAGGATGCAGGTTTCGTAGACGGCAAAAGTGAACGCAGGATGTTTTTTGGACAGAGAAGTTGAAACCATTTTCTGCACTCCACTTGGTCAACCTTGAAACGGTTGACTGCAGTTGTCGTTCGACAAATCGCATATCCTTTCCCTGGCAAAAAATGCTCAGGTCATCGACATATAAATTGCCCTGGACAGAAGGAGGCAACTGATTCAGGATATCGTTGATCTTGATAGCGAATAGAGTAACGCTGAGTACACTACCCTGAGGAACGCCCTCTTCTTGGATAAAAGTATCCGAAAATGCTGAGCCAATGCGGACGCTGAATTCTCGCAATGCCAAAAAGTTCTTAATAAATATCGGTAGATGTCCTCGAAACCCAAGGGAATACAGATCTCGGAGTATACCATATCGCCATGTCCGATCGTACGCCTTCTCCATATCGAAGAAAATAGCTACGAGATGGTTTCGGCGCAGAAAGGCATGGCGTATTTGAGTTTCGAGGTACAAGATATTGTCTACCGTAGAGCGGCCGACCCTAAATCCGCTTTGAAATGGTGTTAGAGCGTTGGTTGTCTCTAACATGTAGACAAGGCGAGAATTCACCATCTTTTCTAAAAGCTTGCACAGGCAGCTGGTAAGTGCAATTGGCCGATAGTTATTCGGATCTTTAAGATCTTTTCCGGGTTTCGGAAAAGGAATAACTATGGCACGTCGCCAAGACAAAGGAAAAGCATGTTCTTGCCATATACGATTATACAGTAGCAATAAATTCCTCAGAGAGTGACTAGAAAGATTTTTTAACATAATATACGTGATGCCATCAGAGCCCGGTGCTGTCATCCGGGTCTTCTGAAGGCATCGTGTCAACTCCCTTTCAGTAAAACTGCAATTATAGACAAGTGCGGCATCTCTCTCAGGAGTAAAATTAATACCATGGGATTCCGCGCGTTGTTTGATGCGCTGAAAATTGCCAGGATATGTGGTAGAACTGGACACGGCAGAAAATGCTCTCGCAATAGAATTTGCGATTTCTACCGTGTCAGTTACCAACTGGCCATTTTCTTCCACCAACGAGATAGAATGAGTGGAATATAATCCCATGGCTTTCCGAACTTTGTTCCATAATTGCTTTGAGGAAATGGCAGATGTTATACTAGAGACATACTTTTGCCATGATTCTCTTTGGCTCTGACGACGTATTCGTCGCGCATTGGCTTTTGCAAATTTAAACCGAGTCAAATTTTCGGTTGTGGGATACCTTCGAAATTTATCCCAGGCCTTTTTTCTCTTTTTGTGGGCTATCTTACAGGCTTGATTCCACCACGGTTTCGGTAGTTTCGGTAACTTTGATGAGACAGGTATAGATATACGAGCAGCATCCATTATAACATTAGTGACAGATTCTACACATTGATCAATGTCATCTTGATTCACCACCTCGTCTGACAAATCAGCAATTGACGCAAACAAATCCCAATTCGCCGCCTCAAATTTAAATCGAGGCGGACGAGATACATGGGCTGCAGCACTCCCCGGAAATGTAACAAACAAGGGGAAATGATCGCTATGAAATGGATCATTTCCCACATGAAACGTCAGGGGAGAAAACAGAGAGGGTGAACACAGGACAAGATCAATGGCATGGAAGGTCCTCGATGGGGCGTGGAAGTATGTTGGTTGCCCATTATTGAGTACACATAGATTTTGATCGTGTATTAATTTCTCAATTTGACTTCCACGACGATTTGTGTCTGGGCTTCCCCAAAGAGGATGGTGACCATTAAAATCGCCACATAAGATATAAGGAGCTGGCAGCTGGTCGCATAACCTGTCTAGATCTGCTTGATGGATGATATCATTAGGCGGTAGATAAATAGAGCACACTGTAATGATAGACTTTACAGTGACTCTAACTGCGATAGCTTGCAGGTTTGTGTTGAGACTCAGTGGGGTGAAGGGAGCGCTATTAGATATAAAAATAGCAACTCCACCACTGGCTCTATCTCCGCTAACGTAATCCTTTCTCAAGGGAGTATAACCCTTAACAAGAGAACTCTGAGTTGGTTTGAGCAGAGTTTCTTGGAGACAAAAGCAGATTGGATGGTATTCATCAATAATATTTTTAACGTCTACCGAATTCTGGTGAAAACCGCGGCAATTCCACAAAAAGACACAGGCCATTATGGGAAGGTTATGGGGTTTGAGGGCTGCTTTATTGGTTTCGGTTTTGGAGCGAGATTACCTGGCGTCTCCATACCAGGCTCCACTTCCATATCAGCAGCATCCGAGGAGTCTGAAGGGATATTGTGGGGGATGGGGGTTCTCGGTTTTTTTGTTTTTTTATTATTGGCGTTTTCAGCTTGTTTTTTATTTTTTAGAGATTTATTGAAAGCTGTTAAAGGAGATACAACTTCAACAGCTTTACTTTTGTTATTTGTAGTTATTGTGCCTTTGGAAAAAAGAGGAGTGGGTGGTGTTTTAGTAGTAATTTGACGACTATTGCTTGTTGACGGCTGATCTATTGAAATTTCGCATTGTATTGCGATAGAGGAGGTGGATTTTTTAGTGGCAGCTGCATATGATATATTAGGCTTGGGTAGAGAGATGGAAACTTGCTTTTTGGCATCCAAATAAGAGAGTTTTTGCGTTGTTCTCACAACCTGAATCTCTTTTTCTTCCTTCCACTTTGGGCAAATACGAGAGTTGGCAGAATGCTCACCCTCGCAGTTTGTGCATTTGAGTGGAAGGGTACAGTTCTGGAAGGAATGTCCAACATTGGAGCATCTCGAGCAAGTCTCTACTCCTCTGCATGTGTTTATAGAATGACCGAACCTTTGACACTTAAAACAGCGCAAAGGATTCGGTATATAGGGTCGGACTGGGCAATTAAGATACCCAGCTTTAATATTTGTTGGTAGATCAGGGGTATTGAAGGTTAGAATTAAATGCTTGGTTTGAATAATGGCGTCATCTCTTTTCATCGTGATCCTGTGAACGTTAGTCACGCCTTGCGATGAAAGCTCGGCTTCAATTTCCTTTTCAGGAACAGTCAGGAGATCAGATTCTGAGATGACACCTCTAGAGGAATTTAAACTATTGTGAGGTGATACGGAGATGGTTAAGTTTCCCATCTTAGTAGCTGAGAGTAAGTTTTTGGTTTGATTTGCTGATGTTGTTTCGATTAAATAGTCGCCAGATTTAAGTTTCTTAACAGATTTAGGATTTCCACAGATGCCTTGTAAACCTTTCTGAATAAAGAATGGAGACATGGTACCGAGAATATGGTCAGGGGAGGTTATCATTAAAAATTTAGCATTTACATTAGTAGATTGAGTATTGGTCGAGTTAGTTGTATTTGTTTCACTGGATGGGGTCGCCGGATACAAAGCCTCCGGCAGGGCATGGGTTTTAGGATCCATATGAGTTTAGGTGTTCATCCCGGTTCAGCCCCGCCCACCACCGAGCCCTACAAGGGGTAACAGTGCCACACTGCCACGGGGGTAAAACCGGGGTATAGTGCTACAGTTTTGAAGTGTGGATCCACAAGGGCACTCCTAGCTGCAGTACTAGCCCTTAAATGCCAAAAACCAGTGGTGTCCAGCACGTCAGGGGAGAAATTCACCTGGCGTACTGAACCACAGTGATATTAGGCGAGCCGGTTGACCAAAAGCGGGCTCACTCCTGGCCTCTCGTTTACGTCGAAGCATGGACCAAAGGGAACGCAACGACGTCTCTAGGAAACAAAACCCCGTCCTAAAACGAGACGTCGCAGGATCCCCAGGACTCCACTTTCCTACGATACGAGTTACCGCACACGGCAAACGTGCAGGTCAGATATCTGACAAAAATTAAATGCAATTTCAGAACCAATACAATAAGTGAAACAACATAATTGAAACCACAAAACAATACTTAAATATAAATAAGGAAAACCCAACAATCATAAACAAAGGAAAAAATGAATGTTATAACAAAATACAACAACCAAAAATCGTGCACATGGTAGGACCTTAACTAAAAAGGAAAGAACGAAAAAAGCTAAGGCCCAGCTAGGGTACCTCGGGGTTGCCAAGCCCGTACTCGCAAGATGCGAGCCCCCTGAGGGGCCAGAAAAGTGGAAAGGATAATTAGAATTGAACTCTATGTATAATTTTAAATTCGGGTCAGGTCAGGGCAATTCAGAAGCTACAATGGTAACAGATGGACATTGCAAATTTTGCTAACTTGTGTAGATTTTTGGATACAGAATTATTCTAAGGAAAACGCAACATTGATAAACATTTATTTTATGCAACATTTTATTTAAAGCTTCAAATTTGTTCATCAATAAAAATTTTATTTTCAATTTGAAATCTATAGAAAATTATAGCACAAAAGGGACTGTTCGGATAAAATGACATTACATTATGACATTAGTTAGTTGCTTTATTTATTAAGAGGAAAGATATAAGCTAATTTCAAAATATGTTTAAAAATGCTATCACTTACTGGAATATGGTTGGCAATGCTGAAATCATAAATCGACCACTGAGTCCTGGAAAATATAATATATTTGATTATTTAAGTAAATAATTAATGTAAACAGAATGTGCATAAAATATCTTAAATTAAAATAATAAAGTTCAATACAGTAGCTTTTTCTAAAATTTTATACTAAGATTTTAATTTGTGGTCTTTATCATCTATGGCATACAAGAAGGATATGATCGGGAATGAATTTATATAATTTGCAATTACATTCATCAGGCGCATTTGATCTGACAGGCACAGCCTGGCCATTTATCACTTTGTTCCAGTGCAAGGTAGCGTTGGCATTAATTCTATGACAAATACATAGTTTTTTTTACATAAACTTGTCAGAACTTTTTTACAGAAACCTGCCGTCTATCCGGTAGGTTTTTTTTTTATAAAAAGATCTCCACAAAACAGTTCTTTAGTAAACTATTCATATTCATAATGATTTTGAAACGACCGAACTTGTACAGTACAATGCATTTAAAAATGTAATTTTGAAATATTTCCAAATTGCTGCAATCTAAATTGTACTATATTTAAATGCTTAAACTAGATCTTACTAGATTGGACAATAAAACAATTTCTAATATATAACGAACAGAGATGTAGCTATGCTCCTTACACACAGCCACGCATTTGGATTGTTCAAACTTGAAGATACTCCAAGATAGCTAATGGCTGGTTCCGAATTGTCTGCAGCATATCTTCCAAGTACTATATATTCTGTGACCCACTGTCATTAAAATGCACTTGGTCAGGTTTTCATGACAAAGTTATGACTTCACTACTTACCTACTTGAATAGACCAAGAAAAATTCAAAAGAGAATCTGCCGAATACATTGGTAGTATTTTCAGAAAAATACTGAAAGCGAGAACAAAATAATAAATCGCCACACAAAAAGTCTGCAATGTTTTATTAATCCGGATATCCAGAACTTCGTTTCTGAATAGCGGATAGTTAAAAATCAGCTGGATATCCATTACGTCCCTAATTCTAATTCATGGTTCATACTGATTTTTAAAAGTAAAAATTAAGTAGTTCTTAAGGACTTTTTAAGGACCTCTTGATTAGTTTTAAGGACCTCTTATATTTTTGGCGGCTCTAGCAGAGAAGAGCACATTGTTTGGCACATAATCGCATGTCAGTGGGGGTTGTATCAAGTTGGCGCAGGATACCACTTCCGGCAAACTCTGACGCAGAATTCCCGTCCCTTAAAGATGCTTACATTCTTAGGAATTTCCTCGTTTTTCTAGAATGGGTTTCGATTCTTCACAAAACAACAAACGAACAGAGATTTTTTAGCGATGAAGTGTCGTGTATGATAATGAAATTTCATTGACTAAAAAATCAAGATATCAAAAATTTGCTTGTTTTGCTGACACTAAATACATCTATTCAGGCCTTTCCCTCCTTGCCGATTTATACTTACGTAAAACAGTCAAAAGTGTGGACATGATCAACTTAAAATTCGGAATTCTACATTCCAATATTTTTAATGCACCCGGAATTGTGAGTTCGAAAATTTAAAAAACTCGGAATTTCGAAAAAGACACGGAAAAATACCACCCATGTGAATTAGTAAAAAAAAACTTGTTTGACAAAAATTAAGGACCTTAGTCGAAAATTACGGACTTTAAGGGCCCTTAATTAAGGACCCACCTAAATTAAGTAGTTCTTAAGGACTTTTAAGGACTGTGCGAACCATGTAATTAAATCTCATACATATTATGAACAAATATGTGATCCAAGAATAATACCTGGGTTAACTGTGACATCTACATTCCCAACTTTAATACCTAGATCCTCACTCCATTCAGCTAATTCATTCCACAAGGCTTCTAAACGTTGGCAGGCAGGACACCACGGTGCATAACTATTAGAAAATGCACAATACTTCATACAAGATAAAATTTATTAGAGAAAAAAGCATTTAAATTACCAACAGCATAATATTGACTAAAATGGGATCCTATGCACTAATGCTTTGAAAAAATGTGGAAGTTGACTATGTTGGAGTTAGAACTCGTAATTTGGAGTCTGCAAATTTAAACATCATTATGATAAAGATTTATAGTTTGTGACGGCTCGATTTCTACATTATTTTTTTTGTGATGTTTATAAAGTTAATTAAATTACAATTTAATGTAAATTAAGTAAAAAACTAAACCTTCATTTTAAATAAAAAGTTCTAAACAGTCTAGTTATGGTTCATGGTATAGAATTTGCAAATAATTATATATACAGAAATGATCCCTTTCATTTTAACAGACTAAGTTACGCATGTCATTCTGTTAGCATTGAAATGTAATTTTTTGATAACCCACAGTTTTAAATAGTAAACATTCTGTCAAAATGACATTTTATTAATGTAAATATTAAAAAAGTGTCCCAATCTTTAAATTTACGAGGAAAAAAATTTCCCAAAAAATAAATTCCCATAAAGTGCAGAAAAAATGACTCATCAATCACAAAAAAAACACAGATAAATCGGTAGAACGAGTACCAAGATTTGAGATTAAGGGGCATTCCACCAAAGATGCTTTTACATCAGCAACTTTGTTAATGAACAGTCTTGAATTACAATTTCTAAAACCTGAGAGTTGAACCATTTGCTAGCCCTAACCAATCAGAGAATATACATAAAAATTACACTGCACATTAGGGTCATTCAATTTGAACTAAAATCAAATTTGCTGAAATTAATTTTGGTGCCTTGGGGATTCTGCGGTACAGATGTAGTATAGGACAGTTGGCATGCGAGTTTTTTTTTTGCGTGTTTTATAGGAGTAATAAATTTATAGTATGACAACTCCACCTGACATTGTTTGTATTATTTTCCGAATCTTGTGGCGTCTTTCAATCTGGCAACCCTATTACGTCATTGCGCTGCGTAATCGTTTTTGTACGTTCGCGGAACTATGTTTAACAGCAATTTTTCAGCAATTCCAACAGCAACTTTCAATTTTTCAGCAATTTTGCCAAAACAAAAACCCGCGCCAAATGTCCTATACTACATCTGTTCTGATTCTGCTAAAGCAGATTAAGCAGCCTTTCAAGCCAAAGTTATCAATGAAAATTGTTTTGGTGGAGTGCTCCTTTATTCTTTACTTGGCCAATTCTAGTATACGGTGCTCTGCCAAATTTTGTGAGGGATAAAGTTTAGATTTTGGCAACCTTGCAAGGAAGAAAATGGGTTCTTAAGTTACCAACAAAACCGGTTATTGATGCCAAGAACATGTTAGTGTTGAAAATGCTGCCAATTTTCAGAATCCCACAACGGAAAACCGTATACTAGGAATTTATACCCTTTTCTTTTATAGTTAAGTCGAATAAAAATGTAACATTAAATTGCAATTTAAGATTTTTACACACACCTATGTAGCCACATTAATAACATTTAAAAGTAGAAAAATCAAAGAAGTCTATATAACTTCTAATAAAAGATCAAGATCATATTTAACAAGGATTTGGTATAGTTGGACATACCACCATTACATTTAAAATACTGTCAACATAGAATATTTTAATTACATTCGGAAACCTAATTCAAATATTAAAGAATGGATATTTAAAATTCAATGCACAACTGCTCATATGTTATTTATTAATACAAAATTTTATTTAATATTTATTAATAACATATATACTATACTAATACACAAAAATCAATGCATATTCGTGCACATCAATTCAAAGAAGATATTTAAGGATGCATTCGAAATAAAATTTGGTAAAATTATGCAACGATATGAAAAAAAGATGTCTGTAAATATTAATATTACCTTAAATTACATTAAAAACAACAAAAAATCTAGAATTTTTTAATTCAAATGACATATTTCCATGCAATTGTAATTTAATTAATGCTTACTTACAATTCTAACATCCATTCGCCTGTCAATGTTTCGGACCATAACTCTTCATTTAGAATAGTTAGCTTCCCCTTGGATAAAGCAACTTGGGGGGAAATTACAAACGACAAGAACAATAAAAAGGCACAATTTTTGAACATTTCGCAAATTTTTGTTCAAAAGAACTCAGTGTAAATAGTATCTAACCATTAAAATTACGGCTAATCACGAAAAGAGTTCTTTTCAATTTTCAGTTTCAACTTTTAGTACTATCGTGAGTGTTGCCATATTAAATAAACTTTAGTATAAGACGACTTGGTTTCGAGATTAGAAAGTCCGAAGAATAAATAAAATCCCATGGTCTAAATACCTTTTATGATTGGTGAATGAAATACCACGTGGTTCTAACCAACTAATTAGATATGCGTGATACCACAAATGCCTTCAACTCTAATCTCAATACCAGAACGTGATAATCAATTCAAAGCATTTTAATAATTTATTATCGCGGAATCTGGCAATGCAATGATGTTAACTTGTTGATTAATTTCGTTTTTGTTTTGCATTTTTGGTCCGGTTGTAACTTTTTCCTTTTGTGCAATAAATTTGTTATTTTTAATTATTGATAATAATAAGTTATGAACTATACAGAAATACTACACTTGGCCACACTCTCCAAGAAGCGATAGATGAGCTCATTCATTTTTGTCTTATCTGTAATTCAAAATATAAAGATTTCTTAAAAAAGCAATTTTTTTTTTTTTTTTTACTGTTATTATTTTTTTTTAACAATTATATGTGTTACACGTATATAATTAGAGTGCATGTTATAATTTAATTAAAGTTCCTTTAAATTATTAAATACACTAAGCAATGCAGGCACATTTAGAATAATAATTAAACAAATATTTTTGACAGATATCGAGTCATTAAAAGTTAACAAAATGACTTGCTCCCCATCAAAGGATTTTTATTTATTATTAATTTTGATACAAATGCATTGAATAATAACCTTGATTTCCTTTCAAATTTTGTGACCCTGCAGGAATAAAAAAGGAGAGTTCTTTGATTGGCCATAAAAAACCAGTTTTTGTCTTCACTTTCGGGTTAGTATAGCGAATATCCGAAAAGTTGCTAAGGGTTACCTTTCACTACATTTTAACCTAAACTTTATTAAATTAATCTGGGGTGCTTAATATCTAAACCCAAATCATAATCACTCTAAGTCAGTAGTTCCCAGTGGCGGCTCGCCCACTACAGCAAGTACAGCCGGGCTGCACCTAGATTCATTATTCATTAGCGTATTTTAAAACTAAAATAAGATATTTTACTAATTTTTTTAAATGAAGATTAGAATTGAAAATGAAGATTCTACGGTAGTAAACAAAATCTCCGATAAAAGCAAGCCTGTTACCCTAATTCATGAGGGGAAAAACTTCATTCAATCAAACTGCAGCCAAAAAGCAAAATTCGAAATCGGCTGCATCATTGCCATTTCAACCTCTACGTACTATGGATATTCCCTCCATGCTAATGCACTGCATTTGTGAGAAGATACAGCCGAAATGAATATTCTTGTTTTAGCTGTACTTGAGGTTGGATATGCTGATTGGCTCGTTGGTGAAACGAGACTCCAAACGGAAATGGTTTTCGCGATACATTTACTGTGTGCTGTTGTTTCATTATGTAAGTTAATATTAAAATTGACCGATTCCCATGTTTAATAGAAAGGATTGCTTTAATTTTCAAAAAATAAGTGTTTTCCGTTTTTTCGCATGTTATCATTTCGTAAAAATTGAAAGGAAACTTTGATTTGAGTAGTGAATAATAAAGAATTTCCGTTCCTGTATGGTTTTTGGAAATGTATGTTATGTTCCTGTATGGTTTTTGGAAATGCATGTTCCATTCATGTATGGTTTTAGGGGAGGGGGGGGGGGGGTCATGTGATTTCGGCTGCACTAATATTTTCGACCACGGGCCGCCACTGGTAGTTCCCAATTAGCATTAAGCAATAGACCTATACTTAAAACTACAATAGGTCCGTTAACCCCTTTTTTCATATATACTTATAGAAGTTCCCTCCCCCCCACCCACCGTCCGTGCTTTCTGAGCATGTATACATTTCAATTTTGTTTGAAAATGAAAGGGGAAGTAAAATTGTAAAATTAATATCATAATTACTTAGAATTTTACACTACTTTTACTAAAGAATATGGACACAAATTTACCCGACAAATACATAGCAAAGGTAACACAGTCAGATGTTTAATTACTTTTAGTCTCTTTCTTGTACATTTAGCACTCATTTAAACTTTTATGAAAACATTTTAATAGCCATGTGTTATATTGCTTGTTCAGAAAAATCTCCAAGAGTGACAGTTCAAAGTTTACTATTTTTTCTTTGTGGGGTGCTACAGACCACCAATTGGGAATGGCTGCTCTAAGTAATCCGACTATTAATAAACAGTGTACCAGGCAATATTGGTAAAGTTTGAATATAAACCGGTTAAAATGTATTGAACAGTAACCCGGATGTTTTAGCGAAAAATCTATTAATCTTCTTTTTCAACACTGCAGGAGGAAAATGGTGGAATTCTTTAATTGGCGACAAACCCAGTTTTTGTCACCAAGAACGGATTAGCACAGTGAATATGTTTTCAAAAGAGTAGCCATGGATTAACCTTCAATAAATTTTTACCATAAAGCCTTTATTCCTGCCCTTTTGAGTTATTACTTTCCTTAACAGAAACAATAAACGTATTAAAATTTCCACTAATGAAAAGAAATTATTTAAAAAACAATTAAAATTCTTCATAGAAAAAAAAACATGGGAAAATGCTATCAAAAATATGCAAATTTATATATGGGCATCTGAACTGAAAATAACCATTACAGATGTATTACAGATACAGTGTGTAATAAACGGATTTAAAATAGCCCTTGATGATAATATTTTTATGTGTTTTGACAAAAATCCTCCTATACTTAAGTTTTATTTATTTTCGATGCAGTTTTAGTAAAAGTTGAGCATTGATAAGAACTTTGATAAAAGTATTTTTTGATCACCAACTTTGTTGATAAAAGTAATTTTGTTCAACCCATACGTGTGAGGTATAAAAGTAGATTACCATTTGCCATCTGTAACTAATCCAAAAGAATAAATAACTTAATTGGAGCAAAAATTATAAGCTTTCAGGCAGAGGTGACATTTTTAATAGACATTTAGATGAAATTTTTAATAATTTCTGAACACAAATAATACATTTGTAAAATTTTACATTGCAGTAAGTGAAATGCAATCACAAAAATCAATTATAGTTCCTTTATGAATAAAACATCATGGGAAACCACGTAACACTAAACATGTGTGCATGGTCATACTGTACTTTGAGGTATTTTAGAGAAAATGTGGCTCTTAATTTTAAGTCTTTACGTTATTTTAAAATACAAATGCAATGTTAACCTACGCAATAAAAATACATAAATATATAGAGATGTTTTGCGTGATACATCTCTCTTCATCAGCAAAAACTCTTGGGAACATAATCATATATTTAGTTTTTCTAACCCACATTTAATTCACAGTTATAAAGCAAATTGATATCAAGTTTAACATAACAGGCAGAAAAAACTATTTGCTAAAATTGGTTAGCCATCAAACTGAAATTTTTTTATTTCTGGTTAATTTGCATAAAAATCACATTTGTTTATATATTGAAGCCTATAATTTGCAAATGTTTATGGGATTTTTAAGTTCCATTCAGTTGGAACTTGCTGAACAGAAATTTTAAACAAGAAAACAAACCAAATTTCGTTTTATTTTTGGCTCACACACAGTAGTATAGAGTGACTTTTTTTAATTATTATTATTATTATGTGTAATTGTTAAGTCATAGCTGTGATATTCTTACTACATAAGGTCATATTTTATATTTAACACATTACTAAACATGGTGGCAACAAAATTCTGGAAAAAAAGTTCCTTATGTTGTCACAAAAATTTCCAATTTTACAATTACATTAAGAAATGTTGTAATATGTGCTTTGTATAGAAACAAAGTATCCACACTACAATAACACAATAAATATATTGCATTATAAAGGAAAAATTATAAGTGATACTTATTGTCAGTTAAAATAATGTATGGATACAACACAAATAATACAATTACGAGAGGCATAATAGTAATTAAACATGTTCTCTGGAAGCAAATAATGTAAAAAAAAGCAAGGTTTTCCAATTATTTCTTTTGAAGATAATTTTAAATGTTTTATATGCTTCATATTTCCTATTTCAATTTTAATAAATCGCATATTCATTAGCCCCTCTATGTTGCTACAATCTAAAGTCCAACACACTTTACTTTTGCTTCTCCCTCCAGCTGTGGTTCACATTTTTACAAAAATACAACTGAAAATGTGCATAACCATGCATTTTTTAATACTTTTTCAGAATTAAAAGGAAAGATTGACAACTAAACTACAAAGAATAAAGGGCATATTGGACGATAATGGCCGTTTCAATAATCCAAATTTGAAAATGTCCCTGATTTTTTGTGAAATTTTGAAAAATTCCCTGACTTTTCCCTGATATTTCCAGAATAAAAAAAAATCCATGATAATTCCTTGATTTCCCGGTTTTGTTGCCACCCTGCTAAATCACAATATCCTTTTACAAGGTTTTGTCTTTTTTAAATACAATTTTTCTTGTTATATTTATCATATAATCATTAAAACCATCACAAAAAATATATAAATAACACTTTAATAATAAATAAAATATTTAAAACCATTTGCCTTACTAAACAATTCCTGACTAGTATATTATACTGCAACTCAATTGTACCCCAATACAGCTAAACACAGTTTTGGGTTCAAGTTAAACATTTCTGTACAATTAACTAAGATATTAAAAACTAATTATTATCATTAGCTAAATAAAATATACTCTAATAACTTTTCATGAGTATGGTACATATGATTCAGACATTGATTATTCAATAAAAATATATTTATGTTAAAAGTACAATCTGGATTAGCAGAAATATTTATTTTTTTAGTTTCCACTCGTGCTGTGTGGATGTATTAAAAATAAATATATATAATCAAGTGCAGACATGCAAATAAAATTTTATAAAAAATATTCCACAGATAACATCATAAAACTATTTAACAAACAATTAAAAATTGTATCCCAAATATATAAACATAATAAATAATTTATAAAATCTTGTGACTTCGTATTTTGTCCTGTAGAGTTTTAAGTTTCGACATCCATTCGTTGTACTCCAATTCTGGATCGGGTTCTAAAAAACAAAGAAAGTATATTTTAAATTATGAGTAATTTTTTTACATATTTAATTGATAAACTAAACTATGCCAGGATTCATAATTTTTCCAATACAAAAATAAATCTACAAGTATATTCAAGGCGATGCAGAAATAACATCTACCAAAATTATAAATAGGTGTATTTTTATAACTTTCAGTGTTTTGAAAGCAGTACACCATACATCCTGTTGGTGGGGACTTTTTAAAATACAGTAAAATCCGTTTATAACATTGCCAGGTATAATGTCCATATAATTTTTTTCGGATATTATGATGCTGATTATAACAATTAGTTTCCCACGTCTTATGCTGATTAGCAACCATTTATAACACTTCAGAGGAAGGGAGGGCCGTTTGCACAATAAATACGCGTCAGACAAATAGCACGTAAACAAGAACTCTTGAAATTTGAGAAAAGAAACCCGGTTCTTCTACATTATTAGCAATAGGAAATTTTATGGACATTTCCTATTACAATGTCAAATCTAAGTAAACAAACATTACTAACCATTCCTCATAAAAATAGTAGTTCATATAACTTACTTTATCTAACTGGTATATGTAATTGATGAAATCATTATAAAGTACATAAAATATATTTATATTCAACTGTCATGTATGTATGCATGAGCATTATACTTTCTTATTACATGATATTTTTTGTGATTCGGATATAACGATCAGATTATGACGGTCCCTTGAACATCGCTATAAGCGGTTTTTACTGTATATAGATATCCACATATTAACCAAAATAAGGAATTATAATTTTTAAAAATTAAAATTTTATAATTTTTTTATTTGTTTTTACATTACGAATATCACACAGTAACATGTTGCAACAGAATGGAATGGAAATTATACTTAAAATACATCTTTGTGTATGTGACTCACAAATATATAAAGCACTTTAGTAATATAAGATTAACATCTTTTCTGTGTTGTCTAGGTAGTTGATTTTTTTCTATTTAGGTACATCACAAGATTTTTGAACTTTAAAAGTTAAAAGTATTTTTAGGGTTTCAACCTGAAATCTATGGCCTGAGTGTACCAATCACTCAATTGCAAGATTGGCAAATTATGTGTACAGTGAAGTTCCAAAATTAAATGTATTATTTGTGAATATTGGTCAATTCTATTTAAACATTTATTCAGAAACAAAGTTGTGTTTAATTTACAAAGAGACCAAACATTTTTAACAGAGGTTTAACCCTTTGCACTCCAAGAACTCTTTGCATTTTCCATTCTTTCTACAGAACAGTTATTCATCCTTATGTTCTTTTCCATAGAATTTATTATGCTTATAGAAAAAAGAAACCTAATCTGTTTTGGATCTGCAAAAGAACAAGTTGAAAAAAATATCGATGTTTTTTAAACACAAGGTCATGTTGTTCTCATTTATTTTAAAGAACAGGGAACCAAAAGAGAGAGTCGTTATGTTGTCGCCTGAGCGGCGCCAACAGAGTGCAAAGGATTAATAAAATTATTTATATGACAGTCGTTTCAAGAACTGTTTAAGAGATAAAAGTTTTTCTAGAGTAACTCAAAAGTTTCTAAGGACTTAAGGAATTTCTAAGTACTTTTTAGGGGTCTTTATGGACATTAAACCAAAAAGGAGTTTTAAGGACCGTATAAACCTTTAAAATAACATTCAAATTCATTCAAAAATAACAATAATTTTTTTAAAAATTTCACTATAGGAGAAAGGAATGTGAATGAATTGGGATTATTAAAAATTTATACTTACCAAACTTAAGAAATGGATACTGAAATGTAGGAGATTGTGCGCTTAATCCAGAAGATGTCGGTGATGGGGAAATGTCTGAGATGGAAAGATTGTGGTTCCTCTCCTTCAAATAAAAAAATGCTATGATTTATAATTTTTTTTTTTTAAGTTTAAATAATTTATAAAATACAAAATATATGGCTCAATTTGCAAAACCTAATCTTAATACTAACAACAACAAAAATGTTACATCTGGACCTGGAATATTACATTTTTGTTAAAAACATTTGAACCAATGTTTCATATAGAGAAAGTTATAGAAAGAACAAATCTTGTGTTCAAAAATTTTAAATAAAGTAAAGTAAACATAAAATGCTGTGTAATTATTATTCATACCAATGGCAGAAAACCTTGTTGATCAGATGCACTTAAATACTGCTGTTGCTGCTTCCATGATCGAGCTTGCTCTCTTAAAACTAGGTTCCGGGCTCTACTTACTGGATTATCAAGGACACTGCAAAAAAAATTTACTGTTGATTATAATGCAATCCTTCTTTAAATCAAATTGTTATTATATAGTACTTCTACACTTTTAAAAACAGAATATAACCACTTTAAGATTTTGTATTCGCAATATATGGCAGAGCTTTCCCCTTGTCTTTTATTCCATTTTGTATTCATGTTAGTTTTTATCTTTCAACTTTTACAAATTATCAAAGTTTACGAAATAAATAAAGTAAATGCCTATGTGATAGAGAAACAATGAATGTTTAAGATGATATTCAGAGTTTAATTACTAAACTACAAGGAAGAATTATATTTTAAAAAATTAATTATTCAATCATGTTCCCCTCTCTTATGCATTTAAATATGGTAACTATAGTCAGTGGTACTAACTACTCACCTTGAAAATGGGTTGGCGTTCAAAGCCCTATTAAACTGCAATGCTTCTGTACCAATAAAATTTCTTATTTGATTTGTGCCTGAAACATGACAGTCGAGAATTACAAATGACATTAATATTTTTCTAAAGATGGTATAATTATACGTAATCAGTAGAAACAAATGACAAATAATTTCTTTTTTACTTATTTTCATGGTGTGTGTGTGTGATAAAAATCTCTATCCGAAATACATACTTTAGAGAATATATAGTTAAATTACATACTGTTTTATAATAATTTAAAACAAAAAATTATATAAACCAAAGAATTCTGTGAAAGAATGCACTTGAAATAGATTCTTGTTATACTGGTTTAATATATGACTAAAAACACATTTGGCTCTTAAAGAATTTTGTGCCTTTGGAACTGCATTAACAGACAAAAATAGCACATTCTTACTTTGAGAAGACGTTTTAAAATTGTTTTATCTTCTTTTTTTTATATAGAAATATACAAATATCCAATAAACTGTAAATTAAGATGTTTTAATAACTTGAAAAAACTTTACAATTAAAAGTGTCCAGGAAAAATAAGGATAAAGTCTAATTTTTGTTAAAAAGTAAAAATTACAAAACCCTCTACGACTGTACTTTCATTGAACAATAACATCACTTCCATTGTAAAACAGAAATAACAATGAGAGCTTATGTAAAACCCTATTAAAAATATCAGAATGCTGCATATGTCTATGATACAATATTTTTTTTTCTGCACAATCACTGCAAATAGACAGTGAATATTCTTCCCCTTTAATTATTATTAGAAACAAAAATTTTAAATATAAAGAAGTTTAGAAGACAGTATGTAAAGTTTCTATTTCAATGTTACTGATAACAAACTTAACTAAACATCATTATAACACAACCATATTCCTAGAATAATTAGTGATATCTAAACAAAAAAAAATTTTAAATAATTTTTTTAAGTATATAAAAGCTTACTATTTAATTTCAAATGATTTCCAGAATCTTTCCAAGACTCACTCTGTAATTTATGCTTGAGCTCAGTAACCCGATGCTTCTCTTGCAGTTGCCGAAACTGGGTGTAGAAACTCTCCAATGGACTAGAATAATTGTTGGCAGGATAATTGAAACCGGATATCACAGTGTTGCCTAATGAAGGCACAAAACTTGTGCCTAGAATGTCATTTAAACGAAAAATGGAACTCTTGACTTCTTGCATAACTTCGCAAGAGCCTGTGTCTCCCTTTTCACAGCTGCATCTATTTTTACTTGATAGTGAAGCGCTAGCATGCAGTGTATCATTTGGGAATGTTCCATTGTTAGTAGTTCGACTGTGTTGGATTTGTTCGATTGGTTGAGAATATGATTTGATGTTCGTTACAGGAATGTTGTTGGATGCATCATGAGAGAACGATTTCCTGTTAGGTGAATCCAAGTTCTTATCCAATGATCTAGAAAATGAAATAAATACTTTTAATTAAAAATCGAATATTATATTCATTAATAGAATTGATAAATAAATTCTCAGATGTTGACAATTTAAACACATGAAATACTTCTCAAGAGTTTCTTTTGAAGAAAAGTTCATAAACAACTCCATGGAATTTTTTAAACAAATTTCAAGTAATAGATGTCGTGGTCTAAAATTATGAACAACAATTGCTAAATTTACATGAGAATATATTTGTTTAATTTTTTATATTTAGAATACCTTAGTGTTTTTGCGTCACTAAGAACCTATTGAAATCGAGAGAGATATCTGAATATCGGGAAATTTTTTATACATTATAAATATCACAATTCTGTTCTTTAGGGAAGACGATGAATGAATGAAGAAAAAGATCATTAAAATAACACATTCTCAAAAAGGAGCAACAGTTGTATATTTAATTTTGGTAGTTTTCACTTTGCCAACAAAATTTTTTGTTAAGATTGTTAGATGATGTAGTAACTTTAATATAACAAATCGGATACTTTAAGGATGTTAGAGAAAGGTTATTTAGTTTAAGGAATAATTATATTTTTACATAACCCATATTTGTCATCATGTCTTCATATATAACCTTGTAAAGTTTCACCTAAATAAAAAAAAAACTGAACAACTGTACTGTAAGTGAATTATAAGTAATTAAATATTAAGATTATATGAAAATGTTTAGTTAACACAATTTGCCAGTGTAATGAAAATTTAAACAATTTGTGTGCATAAAAATTCTATCAAATGTTGAAGGAAAAGTTTCTATGAAAAATTCTTCATAGCATAAAAATTATATGTATACAAATATAAACTAAAAATAATTTTTTAACTTTCAAAATTAGGATACATTCCCAATCAAATTTTAAAATTAAAAAGTTGTTTAAAATCACAAATATAAAAAGAGCATAAAATTACCCAAGTTTATCTTCGATTGATTTGAACCTTGTTTCCATCTTATCACTGATACCCATCATGGCTTTTTCCAGAACTTTACTCACAAAAACGTCCACATTGCTGTTATCATTTTCCATGTTGCTTTTAATATTACTTCTTTCAGCATCCATATCATTCCTATCCAAATGATCAGCATTATTTATGGCAGAATCCTGAATTTTGGTGATTGCAGCTTTCTGTACCAAATCTACTTGGCAAGCAATGTCAGATGTTATTGCCTTTTGATCAAATGTTTGAGTATACTTTTCAAAGTTAGATACTGCAATTTCTTTCATTTGACAAGAAATATCCCTTGTCTCAATGTAGGTCTGGGTGGCTTGAGATACGACAGAAAATGAAATGGATGTATTGACACCTTTGTTAAGGGTTTCGGGTTTTTTATTTGATTGCATGTCCATGTTCTTTTCCTTCAACAAATTTGATTTGTCATTCTTTATATTTTCTTTTAAAATGTTTAATTCAGAAATAAGGGCTGACTTTTCTGTTCTGAGAAGATCTAAATCGTTTTCAGTTCTGTCGACCTCGTCTTGCACTTCTTCGTAAGATGTCTGAGCTGCAGCAGTTTTTTCTTCCAACTTTGATAAGTTTTCTTTTTCAGCTGATATATTTGCTTGTAGGCTATTTAATTCATTCACAAGTTCTTCATGTTTTGCTTGTTCTGTTTTCAATAACTCTTCCATTTTTTGTATTTCGACTTTAAAAATATCTGATTCGGCTGGCTCATTCTCTTTTACCTGGAAAGAAGTATTAAGTGTCAATACAATTATTATTTATATAATTTCATATTTCATTAATCATAATTTACATAGTCCTAAAAAATTATCCAATAATTTTATTTCCAAATAACTTTTTTTTAGCCGTTATGTTATATAAGAAAATTCTTGTTATAACTAGTTATAACTGTTATAACTAGTTATAACTGTTATAACTGTTACTAGTTATAACTGTTACTAGTTATAACTGTTATAACTGTTACTAGTTATAACTGTTACTAGTTATAACTGTTACTAGTTACTAACTAGTTATAACTGTTACTAGTTACTAACTAGTTATAACTGTTACTAGTTACTAACTAGTTATAACTGTTACTAGTTACTAACTAGTTATAACTGTTACTAGTTACTAACTAGTTATAACTGTTACTAGTTACTAACTAGTTATAACTGTTACTAGTTACTAACTAGTTATAACTTATAATTAGTTATATCTGTTGTAACCAGAAGGTTCAAAATAAAGTTGCAGTACTGTTGCAAATTGGTGCAAGTTATTTTTCATTGAAAATTTCAAAAAGAGTCATTTAAATAATCATATAAGTTATCTATTATAAAACTCTACCATGGGGTACCTCTCCTCATGGACTCGTATACTAAAAACAACATGTATCAAATCTTTATAACTTCATGTGGAATCATCTATGAGGATAAATGACATATCGTCACATCTCTGATAATTGTACTGTGTGGTGGGAGTCTTGCCCTTAACTGCTGTATATATTTCCACCCCTGTAACACAATGGGGAATCAGCCTATTAGGATAAATGACTAGCGTGTAGAGAAAGAGGGTTCACTTAAACAATATTGGTCATTTATCCACTCTCTCTCTGACTTTTGTACTATATGGGGTCCAAAAGTAATCACGAAACTTATGGTACAGTACGGCCTGCACCTACCCAATTTTTTATGATTAATAGTCAAATACATTTTGGAAAAGGTAAGGGTAATATTCGGTAAAAGGGTCAACTTTTTATTATTATTAACAATGGCAGAGAGCATGACATAAACAGTATCAATATGTGTGCATCATTGCATGACATTTTTAAGAAATTCCTAAGTGTTTAAAAAAATATGTAGCTAAAATAGTGACATCAAAAAATCTAAAAATAAAATTATAACATAAATTAACAATGGCAAACTATAATTTTGATGTTAAAACTTTGGAAAATCCACAAACCTTGTCATTGGCTTCTTTTTCTTCTTTTGAAAATGTGCTTCGGATCTTTTCAACTTTTTCTTTATGGGCATTTTTCAGCAATGCTATTTCAGCAGAATGGGATTCTTCCATCTTCAAAAGACTTGCTTTCTGAGAAGAGGCTAATTTGTCGATTTCAATTTCTAGCTTGTTATCCAATTCTTCTTTCCTTTTGCTAAGTTTCTCTGTATTCTAAAATAAAATTAATTATGTACTACATAATATCAAAACTAAGTTAGAGTTACTTTTAAAGTTAGCCAAAAAGTTCTTGTAAAATATTTAATTTTGTACCTATATAAAAGTGAAAATATTACAACTAAGTTATAGTTTTTTTTTATTTCAGTTTTAAGAAAGCCCCAAAAAAATTTATAAAAAAAACAGCAGAAATGCCTCATTTTTAGTAACATAGTTTTATCTATTTACTATTAGTTGTTGTACATCCTAAAAGTAATCAAATATTAAAATACCTGTTGGAGTATATATAAAATAAAATTCAGTTCTTATTTTCTATATAATTCTATAAAACAAATTCATAATACCCTACCTCTTGTTCCATCTTTTTCATTTCTATCGCCATAGTTTCATTTATGTTCTCCAGCTTTTTCTTTAACTCCTGTTCTTCTTCTGCATACTTTTGCTCGTTTGTCTTCTTGATGTCAACAAGAGTGACTTGGACCGAACTTTCCTCTTGTTTAATTTTCTTTTCTAACTCACTCTTCATCTTTGACAGTTTGTCGGCATTCTCTTTCCTAAAGAGTGAGAAAAACGTTAGGAATAATATATCTTCAATTTGTTTTTAAAAGAAAACTTGGTTTTTGTTTTAGAAACAAACATATTATTGATTTTGAAATTAAAACAAGTGATTTTTAGTACTAAAAAAGAAGAAAATAAGATTACAACCTATTTTAAGATTGATTGGTGATTGGATCTTTAGTGAAGAGTCATTTTAACTTGAAGAAAAACATAAACCATTTTTCATGAAAGATTTATCTCTATGATAAATGTACCTAACAATAAATAGTACAGCAATCTTCACACACAAAACTAAAATATTTTACAATAATATTTTCTTCCATTTAGTTGCACCAAGTCGTGTTTCTTAATAATTTTTATATCATACTTCTTTTATAGATTTATATAAATTTTCGATTTCCCTTTTATTTGAATTAAAGTTTTCTTAATATAAAAAAGTTTATTATATTTCTTTTGCTTTTATATCTTGCATAATACACAAAAAATATTTTAAAAAACAATACAGTAAAAAAATATTGAGGCATTAGATAGATAAATAAATACATAAATAAAAAACAGATACATATTTTGATTTGCCTCTTTATTTGATAACAATTATTCTATGTTTTTAAAATATTTATTTTTTCATATTAAACATAAAGCACATAACTACCATATTAGATTTATGCTAAAATAATGATTTATAACACTTGGAAAAAATAATAATGATTCATTTTGCTTCTCATTTTTAAGAATAGATCAAATCGTTTAGAAGGATACACAAGGATAAAAAAAAACTCCTACATAAAACCTCTTTATAGTACAATAATGAACAAAAATTATTTTTACTTGTTCAGTAAACATCAATTAAAAAAATATTTTTTTTTTAGAAGAATAATGTGCAAAGCAAATTATTGTAACATTATTAACCAATTTTCATATAAACAAGCAATATGCCTGTATTTAATAGCAAAGAGAAAAAAAACTAGTTTTTTTAAATTATTATTTTAGACAGTTCAGACACTTAAAGAAATTTAAATAAGAGCAAAAATAATCCAACTCACCTCAATGATAGTTCATCTTCTTTAAGCTTCTTACTGCTCTCTGCCACCATTTTATCGTATTTGATCTTTTCATCCCTCGTCAACTCTTCCTGCATCACCCCCCACTCCCTTTGAATGCTCTCAAATCTCAATCGCTGTTCTTCATTCAAGGCAGAGATTTTTGAATCTAAATCTTCCTCAGTTCGATACTGATCATGCTTGATGGCAAGAGAACTCACATTCTTTGTCTTCCCTGATTTTAGGGCGGTTTTCTTCTTTGGTTGCTGCTGCAGTGGCTTTCTACAAGAAAAGTGCACATCTATAAATAAGATTTTGCTAGAAGAAATACAACTTCTTAAGTTGAAAGTAAATAATAGAATACACTCCTATTTCCCATGATTTTTTCTAAATAAAAATGCAATACAACAATAGTATTTCCAGATATAAATATACAAAATTATCTAAATTTCCTTCATTGGTACAGGAATCAAGGGGCTTTAGAAAATATTAATAACCATTAAAAGTAGTTCATTGACATCTCTAATTCTTTCACTAATTCTAAGTTTGAACCAATAAGCTATGTTTGGCAATATTTCAGTTAATAAACGCTATTTTTTAATATTGGCAAAATTATTCAAATGGCAGAAAATAGGCATACAAGAAAAGAAACGTTATTAGGCAAATGAAAATACATGAACTTAAGCTGAACTTAAGACTAAAAAAATTCTCTTTTGCTATTTTTTTTTTAATTATCCTACTTGCACTGTAGTACATTACCCCATTATAAACTTTATAAAAAAAAACCTCAACCAACAAAGAAATTACGCTTACTGTAAGATATACATTCAAAAAATAAAAAGTATGGAGGAAATGCTGGTATGAAGGAAATAATTTTTAAAGTATAAATCCCCTCTAAAAAATTACAGTATAACTGCAACTTCAAAATTTTTCTTCAAAAAATATAGCTTCAATCTAAATTTGTTTAAATTAAAAAGAAAATTGAACATGAAATTATTTTTGAAGCAATTTTCAGAAAGCTTAAACTCCCACAAAAAATATATTTTCAAAAAATACAAAAAATACACTAACTTTCAGAACTATACTCTAACAACTACCTTTAATTATTATTATTAGGCATTTGTTTATAATTATTTATGACAGATAAATGTTATTTTCCATAAGGCTTTTAATTTTAAACCTGAATAATTTTATTGACAATTCATACAATTGTATAAAAAGTTTAAAAAAGGAATTATGTTATTAGAACTTACAAGAACGTTTGCTGGCCAGATTTTCTTAGGCTCAATGAAGGGGGTGGCTCTTCTTTAAGAGATTGTAAGTGATGTGTTTTCTTTGAACTTTCAAATCTTGGAGGTAATTTTGTACCAAGTTGAACAAGAGAGTTGATATCTAAGGCCTACAAACAATTAGATACGAGTCAAACTTGTTAATGTAGTTTTAAAAGGAAAACATAAAATCTAAAGAAAAGGAAAAAGTCTCTCTTGCATTTATAGTTAACAAAAATTTCAAGTATCACAGAACGTTTTTTAAAAAAATTCTCTTAAAAAATAAGTTTTTATTTGTATGTATAAAAAACTAATTTAGGTATATTTTGTCACCAAAGAAAATGTTTTTTTATTACATACAACTCATCTTCTGCTAAAAATATTAACCAATATTTGTCACTTTTAAAGATTAATATACCACTAGGAATAATCAGAAAACTTAGGTCGTGCATCTTACTTTTAATTGTTTAAACTGCATAAATCTGTATCGCTTTTATTACTGACTTATCAAATAAAACCAAAAACAGAACCCACTAAGCTTGCAGGGATTTGCAATGCAAGCAGAATAAAACATTTTCAAATTAAAAAATGATTACAAATCTTAGGGTAAATCAAAAAAAAAATTAACAAATTGTTTGTGTCCTGCAAAAAAGCTTTTCAAAGTAGTAGCGTAAATAATGACAGAAAAAGGATATACACCAATACCTTCTAGATACTAAACAGTAGGCAGACTAATAAAAACACATTGATAGCCCCAAAAAGTAAATTAATGTTATCTAGTCACAAAATGAGTTAATAAAATCCAGTTTCCAACTGGTTGATGCTATCTAGTTTCCAAAAAGGTCATTGACATCTATTTTCAAAAATTGTTAAATGCCATCTAGTATCAGAAAGGGATTAAAGAAATTAAAGCCAAAATTCAATAAATGAATTAGTTAATTCATTTAATTATTATTTCTACAAAAATCTGGCATAGATAGAAATGATATCAATCTCAAATTTCAGTTTACTAATGATACAAGTGCCAAATCAATTTCTACTACATTAGAGCAAGCAGTTCTACTCACTTCTGGTGAATCAATGGCAGAATGTGGAGGAGAAAATTGTGAACCTACATCAGATGGATTCATATCATCGTAACTTCTTTCCATGTCATCCTCAGTTTCCTAAATGAAAGTTTTCATAGAAATATAAACGCACAAAATTATAGGACATTAAAAATAAATTTACATCTATACTGTAGTTTTCTGAAAAGAGTACATTCATAGTTGAAGCTTTAATACTGCGCAGGTCATTGACAAACCAAAGCTCGATTAAATTAGGATATTCTAAAGTTTATTTCACTGCAAATGATGATAGGGAGGCTGATGTTAGGGATTAACTAATTCACAACTAGAATTACTGTTAAAAAGTTATATTTACTAAGAAGTTTATGTAGTTGAAATAACTTAGCAGTTAATGTATTTCTACTTACTTAGTAGTGTATGTAGTACAACTAAGTAGCTTAAATTAGCTGTCTATGTATAAAGAAATGTATATCTATGTATAGCTGTCTTTATAAAGAAGTCTTGAGTTAAATGAAGCTTGACTCTTCCCCCTTCAATTTATAATCATTCAAGGAAAACTATTTTTTAAGTGCAGATAATGATTTAATTTAAGAAACTAATGTTTTTAATTCTCAATCGAAATTTTTTACTCTCTAACATTAATGCCTATAAAAGCATATTTGTTACAATATTTAGTAGGAAAAAAAAATATGTTGACTTGAAATTTTTCGAACAAAAAATTCAATTTATTAACAACATATTTGACAGGTTACTAATACTATAGTTATAAGAAAATTAGTTTAGGATAACACAATTAAAATTAAAACTTACTAATAACATTATCAAGTTATTTAGATTGTAAATATCAAGGAATTTAAATACAGCATCAATTTACTTACAAATACAGAACACAAATCATTACCTCATATGAATACTTGGAGCCATCATCAGAATTCAAACTTTCATTCAAATCGTCTTGTGGTAAAGCCTAGGGCATCAAAATTTTTTTATGTAACAGTGTTTAACAAAAAGAAATTAAGAATCATGTCAACATTTGAAATCAGTCAAACATATTTGACCCTCAGAACATCCAAATTATAGGTGAATATAGGGCGAATGTACCAATTTCTGACCAGTCTTAAACATAAAAAATACCTGTGATATTGAACTCGCATTAGACTAAAATGAAATTCAGTGGCAGCCCTAGACATTTTCTACGTAGTGCAAGACTTCATAGTTTCACTCCCATACATTAATTTCAGGTTAACTGATGAACTAAGATATATATAGACTAAATTTTGTTTATTAGTAGGAATTAGAAGAAGTGTTTTGATTAAAAATACAACCTTTATGTGATAAGTTTTATACATTATAAACTAGCATTTATAGATTTTATTAGATCAAACCAGGTGTGTTTTTATTAAACAGATCTCAATCTCAATTACATAAAAAAAATTACATACTATATGGAAAATATCTGTATAAGGTCGGTATAATTGAAAGATCAAAGAAGCTTTCCTTCTCCATAGTTGAACTTAAATAAGTTTTAATTTATTAACACTTTGTTCACCTTTACTCACAGTGACAGGCATAGTTAACAAAACTCGAAGTGTTGTCCATATGTTAAGGAAAATATCTGGTGTTAAAAAAAACTCAAACAAATCATATATTCACCAAAATAGTTTAGTAATGTTTACTATTGTTGTTTAGTAAAGATTACACTAACTGAATGTACAAACAACTATAGTTTTCTCAAAGCAGTATTTGATTTCGAAGCCCCCCAAGGCAGTGCACAGATGCGACCGCAACGTCCTAAGGATGCCGTTGATTAAAATTAATCTAAATTTTAAAAGCCTTTGAGAGGCCATTGATTGAAGGTATTTTTAGAACATAATGTTTTTCTCTAATTTAAATATTTTATAACAGGTATGTGATCAGTAACTGCTACATTAACCCTAATTATAAAAGAAGATTTAGAATTGACACTCATGTTGTTGGATAATACTTTTATCAATTCAAAACTAAAATTAAATAAGCTAAGAATGCAACCTACAATCTGAGGCCTTGCTGCAAACTGACTTCTACTGAGATCGGAATCATCGTTTGTTCTCCGGATGTTTCTGGAGAGAGTGGACCCTTTTGGCATAAAAGACATGGTGGACGAGGGCTTTTGTGTGGCAGAAGGAACAGGCATTTTCAAACTGTTCAGTTTCACAGGAGCCAACTTAGTTCCTCGTCTGTTTTCAAAATGGCCGAGATCGCGCTTCTTCTCCGGAGCTGAGGTATTGTTTTTGATTGAAGAAGGCTGTAAAAAACAAGGAAATATATGTGCAAATGTAACAAGTACAATTTTACAGAAATATAATAGTAATTTGAATAAAATATTTTCATTAATTAATTTTACATGATATAAAAGTTAACTCTTTTCTTCCTTTTGTTGCAGTATGTATATATGGGCCTAATAATTAAGTAATAAACCATCCAAAATTAGTGAACTTTTAAAGCCTTCAACTATAGAGATTTTTAAATTGTCCAATGGTCCTTAAAGCCCCCCCCCCCCCTCATCATTTAAAAGTAAACTTGAAATTGATTTAAAAAAATATTGCTTGATTTTGAAGTTGTTAACAAAATTATATCTAGGTAACTCTTTCATACACATTTGTTTCGTTTTGTAGTGTTCAGTCACTCTCCTTCCCATCTCCTAAAAGTTTCTAATAAATAAATACTAATCAATGTGTAGTCTTTGTTTGATCTGGACAATTAGCTCCATTTTAAAAATAAATATCTGCTGTTTTTAAAAACAAAAAAATGTGTAACCAATTAGATTACTTATTCAATGTACAAAACAATTGGTAATTAATAAAAAAATGTGCTGTTTTTTAAATTTTTCCAAAGTGGGTATGTGTTTTTTCAAACTTCAAAAACAGTTTTCCCACATGTACTGCTGCATTTAAAGAATGCAAATAACATTTTCACTTGATTTATCCAAAAATGGACACAGGCTTATTTCACACTTAACTCTTTATTTGAATAATTCAAATACAGTAACACTTAGATTTTATGAAATGAATTAAAATAGAAAAATAATAGTTTTTTCTAAAGAATATTTATCAAAATACTGATACATTGATATATTATAATATTGATAGTAACAGTGATATATTATAATATTGATATCAACATTGATATATTATAATATTGATACATTGATAATATAATTTAATTTATTTATAGCTACAAGTTGCAATGCGAAAGCCGATAAAGTTGTATAACATAAAATTAATTTCTAATATTTCAATTTGGAAAGTTGATATAGCTCAACACATTGACCACAAAACATCTCCTATATCTGTATAATGGTAAAAAAAGTATTAAAGTCCAAAACAAATAGTATGATTTATCTACTTACTTAACCTTAACTCTTTCAGATTCAATTATATTACAACTATTATTATAATTTACATAATAACCAGAATTACTGCAGTTAATAATTTAAATGCTTGCAGTTATCACATATTGTTTATATATAATTACACTTATAATTACAATATTATAATTACAAAACATGACCTTACTGTATTTTTTCCACTTGAAGACAAGGGTGGTGCATCAGACAAAGAAGAAAGCTGAAAAAAACAAGGTGAATTCCTCATTTTTTTTTACATTTAAAAAAGCTTAAAAAATAACATTTTATTAAAGTACTAAATCTTAATGAAAAACATATTTAACCACACATAATGTTCCACTTCAAATATTAGTTGACACATGACATAAATAATTTTTGATAGCTGCAAATCTTACAAATTAATTTATTAATTGTCCATAATTAAACATTTTAAAAGTAAAATATGTTGTCTGGAATATAGCCATTAAATTGTATTATTATTACTCCAAGAATTATTAGCATATCTCATACTACTAAGAAAATTATAAAAGCTTGTTTCTTTGAAATGCCTTTTAATAGATGTAAATTATAGGTTCACTCTCATTCTCTTTCTTTTTGCATATCAGGATCAAATACATAATAAAATATTATTAAAAACGATAAGGTACAATTACAGTTTCCACATCTCAGTTTGATGACAAAAGCCTGTCTGCAGTGTAAAACAACCTCTGCAAGGAGCAATTTTTTAAAAATAATAACTTGTCAGATAAACAAAAGGTTTGGCAAGTTGTTGACAAAATCATGCTAAAAATATATACCACCAAATACTGTAATTCAGCACAGTCAATTTGATTTATCGGCAGTTTAGATTGTGGCATTAAATGCATTTAGATTTTTTACAATTAAAAATAATATAACCAATGGACAGTAAACCCCATAATTTTTTTTAAGGTTTACTTTAACAAGTATGTGAACAAAGACATGCATTTTAAATAAGACAGATTATTTTCTCAAAAATGTATCATCGACTTGGTATTCGACTTGAATAATTATATGAGCATCTCACTAAAACATTTATACATTATTTTGTGACAAAGGCTAGTTAAGACTAAAGAGGTACCAAACATTTTATCTTGAGGTACATGATAAGCTCAAATCCTAAAAAAAAAAGTTTCCTGAGTGACACAACCTTATTAACCTCTCATCATGAATCCACCATTGCAATTTATTTTTATAGATCGTCACATCCCTAATAGTAAAATTTCTAAACTAATAAAGTGATTGAAGCTAAAGATTAATTTGAACAAATTAAAACTCAAACGTACCTGGGGCAAAGGGGCTTTGGGGAAACGCACGGGAGACTGGGATCCATCGTGGATCGAACTTAAGGGACTCTTTAAATGGTTCAAGGAAGCTTATTACATTATGTATATTACCATTCAGAATAAAAGCAAGGTAATTGTGGGTGCAAGAGTGAAATATGGTTGAGAAGGTGCCCAAGCATTTCAAATAGAAGAGACATGCCAATGCATGCATTTTTCTATAACACTTATTATAGTTAATAAAGTAGTGTTCATATTTATATGTAAAAACTATTAGCAAAAGAAATTTTTCAATAGTAATATAAATTTAATCATATGCCCCTATAATATGTGAAAAAAGATCTAGATTAACATTTGAATTTGTATCTTATTACTTAGAGATATCTCAGTATGAATTTTCAAAACATTTCAAAAGGATGAATTTGTTCAATGTTATTATTTGATTGTTTAAAAATGCCTTTTAGCTTTACTTTGCTTATTTTAAAAAATAAATATTTAAAATAATACATCAAGAAGGTATTTCTATACTAGTAAATATCCAACAAAAAGTTAAATAAAACACTATGAAATACCTTTGCTTTTAATATAACTGTAAAAATAGAAAAACGAAATTTGAATTCAATTATCTTTTTTATAAATTACTACCTCTGTTTAAATGTTACTAATATTATATTAACAAATATAATACTAATATAATTTCAAAATTACATAATTTAATATATAAGTCATATTTATTAATATAAAATAATTACTTTTTCAGTTACAATAATTACTCAACAATGTGGGTGCAAATAAGAAGCTATAGCTAGGTGCTCCAAAAATACATTACACTTTTGTTAGTTTAAGCTACAGACCTTAAACTCAGACATGCCTCCCTGATTTTTTTTGTAGCGAGCATACATCCTTGAATCAGTAACTACAAAACAGGCATCATTTTTTAAATATTTATATACCTAAATATATGTCTAACCTTTAATCACTAAAGATCAATATTCTTTTAATTAGAAAATAACTGAAAAATCATTATGTTTAATATTTAAGGAATAGATGTATATCAATAGATGTTTTTATCAAGATAATTTCGAGTAATGTGTCTGTTCTAACTTAAATATTGTTTTTAAATATTTTATGGTAACAAAATATTTTCTTATGCAAAAAATTTCAGAAAAGTAGAACATTTAAGTTTTTCACATCAAAAACACACACATATAAGATATATTCAGTTACAAAATATGCACAAGTTATTTATAGGCTTTATTTATATGGAGTGTTATTTTAATCAACACTGTGCAAAGTATGAGTATTTTGTCAAACAACCAATAAAGAAGTCATCCATTGCCAAGCACATGTGGGCACATAATCATATTTTTAATTTTTCTAACCCACATTTAATTTGCAAACCAAAATCTCCAGTCAAACTTGATTTCCTTGAGACATTTCATATTTTTTTCAATATTGATTTGATTGTTAATGAAACATTCGCGGTTCCGGTTTTTCCCACTTGCTGGCATAAAATAGTTAGCTCCAAGCGAATTAGATAGTTTTTGTTTTTTGGCAACACTTTCAATTCTGGGTTTATTTTATTTTATTGTATACACAGACTTTGCATTTCTGCTGATGAAGGGAGAAGCATCTCCCGAAACATGCCCATATTTCATGTATTTTATTGCATAGTTTTAACACTGTATTTGTATTTTAATATTTTTGCTAGTCTCAAGTATATGTCAAAATAGTAGCTTAAATGTAAAAAGGGTAACTATGAAATTGCCCTACTAGTATTTAAAAAAATTCTACCTTAGAATCATAACCACAAGACAAAGGAGAATTCAAATTTTTTCGTCTCTCTTTAACCACCAGAGCAGAGTATTCTTGATCCAAAGGATGCACCCATGATTTCTCACCAGTTTTAAGGTTGCTATAGAAAATGCGATCTCTTTCATCTGATCTGAAAAAAGAAAACTTATGTTTCAGTTCATAAAAAATCATATCCGACAAATTTTTTAATTTTTAAATCCATAAAATTCGCAATAAAAGAATGAAATCAAAGCAAAGGTATTTTACACAAAAAAAAATATTTCTATACCCAAAATACCATCACTTATATAAACTGCTAACAAGTTTATGCACATTTAAATTATGATTAGCTATTTTTTTTTAAACATACAATGCAGACTTTTGTTAATAGAAAAAAAATTCTAACATTACAAAAATAAATTCAAGATTCACAATTTTTTTTCATTATTTGGGTGTTGCTGCTGCATCAGTGCTTGGGTTAGAAGTATATCATAGAAATAGGAGGATTGGTCGCAAACATAAGGAAGACACACAAGCTGTTCTGTCTGACACTGTTGTCACCAATTCAAAGTTCTTTGCTTTAATTCAAGATTTTACATGCATCAACACCTAGTTTCAAATTAAAGACTTATTTCTTATTTGTCAGAGAGTTATAGTGCTGGCAAGAAACACTCTGTTAAAGTATCACTTTATAAATAGACATAAGCCCAAAGTGTGAACGAACTAAAATTTATTAAAGAACGCTGATAACAGATATGCCAAGTGATCACCAAAATGTAATACCACAACAAACGAGCGAGAGGGAACCAGCTGAGAGAGGAGACTAGGTTCGATATTTATAACAGTAACTAAAAATTACTTCTTCATGCAGAACCCCCCCCCCCCCCCCCCAAAAAAAAAATGGATGGCACTCTGAAGCAACTTGCCAACTAGACTACCAAAATGTGAACAAACAAGAAAATGTTGCATGAAATCATCACAATTCAAAAAGTATAGCATGGCGTTTTTACCCTGATACCCAATGTAAATCATTATAAAGATGTTTCACATACATTTTTTTTATTGTTATTATATTAATTTTTTAGATATAATCTTATCTCTAATATTTTTCTTATGAACTGACATTGGCATACAGTAGTGTTCACTCTAGAAATAAAAAGGACATTTTAAAAAAAATTTGGGGTTTGGCGTACACATTGACATATCGGACTGTATATTGGGCTATTGTTGACGGCTCAGGGTCTATCTCGAAGGAAAGATCCGTACAAAATTGATGTCTCTTTATGAAGATATTACTTAAAATCTAAAATTTTACATTAAAAAATATTTTCCCTATTAAACCAAATATGTAAGTAGCTCAAATCAGACCCTTTACAAAACTGATAAAAAGGCTACTTAAATCCAAAATTTGGTAATAAAATGCCTAATCTTACAACTTCGTCCAAAACTATCTTCTCTTTGAAAAAAACACAGAAAAATACAACTTATCTTTAAAAAAAAAACACTTCACTGAAAAGGGCAGCATTTTTTAAAAAGGGGCATGAGGGTACTATCTTCTCTTTGAAAAAAACACAGAAAAATACAACTTATCTTTAAAAAAAAAAACACTTCACTGAAAAGGGCAGCATTTTTTAAAAAGGGGCATGAGGGCGCTATCGAAATGAAAAAATGGGCTTATCGAGATGAAAGATGGGCAGGGCGAACCGCCCTTCAAAAAACGCCTAGAGTGAACACTGCATACAGGAATAATTCTTTGATATGTCCTGAATATAACCAATTAAGCACATATTTATTGAAGGAAACAAAATTGTGAGCATACATACATGACAAACCAGGGGTTGGGAACACTTGCGGTTAGTCCTTTTTCTGCAATCCACATCAAGTGTCTCTCACTCTTGATATCAATCCCAATTTGTTTTGCATACTCAAGTAAATCTATAAAATAATCACATGTAAAACGAGCATTTCGTAATAATTTCATTTGTGTGAATGCTTGTTCAAAATCCCTAATTTAATAAATAAAAGCATGAGAAAATTAATATCTGCAAGGGTCACCCACTCACTCACTTAGGCAATTAAACCAGGTCTGTGACAGACTCAAGCATGAAGAAGGACAAATGTAAATTATCAGAAATGGTACTTTGTACTTTACATTTGATGTTTTATTTAAAATTTTAATTTTTTATAAGGTGGATGTGATAGATTGATTTGATTGACAGGTTATTGCACTCAGAATGATAAAGTTTCAAGTTCAATAAAAAATTGCTTAATTATATGGGCCTGGTACAAGTTAAATATGATGTGGTCAAAACATCCTAAACTTGGCTATGGTATGGAACTTTAAAGAGAGGATTATTAACTCAGATGTTGTCCCTGTCATCTATCTGTGACATGTAACACTACAATTCAGTATTCCCAATTCTTCCCTTTAGAAAAACTCTTAAACTATTGTCAATAGCATATTTGTATTCATTTAGTTCAGTATAAATCAATTAACCAGGTCTAAATTTTCAGATTTGTCATAGTAAAATCCATAGAATTAATGTTCACATTTCGTTTAAAAACGGCAGGGTAGATGAACAAAAAGCCACTATTGAGTGAATTACACTTTCCTTACCTTCCACAGGATTAATTGTTCATACAGCATGTATTATGTACTTGAAAAAGGGTAGGGCATATGTTCGACTTCTTAAAAGGGCAGGGCGCATCGGCACTTTAAAAAAAAGGCCAGGTTTGTGGCGCCCTTTAATAAAAGCATCAAACAGGAACACTACATAGTATACTATTTGGTTCTTTTCGTTTATACGGCCTCATATGCCAACGAGCGAAAATGCGCCAAAGTTGTTTACCTTAGGGATTACCATACACAAAAGATCGCGTTTAAGTTGATTGTATGATTGAGTGCACTCAGCTAAATAAAAACGGGAGAGTAAACTGAACGTGCCTTTTTTAGGGTCATTGCTCAAAATAGTTAAAACACAATTTCTTTGGAGTTGATTTTGGTATGGGTAATTAGCGTCTCAATAGAGCTACACAGTGGGCTATTGGCCACGGTTCGGGGCCTATATCGAAGGAAAGACCCGGAAACGGGTGCCTCGTATTATATATTTACTTTTTTACTTTCTTCCTCCGACAAGTTTGTTTGGATTACGTGCATTGGATGCGTGCGCATTTTCCTTCGCGATCTGACAGTAAACGTCTATTGCCTTACGATTGTTGATTGGTTAGAATATATAAGTGTTTAACGAACTCTGATTGGTTGCACGACTATGCGAACTATTTAATAGTTACAAATATTTAAATTCGGATATTTGTAAATTATGGGTTTGGTTCAAACGATTTTAAATTGGGTTTGGTGGGTTTGGTTCAAACGATTTTAAATTGGGTTTGGTGAATATTTTTTATAATTTTGGAAACATGTTTGATTGTTAGGATAGCTATTAAAATAAATTTGTTTAGAATGCGCTTAAGAGTGCTGTAGCAATGCCCCAAACGACTGCCCGAAGGATTGCCTATAAGCACCATGATCGACTGCTCGGAGGGGGTCATGGATGTAATCCTGAGTAGTCGGAGGCCGAAGGCCGGAGACCACAACTGCCCGGGACCATAAATCGATGTCAGGAGTCTGTGACTTTAGTGCTCGTTTCACGCGTGCGCTTAAGAGTGGTGTCGAAATGCCCCAAACGAATGCCGGAAGGATTGCCAGCTCAGGTGATGTTCTCGCCATCTGACCGTGGTTCAAAAATACGAGACATTGTTCCCTTCGAGATAGGCGCCGAACTGCCGCCAACAGCCCAATGTGAAGCTCTAGTGCGATGTTAATTAACCAAACCAAAGCTTCAAGATGAATTCTAAACCGTCGACATTAGCCCATTGTGGAGCTCAAGTGCGACGTTATTTTATTCAATCGTGCAGACCTTAAAGAAATCCTTCGGAAATAATTTTGAACCGTCACCGCTAGCCCATTATGCAGTGAACGTCATCCACTGTGGTTCGAAAATAAGACACAGCGTTTGAGTAATTAACCGTAATTGTGCATTTCTCCTTAAGTAACCATAAAGATCAGAAAAAAAGACGCATGCGCAACGCATCCGGTCGTTTGATGTTCACTTGAAAATACATCCAGATCCGCTGACGAGCGAAAGTCTTTACCTCGAACCGTAACTAATAGCCCATTGCACAGGTTAAGTGCGACTTATTGTCTATAATTTAGAATGTACTTTTTGACGTCATCTAAACGTAAATCATTTACGACTGTTTTTAACATTTTATTTTGTGAGTGGCAACATTAAAATTGTAAATAATCATTACGGCGACAAACTTTCGCTTGGCGACTATTTGAGGCCGTTTAGAAGAGAAGTACCAATAAATTTAGGTGCAGCCCGGCTGTACTTGCTGTAGTCCATGAGCCACCAGCCCCACTGATAATTATATAAACTTTAATGCTATTTAGTTGAAGCTCCTGGGAATATTTATATTATTTAAATTTAATATGACTGTTAGTTTAAACCAACATTATATTAACTTTTAAAACAGTATTTTAAAAGTTGAAAATTCACGAAAACAAAATTCCCCAAAAAATTCTAAAACCATGACAAAAAAGTTTTAGATACTTATGTGGCGTTTTTTTACCTTCAATTTTAAACAAAGTTAGAAATATAAATTACACACTTCGTCTTAATTAAAATCTTGATACAAAAGATGCACAAGTTCGAAAATAAAACTTAACCAGGAAATTGGACACGAGTGATTTTTTTAAACTAGAAAGGGAGAAAAAAATACAAACCGTCTTCATTAAGTTTAGATTCCAAATTAGGATCTTCAATCAAGATTTCAGTTCTAGCCATAAATCATACACCAGTTCCAGAGTTTCATACATCATAAACCAAATTTCTATCGTCAAAGAAATTTAAGTTAAATGTTACGATATTATCGACTATAATAGAAATTTCAAATAAGTGTTACTGTTTATAAACAAATGTCAATTTCGAGCGCGGTTGTGATTAAAGGGTAAAACACATGACGGGTTTGGAGCTTAACAAAATTTTTAAAAAATGCAAATTGCATTATTGTACAAAACACAATGACTAGTTTTCATAAATAATCAGTTTTAAATATTTTTTTAATGATTTAATTAATTTCATTCAATTAAAAAAATTAAAGTTCCGTGCACAGTTACGAATGAAGGTCAAATCATTGAATCAAATTTCCGATATTGGTTGCCATGGTAACGAGAAGAAATAAACACCAACCATGAAATTCTGAACAATTTTGCAGCTAGATATTTAATTTTTTTCTATTTATTAATCGTACATCAGGGCAACAATTTATTACTCCATAAATCAATGAACTAAATGTCAATGTCGCATATAAGTTGTATCTACACTACACCTGTTAATGTTTTCGAGTACAAAAAAAAAGTTATTAAAAATGTTTGTCAAAAAATATATAAAACTATGATAGCCAAATTTAAAGTCAAGTTACTTCTGTCCTTCACTCCACGCGGAATCGGCCTACGGGAATAAATGACATACCATCGTGTAGAAGAAAATTTGACAGAACGATTATTAACCTATTCCGCTTTCTGACCTTTACACCGTGTTGCGGGAAGAGTTTTTACTAAGTGAAGTATGCGATTCCGCTCCATAACTCGTACTATATGGCTATATTGCATACAATTGTGTAGAGGAAGGTGGGCCGCGCTGACCAGGCTGATTATTAACCCATTCCGCCCTCTGACTGTGTATCAAGTGGGAGGAGGAATATCGCCCTTGCTCCAGTACCGCTTTCGACTATATAACTCTATGATCCTATGTTGATAAATGACAAACCATCATGTAGAGGAAGGCAGCCGCGTCGACCAGGCCGACTATTAATTAATTCCACCTTCTTATCTTTGTACCGCGTAGAGGAATATCGCCTTTGTCTGCAGGATGCGTTTTTACCTATAGCTCCACTGTGGATCATCCTATGGAGATAAATGACCTACCATCATGTAGAGAAAGGTAGGCCGAGTCAACCAGGTTGGATATTTATTCTCACACATCTGACCTAGTATTAAACCTGCAGCCTGTACCTACCCACATTTTTTTAAAGATGTTTAGCGTTTTGTTTGGTAACTACTGTAATGACCATTTATCGTAACGGTAAAGATGATGTCAAAATGGATCATCTGTTATTGTTAGATTTAAATGTTTTAGGTGTTGCCTGAAAACCATTGTTGAATTTTGTTTATAAATTGTTTTCACAACGTGATTTTATATTTTCATTCCACTGAGAATCATTAAAATAAAATAGGAAATGGAATTGGAAATTATGCAAGGAAGGAAAAGTTGCGTAAACTATTTTTTTCTTTGTAATTATCTAATAAGTTCGTTTGATTTGAAATGTGATCGTCTGTTCTTAAAATCGTATTATTTGAAATTTTTATTTTCGAAAATTTTATGTTATTTTCTTATTTGTCCGCTACAAAGCGAGCAAAATAAAATTGATTTTTGAAAGAAAAAATATCACAATTCTTGCAATCGGTGTAAAATTTATAGTGTTTTGTAATTTTGCTCTGCATACATTTTAAGGATTATGAAGTTGTTTTTAAGTGATTTCAATGGAAAGACAAAAAGGACTGAAATCTTTATTTGTCATTGTATTTTGAACAGTGAACTACTAGTATATGAACATAATTTTTTAATAATTGTAAGTATTTGTACTTTTTTCAATTATTTGTTAATGTTGTTTCTTTAAAGACGAGTTCTCATACAAAATTGAAAATATTTATAAAATAAGTTTTGTAATAGTAAATATGGCAATGTATGAAACTAGTCCTATAAATAAAAATCCTATAAATATTTTTTTTTTTTCGAAACGCTTTAGTGCGGAAAAGTTATCTCCTATAATAATAAGAAAAAATACGTAAAAAATATTAAAAATCGGTTGACATCTTCCGTTTGCGCATCGCTCTGAAAGTTCACGAAATTGAACATGTTTCGCAAATTTTTTAATATTACCATAAATGAGGGTTATTTTGGTTCCAAAAGGTAAATTTTTTTGTACATTCATTTCTTACCAAAGGATAGCTTTAAAAACATTAATTAATTATTAATTAACATTACTAATTTTGAAGGAACTACACAAAAAATATTAGCAAAATAGAAAAAAATATAGAAATCAAACATAGATGGCGCCATGTATACCCTCACAACGACCGTACGATTTCTATTTGATTGAAATTTTAAATATTAATTAAAAAATAACTAACTAAAGTTTTTTAATTCAGGTTCTCAGTTTCACAATTAGAGGTTGAATGTTTAAAATGTCAGACATATCCGTTCAGAGGAAGTAGGTATTTTGCATGCCACAGACAGACTCCTTCTTTTATTATTGTAGATGATTAACGAAAGTTATCGAAAACTAATAACACAATTGTTCATGACCAAACTTTTAGCATATGATACAAAATTGATCGCATGATTGCGTCGGTTAATTGATGATATAATAAATTTAACGATTCCTAAAGTCACTGTTAAAGTGTGGAGTAGGGGGGGAGAGGGGTGTATAATCAGGCCTGTAGCCAGGTTGGGGCCAGGGGAGTTACCCGTCCAAGATTTTTTTTTTATTTACTTAAAACTTTTTATTTAATTTTTATATATTAAAAAGACATGCGTGTGTTCTGAATTGTTGGTTGAATTAACGTCACTAGAACGAAGTTTTAAAATAATCCTTTTTCAATATTAAAGAGTAAATTTGTATGTTTCCTTAATGGACTACAATTTCCTGAAGTAATTACGATTTATTTAACTATGCAACATTACTACACCCAAAGTCTAAATATTAAAAATACTGTAAATTTTTATAAAAATTTAAACTATTGCCACTCATTTAGCTTGAAAGTTAAAATTAATTTCATTGAAAAGCAATTTCGAACTCGCTATTTTTGGTAAGGAACAAATATAGATGAGAAAAATTGCATTTAATCTCATGTTATGTTTACTCATATTTACTGAGAGTACATAACATGAGTAAAGTTGGCATGTTAAGTGTATCTTATTTTTATTGTGTTATTTTATTTTTATAAATAATCTTTCCAATGAATATTATAATAATTTTGTTTTTTAATTTTTTAAGTTAATTTAAGCTAACATAAAATTGAAGAGTGAATATTTTGGTGCTTTGGAATTATTGTTCATGTTGTTTAACGCTGTTTACCGGCATTAAAATGTTTTTCTCTCATTTGATTTCAAAAGCAAATGAGATTTTTACAAATATTTATTTTATTACATATTTTCCTAAATACTAAGAGTATTATAGTATAATTATTGTGGCTATGTCATTTGGAATAAAGTTCTAAAACGATTAAATATCTTACTGCTAATAATCCGTATTTTAATATTTAGGTTCTATTTGAGAATATTTCAGTAAATATGTATTACTTGCCAACATTTCGAAAACCAAATACGGACAATTTATTTTCTCAAAACTTTTGCATAAATTGTTTTATATAAAATTATACAAAAGTCGGTTGTTTATTGAAAAATTTGAAGATTTTTTTTTTCATAGAATGTTTAATTTCTCAATTCGCTTCTTATGCACAGCCACGCCGATTTACTAGACATATAGCATTTTTGCAGAAAAAAGTTAAGCATTTTAAGCAACAACATACACAAATTTAACGATATATATCACATTTTTTAACGATTTTGTCGTTTTATGGTTCTTGAGGCTCCTTATGTGCGTATGGTGATGTGCAAGTGAATCATACAAAATGTCTAAAATCCGTACGTGGTACGGACAAACCGTAAATGTTGGCAGGTATGTGTAAGATGCAAAATTTTTGTCTTTGCCCCCCCCCCCCCCCATCCTTTTCTCCCCTACCTGGAGTAGTGTCTGTCTCCCCCCCCCCCCCTGAATATATTGTCTGGCTACAGGCCCCTATGGGTCCCAAATCACACAAATGTCATCCTTTTGTCGAACTTGCTTTTCAACAGTTTTATTGTGGGGCCAAGAATAGGTCATTTTGAGAGAACTTTGCGTGGGAAAACTGGAGGGCATGTATAGGAATATTGCCTCACCACACAGGCACGTAGTCATAAATTTTTCATGGGGCGGGGTGTTCAGTCAGTTGTCAGCGGGGTGTTCAGCCGTGACACAAGAATGTGTGTGTGTGTGTGGGGGGGGGGGGGGGGGGTTTGAAACAAGAAATTTCCCAACTTAACGATTCGAAATTCCTAACTCAACAGTGCTGATAATTCCCAGTTCCAACTTATCAACATTTTTAATCTTTTTCTTGTATATTTCTATAATATTAAACAGCTCTCTCACAAACATTGATTTGTTGCACCCATATTCCAATGCAGTTCGTTCTGAAGTCAAATTTAAATGTAATCATACAAATTCTGCAATTTCTAATCTGTCCCAGCTTTCATTTGCTAATAATATTCATTTTCTGCAGGCATAATTTTTGCCCACTTGGGGATTTTTAAAAGTTGAAATTCCCAACTTTTCCAGTTTATTAGGGATGGTCGGCGGCCTCCATAATTATGAAAAGGTATCTTATATTCCCCCCCCCCCCCAAAGCTTTTTTTTTGGGGGGGGGGGTAAAAATTCCCTTTTAAAGTAGGGGAGATGATCCACCGAAAAATCAACAAACTCCCCCTCCCTCCAATTTTTTAAAAAAAATTATTTATTTTCATATAACATGGTTCATACAAATTTTCCAAAGTAAAAATTAAGTAGTTCTTAAGGACTTTTTAAGGACCTTTTGATACTTTTTAAGGACCTCTTATATTTTTTAACAATAGTGGATATAGAATTACCATCAAAGCAACGTTAAACAATAAAATAAATTATAAAATCAGAGGGGTTAATATGAATAATAAAAAGTTTATGCTTGAACAAGATTGTAGGTTTTAAAAAAAATAAAGCAAAAACCGCATATGAACCACCTGCGAAAACAACCCAATATAAACCAACATTGAATTTCCAATGTTATGCTCTAAAAATAATAGTACTACTAAGTACAATACGATTGAATTACTTCGACCTACATTTAAGATCAAAATTACAATGAATTTCTAAAAGTATAATGTCCTTCAAATGTATGCAATCGATTTTAAGTATCCTGAGATTTCAGTGCAGCCAAAAATTATTTTTTATACATTGTCCTCACATTAAAACCCAAGTTCAATGTACCCTAATAATGAATCTTAAGATCAATGATTCAAAAGTACCTTTAATTTCAAAATTATAATCTACTTCTAGTATAATATTTAAATACACCCCAAAAAAATTCAATGTATTCTCAGCATAAAAATTTAATGCATCACCATAGGAAAAATTTAACCCCAAAAATATATTTTAATTTACATCTATTATCTATTTTAATTCAAATATCCATTGAAAAAATAAAATTAAAAAGGCTAATGTGCCCTAAAATCCGAAAACAATGCATTCTAAAAATGTATTTTCAATATATAAAGGCAAATGTTTTTCAAGTGCACAGAATAGTAGAATACCAATGTACCCAAAGAGTAATAGCCCTCATTGCAAATCCAGTGAGAATTACTAAAAGTGAAAGTTTAATGTGCCATAGATCACAATTAACCCCAAATAACAAAATTAATTACTTAACAAAATTGCAATGTACCCTGAAAAAAAATCCAATGATTCCAAAGAAATCTCCAAGTCAAGAGTAATGAGAAATAAAAGTGCAATGTGCATTGAGTTGAAAATTTTCTAAACGATCAAAATCTCTATGCACCACTCAACATCCAATATACCCCCACCAAGTTATTCCCTTAAAAACTAGTTTAATAAGAAATTTAAAAAACTGAAAAAAAAATGTATATTTTAGGGGGGGGGGGGGGTCAAATAAAAATAAACTGAATGTAATAAAATTTATAAAACTTTAAACAAAATATAAACACATTAGAATATTTTAATGCCAGTCAAAGAAAAAAGCTTAAAAAAAAACAAACATTTTTAATACTCAAAATAACTCAATACTCAAATATTCTAAACTTCAATTTCGTAAAATAAATTATATTTCCGAAAAATTTAATGCAATTTTGTTAAGTAGCGCAAATTAAATCATGATAAAATAGGTAGTAGTGAAACATAAGCATTTATTTATCAGATGCAAAAGGATTGTAAGTCTTTCAATAGAGATCCCAGCAGATCGCGTTTCGTGAATTTCTACAACTTCAAGATTTTCATGAATGAAAAAAATTCTCAAAAATGCGCCATTTGGAAGTTGCATTCAACAACAGAAATTAGAGTTATAACCATCTCAACTTTCGAGTGATATTCCCCGTTTGACGAAGATCGCAAATATTTCTAAATGTTGAAGATGCCACATTCTTGTGAAATTCTCCGTTTTTCTAGAATGAATATCGAATCTTCACAAAACAACAAAAACGAGCTGAGATTTCTAACAATGAAGTGTCCATATGATGAAATATCATTGACTAAAAAATCGGACAAAAGGGATCAAAAGTTCACTTTTTCTGATGCTGAATCCATCTATTCATGCCTTTCTCTTTTTGCCGATTTACACTTTCGCATAACTTTCAAAGTAAAATCCGGAATTCTACATTCCGATATTTTTAATGCAACGGGGTACCGAAAATTTTAAATCCCTGGAATTTCGAGTTAGACACACAAAAGTACCACCCTTGTGAATTATTAAAGAAAATCATGAGGGACAAAAAATAAGGACCTCAGTTGAAAATTAAGGACTTTAAGGGCCCTTAATTAAGGGCCCACCTAAATTAAGTAGTTCTTAAGGACTTTTAAGGACCGTGCGAACCATGTATAAGTATACAGGAATACGTTGGCAGATGAATATCAAAACAGCAACTGTTATCATTGTCATTAACTACTTTTAATGGCTGTCAATAACTATTTTTAAAATAAGTAATGAAATAAATTTAGGAAACAAATTTAAAGTTTGAGAATCCTTATAATGTATGTGTGATAACGATTAGTTAAAGAATATATAGTTAATGCAATGTAAAGGTCTAATAAGAGTTTTAGTTTTTTTTTTATTTATGACCAATAAATATTAATTTCTATAAATTCAATTTAAATAGTAAATACAATTTTCATAAGAAGTTCTAAAAGATAGAATAACTAAATTTATCTTATTATAAATATTAAATTAAATTCAAAATATTTCAAAGTTTCTTGTATGATAAGCCGAAAGTTAAAGCATATAATATAACTTTGACAACAAAGAACAAACACTCAAAAAGGATTTGTCTTTTAAATTATTGTTTATTCATTGAAGAATACAGAGATTTTCAAGGTGGACCAGGAATCATGGCTTGGTGGTGGCAAGTCTCTTGGTAATTTAGAAGATGTGAAAGTTATTAAACAGTTCTTATTATCTCGGTTACGAATTTCAATCATATTAAATGTAACAAATATGTAAGAAACTGTGAAATGGGGCAAAGAATACGTCTTAGAAAAACGAACTCCCTGGCCGGTAAAATGATACAATTTAGAGGACTTCGCAAGTAATGTAAAATTTAAATGACAGTGAAAAAATTTAATAAACAAGTCTTCAATATAAATTCAAATTGGGCATTTTCTAAGCATGACTTTATAAATAATAATAAATTCCAATAAGATGCTTAAACATTCGGTTAAAAAAAATTTCAGTTGAATTTCAATGGGAGGGGTTTGAAACCCCTGCTACTTTAGAGATTCCTTTAGAGAAAATTGTTTGTTGAAAACTTCACAATTATGATGTTTTTCTCCTGTGTGAATCAGGAGGTGCTTCTTGAGAGATCCCTTTTCAGAAAATTGTTTGTTGCAAACTTCACATTTATGAGGTTTTTCTCCTGTGTGAATCAGGAGGTGCTTCTTGAGAGATCAGAAAACCCTTTTCAGAAAATTGTTTGTTGCAAACTTTACACACATGATGTTTTTCTCCTGTGTGAATCAGGAGGTGCTTTTTCAGAGATCCCTTTTCAGAAATTTGTTTGTTGCAAACTTTACACACATGAGGTTTTTCTCCTGTGTGAATCAGGAGGTGCTTCTTGAGAGATCAGAAAACCCTTTTCAGAAAATTGTTTGTTGCAAACTTTACACACATGAGGTTTTTCTCCTGTGTGAATCAGGAGGTGCTTTTTCAGAGATCCCTTTTCAGAAATTTGTTTGTTGCAAACTTTACACACATGAGGTTTTTCTCCTGTGTGAATCAGGAGGTGCTTTTTCAGAGATCCCTTTTCAGAAATTTATTTGTTGCAAACTTTACACACATGAGGTTTTTCTCCTGTGTGAATCAGGAGGTGCTTTTTCAGAGATCCCTTTTCAGAAATTTGTTTGTTGCAAACTTTACACACATGAGGTTTTTCTCCTGTGTGAATCAGGAGGTGCTTTTTCAGAGATCCCTTTTCAGAAATTTGTTTGTTGCAAACTTTACACACATGAGGTTTTTCTCCTGTGTGAATCAGGAGGTGCTTCTTGAGAGATCAGAAAACCCTTTTCAGAAAATTGTTTGTTGCAAACTTTACACACATGAGGTTTTTCTCCTGTGTGAATCAGGAGGTGCTTCTTGAGAGATCAGAAAACCCTTTTCAGAAAATTGTTTGTTGCAAACTTTACACACATGATGTTTTTCTCCTGTGTGAATCAGGAGGTGCTTTTTCAGAGATCCCTTTTCAGAAATTTGTTTGTTGCAAACTTTACACACATGAGGTTTTTCTCCTGTGTGAATCAGGAGGTGCTTCTTGAGAGATCAGAAAACCCTTTTCAGAAAATTGTTTGTTGCAAACTTTACACACATGATGTTTTTCTCCTGTGTGAATCAGGAGGTGCTTTTTCAGAGATCCCTTTTCAGAAATTTGTTTGTTGCAAACTTTACACACATGAGGTTTTTCTCCTGTATGAATCAGGAGGTGCTTCTTGAGAGATCAGAAAACCCTTTTCAGATAATTGTTTGTTGCAAACTTTACACACATGATGTTTTTCTCCTGTGTGAATCAGGAGGTGCTTTTTCAGAGATCCCTTTTCAGAAATTTGTTTGTTGCAAACTTTACACACATGAGGTTTTTCTCCTGTATGAATCAGGAGGTGCTTCTTCAGAGATCAGAAAACCCTTTTCAGAAAATTGTTTGTTGCAAACTTTACACACATGATGTTTTTCTCCTGTGTGAATCAGGAGGTGCTTCTTGAGAGATCAGAAAACCCTTTTCAGAAAATTGTTTGTTGCAAACTTTACACACATGATGTTTTTCTCCTGTGTGAATCAGGAGGTGCTTCTTGAGAGATCAGAAAACCCTTTTCAGAAAATTGTTTGTTGCAAACTTTACACACATGAGGTTTTTCTCCTGTATGAATCAGGAGGTGCTTCTTCAGAGATCAGAAAACCCTTTTCAGAAAATTGTTTGTTGCAAACTTTACACACATGATGTTTTTCTCCTGTGTGAATCAGGAGGTGCTTCTTGAGAGATCAGAAAACCCTTTTCAGAAAATTGTTTGTTGCAAACTTTACACACATGATGTTTTTCTCCTGTGTGAATCAGGAGGTGCTTCTTGAGAGATCAGAAAACCCTTTTCAGAAAATTGTTTGTTGCAAACTTTACACACATGAGGTTTTTCTCCTGTATGAATCAGGAGGTGCTTCTTGAGAGATCAGAAAACCCTTTTCAGAAAATTGTTTGTTGCAAACTTTACACACATGAGGTTTTTCTCCTGTGTGAATCAGGAGGTGCTTCTTGAGAGATCAGAAAACCCTTTTCAGAAAATTGTTTGTTGCAAACTTTACACACATGAGGTTTTTCTCCTGTATGAATCAGGAGGTGCTTCTTGAGAGATCAGAAAACCCTTTTCAGAAAATTGTTTGTTGCAAACTTTACACACATGATGTTTTTCTCCTGTGTGAATCAGGAGGTGCTTTTTCAGAGATCCCTTTTCAGAAATTTGTTTGTTGCAAACTTTACACACATGAGGTTTTTCTCCTGTGTGAATCAGGAGGTGCTTCTTGAGAGATCAGAAAACCCTTTTCAGAAAATTGTTTGTTGCAAACTTTACACACATGATGTTTTTCTCCTGTGTAAATGAGGTAGTGCCACTTCAGATTATGTATAAAAGCAAATTGTTTGTGGCATACTTCATACTCATGGGGTGTTTCATCTGTGTGAAAGATATGTTTCTTGAGATTTCCCTTATCAGAAAATTGTTTGTTGCATACTTCACACATGTGGTTTCTCTCCTGTGTGTATCAGTTGGTGGGTCTTGAGAGAACCCTTTTGAGAAAATTTCTTATTGCACACTTCACATTCATGAGGTTTTTCTCCCGTGTGAATCCAGAGGTGCATCTTGAGCGAACCCTTTAGAGAAAATTGTTTGTTGCATACTTCACACACATGTTTTTCTCCCGTGTGAATCAGGAAGTGCTTTTTGAGAGATCCACTTTCAGTAAAACGTTTGTTACAAACTTCACAATTATGAGGTTTTTCTCCTGTGTGAATCAGGAGGTGCTTTTTGAGAGATCCAATTTCAGAAAATGTTTTGTTGCACACTTCACATTTATGAGGTTTTTCTCCTGTGTGAATCAGGAGGTGCACCTTGAGAGATCCCTTTCTAGAAAATTGTTTGTTACAAACTTCACATTTATGAGGTTTTTCTCCTGTGTGAATCAGGTGGTGCACCTTGAGAGATCTCTTTTTAGAAAATTGTTTGTTGCAAACTTCACATTTATGGGGTTTTTCTCCTGTGTGAATCAGGAGGTGCCTTATGAGAGATCCACTTTGAGAAAATTGTGCGTTGCAAATTACACATTTATGAGGTTTTTCTCCTGTGTGAATCAGGTGGTGCTTTTTGAGAGATCCCTTTTCAGAAAATTGTTTGTTGCAAACTTCACAATTATGAGGTTTTTCTCCTGTGTGAATCAGGAGGTGCTTTTTGAGAGATCCAATTTCAGAAAAATTTTTGTTGCAAACTTCACATTTATGAGGTTTTTCTCCTGTATGAATCAGGAGGTGCTTTTTGAGAGATCCAATTTCAGAAAATTTTTTGTTGCACACTTCACATTTATGAGGTTTTTCTCCTGTGTGAATCAGGAAGTGCACCTTGAGAGATCCCTTTCTAGAAAATTGTTTGTTACAAACTTCACAATTATGAGGTTTTTCTCCTGTGTGAATCAGGAGGTGGTTTTTGAGAGATCCTCTTGCAGAAAATTGTTTGTTGCAAACTTCACACACATGTGGTTTTTCTCCGGTGTGTACGAGCAGATGTCTCTTGAGATTTCCCTTTTGAGAAAATTGTCTGTTGCATATTTCGCACGAAAAAGGTTTCTGTTTTGTGTGAAAGAGAATTTGCTTCTGTGATTGTCTTTTAATAAATCGTTTATCACATTCTTCCCCGAAACGGCTCTCAACATTTTTCTTCCGAGCAAACATTTTGATAAACAAAATATGTGATGTTGAGATAGAAATTTTCCACTGATATAAGTTCGAAGTTGGTTGCGTGGATATTTTGCCGGCTGTGCTATTTTAGTTATTGCTGCAATTCGATTGATCGCGGAAAACGCTCCGTTAAGACGTAAAAAAAAATATTTTAAAAGTTAAATTAATATACGAGAACAGCTAAAATATTAGAGAAACTTTCCTTCCTAAAAGAAATATATTTTTTGTTAAAAAATAAAAGTATGTTAAAATGTTTACGCGTGAATGTTTACATTTTTTTCTTTTAGTACTGCCACTTTTATTTATCTAAAAATATCGTTCCGTTTCGATTTGTTGGTTGATTGAAATACATCGCACAAGAGTTGCAAAATGGACTAACGGGGTCTATTCCAAAGGATAGACCAGGATGTCAGAACTTTGTCCCCTCTCAGATTTCTGTTTTTGTTAATTAACGTCGCAATAGAGCTGCACAGTGGGTTATTGGTGATGGTTCGGCGCCTATCTCGAAGGAAAACCCCGGGAACGTTGCCTCGAATATTTGAACCATGGTACGATGACGAGAACAACACCTGAACTAGCACCCAACGCCTTCAATAGACGTCGGGACTTTGGACCCCGATCAGATTTATCGTGCATCAGTCCCGTATACACGCCAGTATAATTTGTTGGATATTCTGGACGACTTTCTAGTATTTTTGTAGCGAAGCTGGTAACCCTCCGATCGCAAGATCACTACTTATTTACTTTTCTATGTCAAGTCCATCGCACGGATTCGAACCACCAATTCTCTGATTAGCAGCTGAACGCCTTATCGACTGAGCAACTGGGGCTCTCTTGTTATGATACGAGAATCCCAAAACGACTACGCAAAAGGGAGTTGAGATGACAAAATTGACTGCTCGATCAAGGCCTACGTACGCGGACTGCACACAATCTAGTTCGGCCTTGGCTCGATGCAGGGCCGAATTTAGGCATAGGCTACAGTCTAGGGGCCCGCACAACTCACCAATAATAATATAGATTACTGAAAAAATGGGTGTCTCAACACTTCGAAATTATGACGACTTGTTTGAAAATAAATCCATTAGACAAAAAAAATTATATGTGCACCAAACAAGTTCAAGCTTCTAAATAATTAATAAATCAAACTAACTCCTAATGAAACTACAACATTTTTATGATGCAGATAAATTCTATTTTTCTTAATGGATTTGTACAATGCAAATATGACATAGATATTCTTTTAAAATATGTGTTTAATTTGTGATAATTTAAAATGGCATTGTGTTACTATTTTTGGAAATCAATTGTTTTTATTCTACACCGTTATTCTGTTCATGGTAATACGGAAACGAGTGCAATATTTTATTGTAATTTTCATAATTTCCAAAATTATATTGCACATTGAAATTGTTGAATTATTCAACATAGTATTGGAAATTTACAAAAAAAAAAAAAAAAAAAAAAAACATTATATCCCAATTTTCTTAAAACTGAAAAATTATTCAGTTTGCAAATTTTCAATTCTTACATTTCAAAAAATTTCCGATTTCCCCTCCCCATTTCGATTTCGGAAGGAGTATTACTAAGTAGTATACCACTAAGTAGTTGAGGTCTCGCACCACATATTTAGCCTAGGGGTGCACTAACAGGGGTCGCAACACTTTTTACATTTGTCCCTAGGGAAAAAGGGACCAAATATCCTAAAAAAAAGGGACCTACAAAATTTAAGCCTGAGTTAAATTTTTGTTAATTATCACCATTATAAATATCGCACCGTAAAACTATCAATATTATTAAAACAATTTGTTAAATTTCATGAATATTTTAAACCTTATGTTGACCAAATTATAGGAATAAAACAACGGTGTAAAAATAATTGTAAATTAAAAAAAATAAAATTATTTTCTATCCGTTTGAAATAAAGCTCGAATTGGTACGTTTCACATATGTAAGCTAATTCTGAACACTATACAAGTTTTTGACTTTATCGTCTATGCTTTCGGTCAGGGTCGGAGTCACAACCTAAAAAATGACATGTGTAAAATCAATATACTTTCACTTAGAATCCCTATGGCAGGGGTCGGCAACCTATTGAAACGGAAGAGCCAAAAGTTACAATTTACAAAATTTCCCAATTTTTAAAGAGCCACTAAAAATTTTTGTTTCAATATTATAGTATTTGTTTATATATATTTGATTTTTGATTTAAAATAAACGGCTTTAAATACGGACAAATATTTATTCATATAAAAACACAAATATATATAATTACAACAATGGGAGCATTGGCTTTGCATGCCATTTGAAAATTTGATTAAATCTGGCTTATAACTTGTTGTTTTAAGTTTCAAGCACGACTTTAGATTTTTATTTGTTAGTTGACTTCTAACTTTTTATTATATTCATGCAAGAGAACGCTTGCTCGCACGAATATATCGACCCGAAGATCGTCAGCACTCCATATGCCAACTTCTTCACCTCACTGTAGCATTCTGGAAGATTATTCCATGCGGCGAATATGAGGGCCTCAACTCGCGGAATTTCTTTTAGAGCTGTCCACTTGTGCTGCACGATGTGCATGCATTTCTGGACCTCCAACTTTTCCAACTTGCTCTTGAGTTCTGTGAACTTGTCATTCCACAAGTCTTTGATTTTCAAATCTAGCAATTGCATTTGGAGCGATCCAGCATCAATTCCAAATGGCTCAATATTTGTGTTGAGAGGATTTACTATGAACGCAAGATTACTTTTGTTTGTTTTGAATTGCACGAATCTCTCAGCTAATCCATCCGGTTGTTGACAGCGAAACACATTGTTGCTTTCTACTGGCCCAGCTGATACTCCCATTGAAAATCTTGAAAATGTATCCGCTGTTCGACTTACGATTTGTTTTGTCGCTGGCCCAATTAGCATACGCGTATCCGATAAGTTGATTTGCATTTTCACTTGCAGCATCACTAGAATCACCAAGTTTCAGCTGGTATTCCTTAGTGCCTTTGAGGTAACGATAATAACGCGTTTTACCTCTATCCAATCTGCTTCAGAAGGTTTGCTGACCTTTCTACTCAATATGAATATTGCTACAGATATGTCAGGTCTTGTGCAATTTGATATGTAGAGCAGGGCACCAATTGCACTTCTATATTGAGTGTTATCTTTTCATTGAGCGTCAACTTCGTTCCGTTTTTCATATCCAGGATCCAGTGGTATTTTCGACGTTTTTGAATCCTGTAAACCAAATCTTTCGATAATGCGAATCACATAGGATTTCTGATGGATTGAGAATGTTCCATCTAAATTTCGAACTACTGCGATCCCTAAATAAAATTGCAAGTCCTAAATTTGATATATCAAATTTCTTTTCCAGATTTCTGCTAACTTTAGAGATCAGATCTTCTTCCCTTCAGGCCAAAATAATGTCATCAACATATGCCATTAAATATATCCAATGTCCTTCTTCTTGTTTTGAATATAAGCATTGATCGGTTCCACATAAGTGGAACAGTGTGAGATAGACAGAACTATATTCAATAATAAATACGCTTTGAAAAACCTACGAACACATTTTTACTTTTCTTGAGTTACAATAATAAAGATAAAGATATAAAGTTGCCACATACTAGAACTAAAAACAGAAAATAAACAGTCGTTGCCAACTTCATCCAACACGATCGTGTGCAGGAAAGTAAATTTTCGAACCGGTCTATTTTTAACCTATTCCCCCCTGTGACAGTGGCGGCCCGTGGTCAAAAATGTTAGTGCAGCCGAATTCATGTGAATCCCCCCCCCCCCTCCCCTATTTTCCAAAAACCATACATGAACGGAAATTCTTTATTATTCACTATTCAAATTAAAGTTTCCTTTCAATTTTTACAAAATGATAACATGCGAAAAAAATAGAAAGCATTTACTTATTTTTTGAAAATTAAAGCAATCCTGCTTTCTTTTAAACTTGCAAATCGGTCAATTTTAATATTAACTTACATAACGAAACAACAGCAGGACCATGTCCTGAAACAACAGCACACAGTAAATGTATCACGAAAACCATTTCCGTTGTGAGATATTCTCGTAAGTTCAGTGGCGTACGCAGAAAATTTATAAGGGGGGGGGTTGAGAGTCAGATTACTTTACACGTGTATATATATATATATATATATATATATATATATATATATATATATATATCAAAGTCATCAACAACCCGAATTTCTGATTGAACAATAGAAGGGGGAGGGGGCGAAGTACTCATCTTACATTTTAAACTAAAAAGAAGAAAAAAAATTAAAAAAGAAAAGAAAAAATTTAAAAAAAAAAAAATTACTTTAAGAAATAAAATACTAAAGACTACAATATTTTTAATTTAGGGAGTAGTGGAACAAAATTAATCATTTAGAATTATTTTTGTACTTTTTACCACTCTTTAAAGTTCGTGCCAATTCACAAAAAAACCACACCTAAATTTTAGAGCCAATTTCAAAAAGTGATAATGTGCATAAAATACTTAAATATTTAAAAAAAATCCACTTTTGTTCCTTAAATTAATAACGATTTTTAAAAAACGTTTCAGAGCTTTTTTTTAAAGTCGGTTTTTATTTTGAAAAAAAGATTATTTTATACTATATTTTATTCATATTAACTACTAGCAATATGGCCCGGCGTTGCTCGTGGTCAATTTTTATTAAGTAAGAGCTGTGCGATTATGTTCCCCAAATGAAATTAATTTTATTATTTAGACACGAATTTCGCCATTTTGCTGGTATTTTTCAATATAGGACCATATTTTAGCTCATTTTGCAACATTTTTATTCATTTGGCGACATTTTCATTCATTTAGCAATATTTAAATTTTTTGACGACATTAAATTTTTTTTTTTGCGACATTTTAATTTTTTAGGCGAAATTATTTATTTATATGGCGATATTTTCATTTATTTGGCGCTTTTTAAATTCATTTGGCGAAATTTACTTATCACTCAATCAAAATGCATCATTTATCCCTATCGTCAAAAAATATTTTTGGTAGCCAAGGTGATTTTTAACAATCATGTTATTAAGAGAAGATCTACATGTAAATTTCCAATAGGAATAACGTATGCTAAAACAGAAAAAGTTCTAAAACTTTTGAACGTTTCGAGATATCCACATGAAACAAAGTGCAGATTTTAAGTTGAGAAAATATTGTTAAAATGGCGCAAGTTTAATAAAAATCCGTTCAATCGTTTTTTAGGTAAATCCGGACAAACAGACAGACAAAAAAATATTTAATGTGATTTTCTGAATCAGTGTATCCTAATTCGTGAAGTAAACTCAAAATGAGGTGTTTTGTTCGATTCCACAGACAGACACTCCATTCTTAAGTATTAATTGATTACTATGCTTGAATTTACTTGTAATTCGAGCAAAATTAATTTTTATACTTACGAATCTGCCACTGTTTTTCACATACGCTTAGAAAAAATTGCATATGTTTGTACAAAATATAAGTCATTTGTATGTTAGCAATTGAATTTTAAAGTAAAAGTAGTACAATTGTTACAATTCTTTTAAATTAGTATGCATGGGAACTGACAATAGGAATGAAGTCATTTAAAAACATATGGAATTATCTCACCTTTCCTGATTGATTCGTTGGGTTGTCTTTTTCTTCGCTTTTGTTTTTTTTTAAGAAAAAATCAACTAAACTGGATTGTTATTACCTTAGCTTTTATCTAGAAAATAATTTAACACAATCTTCTAATACATGTTTCATTTTGGCTATAAAAGGCAAAACAAAGCACCATAACTTTCCGAAATACTAAACAAATAAAGCCTCAAAAACTAAAGTCCAATTTTCAGGAGTACAATAAGTTGAAACTGTTCAAAACATCTTTTCATTTGAACTTTATACCACCTGACTATTTTAGTCATTCTTTACTTCTACTGTTTGTACAAACAAGATGTCTTACAAGATGTACTGTACTTACAAGATGTCTATATATTCTAAATGCTACCGTCGAAAAAAATTTTGAAACAAAATATTCTAAACTAAAAAAAAAAGCGATATTTTATTTAACCATTGAAAAAAAATATTTCATATTGTCTTATTAAGTTTATCGGCGCCAACATTTTTCCCTCTCTGTGAAATCGAAACCAATTGCCTATGTTTATTTTACATTTTCTTTTTATTTTCAGTCAAACGATGAATATTTTGCAATGACGGAAATGGGAAGTAAGGCGCCTAAATGGCTATTAGCTGTCTGCCTATTCGGAAAAAATAATACGAGAAAATAAAATCGATAGTAAATGTAATATTAGTAACAAAAAGAATTAGGGTTGGGGTACGAAATTTTTCTTTGGTTCGTCAATTCAGTACCAAAATGTATTATGTTTTTTTTAAAGTGCAAATTTAAAATAAAACAGTGCAACATCCAAAAAAAGTGCGGTGGTGACCCCCCACCCCTCTAATCACCTGTAGTAGTTGGAACTTGTTGGGGTTACGTTTCATCTTTAAAAGTACAATATTGAAAAAGTGAGGGGGCAACATCCAACCCCCCTCTAGCAAAACAGTCAATGATTTTAAAAAGGTTCTTCTTTACAGAATGGATGCATAACTCTTCCTATTTACGAAAGGAGATCTTTGAACAATAAAATGTTACGTCTAAGTGAAAATGATGGTGCTTGTCGGCGGACATCGGGTCGGACTACCCAGTAATAAAATGCATAGATTGTTAGCATAAACCTCCCGCTTGTCAGTACCCCGCGCCGAAATTGTGTCATTTTTCTTGCAAACAAATGTAGGGTTTTAAATGCAAAAAAAAAAAAACGTTGTATTTTTTAAAAAACTTTTTGTTTTTTGCTTTGGAATTTTTTATTAATTAGGAAAACAAGCATTTTTTTTGTACTAATTTTTTTTTAAACTTCATACCGATGGGGGGGGGGGGTTACAACCCCCCTCAACCACCACCTGCGTACGCCACTGGTCTGGGTGAAAATGGAGAATGGTTTACTTTTGCCGACTCGTTAAACACCGTTCTGGCCATGCCAATAAGCAGCTGCTTATAGAAAGCCGTCTTAGGCTCGAACACCCCGCGACCACATTCCGATTGGGTCTGTTGAAAGTTTTCAGTGACAAAATTCCAAAAAAAAAAAAAAAAAAAAATATTTTTTGCAAACAAAGGTAGATTCTTAAATAGAAAAAAATACATTTGTATTTTTTTTTTTTTCAAAATAAAAAAAGCATTATATTTTGAATGTTTTGTTAAAACTACAGACCGATGGGGGGGGGGGGGGGGTTGTGACCCCCCTCAACCCCCCCCCTGCGTACGCCACTGCGTAAGTTCTCGTTTTATCCATGAACCAATCAGCATATCGAACCTCTAGTGCAGCTAAAACAAGAAAATCCATTTCGGCTGTACCTTCCACAAATGCATCAGTGCATTAGCATGGGGGGAATATCCATATTACGTAGAGGTTGCCATGGCAACGATGCAGCCGATTTCGAATTTCGCTTTTTAGCTGCAGTTTAATTGAATGGAGTTTTTTCCCTCCTGAATTGTGCATTATGGTAACATGCTTGCTATTTATCGGAGATTTTGTTTACTACCGTAGACATTTCATTTTCGATTCTAATCTTCATTTAAGAAAATTAAAAAAATATCTGATTTTAGTTTTAAAATACACTAATGAATTTAGGTGCAGCCCGGCTGTACTTGCTGTAGTGGGCGAGCCGCCACTGCCCTGTGACCTTTGTACCGCGTTGGTAAAAGGTGTTGCATATAATTGTTGCAATATACAATTACCCATAACTCCATGTGCAATCAGCTTATGCGCATAAATGACATACCGTCGTGTAGAGGAAGGTGGAACACGTCGACCAGGACGATTGTTCACTCATTCCCTCCTTTGACTTTTGTACTGCGTGGGGGGATTGACCTTGGCTGCAGTATATGCTTCAGCCCCCATACTCCACGGAGAATCGACCTTTGAGGTATAAATTATCTACCATCGTGCAGAGGAAGGTAGGCCACACCAACAAAGTTGGCTATTTACCCACTTCCTTTCTGAAATGTGTACAGCGTGGGGCCCAAATATTTCCACGAATAAATTCTTACTATACAGTGGGGTGTCTACTATTTTTTTTTTTTTGCCGTTGAGGGGAAGAAAGAAGAAAAGAGAAGGAATACAACGGGGCGGGGGGGGGGGGAAGAGAACAGACGAGGGGGACCATTTTTTACTTGTGCGAAACCGCGGGTAATAACTAGTATAACATAAATCAGTGAATGAATTGATGCTTTTTGTTGAAGCAACGATACATGTTTTAGAAAATACATTGAATCGTTTTGACTTTCTTTTATTCTTTTTTCCAGTACCCCTAGTAAAAATTTTAAAAAAAAATTAAGTTTTTTTTAACTACATAGCATTCTACTATTTCCAGCATTATTCCAACCAAATTTGAAGAAAATCGGAGCATTATTAAAATAGTTAGTAAATTTGTGCGAAAATGTTTTTTAAAAATTCATTTCGTAATAATCTCAAGTTATTTGTAACTTTTTAAATTTCGGCCAAATTTCTTGAAATTAAGCAGGGATACTACTTACTACAGGAAAAGTCTATTTTTCAAATCAAACAGTATTTGCTTAATTAGAATATGGGGTACCGAGAAATCGTGTAATTCCAATTTACACTTTCACCTGCATCATTTACATTTGTTTTTGATGCAATGCATAAACAAGATCCAGTGGTCCAGGGAGAACAGTTTACACTTAGACCCACATTCCACACTAATGTGATTAATTACATTTGTAAACACAAAACAGCGAGCCTTTTTCTGGTATAATGATATTCGTAAGTTGCAACACAATAGCAGCAGATTCAACACATATACGAACATGATTGTAATGACCATTACATAATAAAAAAAATGTTTAAATAAGGAGGAGAAAGGGCCCTAAATATGTTATTATAGTCATAATGGGTGGAAAAAATTATTTTTGCTAAAATAAGGGGAAAAGGGACCATATTCTGAAAAAAATGACTTTTATTATCAGAAGGCGTCGAGACAAAAGGTATTCTTATATTAAAAAAAAGAACATTGCACCAGAATAAAACACAACAAAGTTGTTTCTTTACATTGGAGACATTTATCTCGCTAAGGTATCAAAAATTAAACTTTTTAGGCGGAAATTACACATACCGTTTAACGGCAATCGTCGAAAATAGGAATTTGTATATATATACCCTCTCCCCACCAAAATATATTAATTACCCCCCACTGAGTATACAGGAATATGTTGGCAGATGAATATCAAAACAGCAACTATTATCATTAACTACTTTTAATGGTTGTCAATAACTATTTTTAAAATTAGTAAATCATTCCCCAATTATGAAATAAATTTAGAGAACAAATTTAAAGTTTGAGAATCCTTATAATGTGTGATAACGATTAGTTAAAGAATATATAGTTAATGCAATGTAAAGATCTAATAATCGTTTTAGTTGACAAAACTAGTAAAGAATAATATAAAGGTTACATGATCTAACTAAAGTATAGTGGGAGCAAAGACTCGGCATTGCATGGTATTGTGCAACCCCAGGGTTCCCACTCATTTTTAAAAATAAAAATAAGGACTTTCTAAGGAAAAAAACAAGTTTTTAAGGACCCTTTTTTATTGTGCTGCTTTTGAAGTAAAAAAAATTATACAAATTACGACAACAATCAACTTTCATATTAACTTAAAAATGACTTTCTAATTGCAATGCTATGTTTAAAAGGTATCTTAACAGAACCCCATTCTTTGACTTAATTATTACTTTTTTAATTCGTTCATAATCTTGTTTGATTTCTTCACCAACTTCACCAATGCATTTGCAAAAAATAATAAATGCAATGCACTAACTTATTAATGAAGCGAGAAAATAAATAGCATTCAAGCATCTCACGTAAAAAACGGCCACAAGTAATAGATTGCCAATGCAAGTGAAGTAAACTGAGAGCAAGAAATTTTAAAGGAACCACTTTAATTTTTTTAATTAATGTTTCTTTGGCAGAAGAAAAAAATAAGGAGTTTCTAAGGACTCTTGGTCAAAATTAAGGACTTTAAATGTCTGTTAAAAATGCAAACAAACAAAATAAGGAGTTCTTAAGGACTTTTAAGGACCAGTGGGAACCCTGAACCCATTCAAAGAAATTTTAATAAAAAGTTCTAATAGATTGAATAACCAAATTTATCTTATTATAAATATTAAATTAAATTCAAAATATTTCAAAGTTTTTTGAATGATAAGCTGAAAGTTAAAGCACATAATATAACTTTAAAAACAACGAACAAATACTCAAAAAGGATTTGACTTTTAACACACTTATTCTTTATTCATTGTAGAATGCTGAAATTTTCAAGGTGGCAAAGGAATCATGGCTTGGTAGTGGCAAGTCTCTTGGAAATTTAGAAGATGTGAAAGTTATTAAACAGTTCTTATTAAGTTCTCGGTTACGAATTTCAATAATATTAAATTTAACAAATATTTAAGAAGCTGTGAACTGGGGCGAAGAATATGTCTCAGAAAAACAAACTCCCTGGCCGGTAAAATAATACAATTTAGAGGACTTCGCAAGTAATGCATAATTTAAGTGACATTGAAAAAATATAATAAGCAAGTCTGCAATATAAATTCAAATTGGGCATTTTCTAAGCATGACTTTATAAATAATAATAAATTCCAATAAAATGCTTAAACATTCGGTTTAAAACAAAAATTCACTTGAATTTCAATGGGAGGGATTTGAACCCCCTGCTTCTCGAGAGATTCCTTTAGAGAAAATTGTTTGTTGAAAACTTCACAATTATGATGTTTTTCTCCTGTGTGAATCAGGAGGTGCTTCTTGAGATCCACTTTTAGAAAACTGTTTGTTGCAAACTTCACATTTACAAGGTTTTTCTCCTGTGTGAATCAGGAGGTGCTTCTTGAGAGAATCCTTTAGAGAAAATTGTTTGTTGCAAAGTTCACACACATTTTTCTCCCGTGTGAATCAGGAGATGCTTCTTGAGCGAGCCCTTTAGAGAAAATTGTTTGTTGCAAACTTCACACACATGTTTTTCTCCCGTGTGAATCAGGAGGTGACTCATGAAAGATATCTTTAGAGAAAATTGTTTGTTGCAAACTTCACATTTATGAGGTTTTTCTCCTGTGTGAATCAGGAGGTGCTTCTTGAGAGATCCACTTTTAGAAAACTGTTTGTTGCAAACTTTACATTTATGAGGTTTTTCTGTGTGAATCAGGAGGTGGTTTTTGAGAGATCCCTTTAGAGAAAATTGTTTGTTGCAAACTTCACATTTATGAGGTTTTTCTCCTGTGTGAATCAGGAGGTGATTTTTGAGAGATCCCTTTAGAGTAAATTGTTTGTTGCATACTTCACACACATGTTTTTCTCCTGTGTGAATCAGGAGGTGACTCGTGAGAGATATCTTTAGAGAAAATTGTTTGTTGCAAACTTCACATTTATGAGGTTTTTCTCCTGTGTGAATCAGGAGGTGGTTTTTGAGAGATCCACTTTCAGAAAATTGTTTGTTGCAAACTTCACATTTATGAGGTTTTTCTCCTGTGTGAATCAGGAGGTGCTTCTTGAGAGATCCACTTTTAGAAAACTGTTTGTTGCAAACTTTACATTTATGAGGTTTTTCTGTGTGAATCAGGAGGTGGTTTTTGAGAGATCCCTTTAGAGAAAATTGTTTGTTGCAAACTTCACATTTATGAGGTTTTTCTCCTGTGTGAATCAGGAGGTGATTTTTGAGAGATCCCTTTAGAGTAAATTGTTTGTTGCATACTTCACACACATGTTTTTCTCCTGTGTGAATCAGGAGGTGACTCGTGAGAGATATCTTTAGAGAAAATTGTTTGTTGCAAACTTCACATTTATGAGGTTTTTCTCCTGTGTGAATCAGGAGGTGGTTTTTGAGAGATCCACTTTCAGAAAATTGTTTGTTGCAAACTTCACATTTATGAGGTTTTTCTCCTGTGTGAATCAGGAGGTGGTTTTTGAGCGATCCCTTTAGAGAAAATTGTTTGTTGCAAACTTCACATTTATGAGGTTTTTCTCCTGTGTGAATCAGGAGGTGCTTTTTGAGAGATCCCTTCAGAGAAAATTGTTTGTCACAAACTTCACATTTATGAGGTTTTTCCCCTGTGTGAATCAGGAGGTGCCTTTTGAGAGATCGACTGTCAGAAAATTGTGCGTTGCAAATTATACATTTATAAGGTTTTTCTCCTGTGTGAATCAGGAGGTGCCTTTTGAGAGATCCTCTTTCAGAAAATTGTTTGTTGCATACTTCACACACATGAGGTTTTTCTCCGGTGTGTATTAGCAGATGCTTCTTGAGATTTTCCTTTAGAGAAAATTGTTTATTGCATATTTCGCACGAAAAAGGTTTCTGTTTTGTGTGAAAGAGAATTTGCTTCTGTAACTGTCTTTTAATAAATCGTTTATTACATTCTTCCCCGAAACGGCTCTCAACATTTTTCTTCCGAGCAAACATTTTGATAAACAAAATATGTGTAGTTGAGATAGAAATTTTCCACTGATATAAGTTCGAAGTTGGTTGCGTGGATATTTTGCCGGCTGTGCTAGTTTAGTTATTGCTGCAATTCGGTAGATCGCAAAAAACGCTCCGTTAAGACGTAGAAAAAAATATTTTAAAAGCTAAATTAATATATGAGAACAGCTAAACTATTAGAGAAACCTTCCTCCCTAAAAGAGATATATTTTAGGTTAAAAAATGTCGACGCGTTTTTTTCAAAGATAATGGTTCTTTTGGATGTTTACATTTTCATCTTTTAGTGCTGCCACTTTTATTTAGTTAAAAATATCGTTCTGTTTCGATTTGTTGATTGATTTTAACAGCGAGCAAGAGCTGCAAAATGGAGTAACGGGGTCTATTTCGGAGGATAGACCTAGACGTCAGGATATTGCCCCCCTCAGATTTATCGGGTTTTTTTTTTTGTTAATTAACGTCGCACTAGAGCTGCACTGTGGGCTATTGGCGACGGTTCGGTTCTATCTCGAAGGAAAAACGGAAAAATCCGAGAACGATGCCTCGTATTTTTTAACCATGACGAGGATATAACACCTGAACTGGCAACCAACGCCTTCAATAGACGTCGGGACTTTGCGGAAATCGGAACATTTCTATGAATGAACCATGCGTGGTCTCTTTCCTATCTTTTCTCGCTTGCTAGCTGTCTGCAAACCGGTTATCACAGAAAAAGAAACTTTTATCTGCTTCCGGACATGCATTGCGCCGAATACCTTATTTGTGCGCTACTGCGCAAGTACATTGCCCTATCTTCTCTCCTCCATTATCTTTGGGATCAACTCAAAGAATGGTGACAAATACTTGCCCCTACATTGTAAATGCTCCCTTCTCGAAGTTCTGAGGAGAGGCCTTTCCGAGAGCCGGAAGATGAAGTATTGCAGACCGGTTTTCCAAGTTCTGTGCATAACAAAGCGCTAGGCATTCTGGGATGGAGATAAAAGCAATAACACCACAGAGAACGACCGTCCAATGAGAGCGAGCCGTCTGAACTCGGAAACTGGTTGTATTTGCAGACGGCTTTTCACCGCCCTCTCTCTTCTATCTGCAAACCTGTTATCACTGAAAACGAAACTTTTAACTGCTTCCCAAAATGCATAGCGCTGAATACCTCATTTGTGCGTTACTGCGCTTGTACATTGCCCTATCTTTTTGGTCTCGCCTCACTCTGGGTGGCCTGGACGTTCGGATTTCGGCCTGTTTCCGATAGAGATGGCTTTAAGTGGCGAGAGCGGCAGTTGCCCGAAAAAGTCCTAGTGGTCTTCTTGTAGCAGAAGACATGATTTATTGTCACCGACTAGCGAATGTCCACTGTTTCGGCCATCTATGGCTTCTTCTGTCGTCTCAAAATTCTTGTATTGTACTGTGGTGTAAATCTCAAAATCTTCGTTTCGATGCATGTTGAAATTTATATTTCGTTTAAATGCTTTTTCTAACTGAATATTTTTTTTTAATGTTAAAAAAAAAATTTCGCAATGCAACTTGTCACTTGTCTCAAGTTTATTAACGTAACTTATATTTCTTTATTATTCCTAAATAATTAAGTTTTTGGTGTTAATTTAAATTCGATACACTTTCTTAAAGCTGTCAATTATTTATATGGGAAATGGTAATTTTTTTTATCAGTTTTAATCCTGCCCCAAATATTACTTTGAATCAGTGGCGTAGCCAGCATTGGGTTACTTTGGGTTAGAACCCCCCGCATAGCCAGTTGAATTTTTTACTTTTTTTTGAAAAATAACAAATGCAAAAAAAAATAAAAAAATTCTCTGATTTCTATAGAGAAAACATACGTCGCATTTCCTGGTCTACCCCACATGTATCTCCTGCTCCTTTCCCTTCTGTCCCCTGAAGGGATGATTTTAAGGAGAAAAATGGTGAAACAACCTTGAAGACAGAAAATTCGACTTTTTGTGGGGGGGGGGGGGGGGGGACGATGGGGTAGTAGGTCTGTATGATTGTCTTGGTTGTTTGTACATGTAAAGGGATACTTTTCTTAACACTTGAAATGGGGCGGCAGTTGAGCCGGAATTCACAGTGCATCAATCCAGAAATTGCTTGCTTTGAAGTAAGGTATTTTCCCTGACCCATTCATCCCCTACGTGCAGGCCGGGGGGTTTGCGGGGGAGTCCGACCCCCCCAATAATTTGGAAACCCTAAAAGTTGGGAATTTCAAGGTTTAAAAATACCCGAGTTGGGAAAATTTATGTCTGAAGAAAACTAATATTTTTAACAAATGAAAACAAAAACACCAAGGTTATTAAGGGAAAGTTAGAAATTGTCCAACCTGTAAAATTAAACTTAAATTCGTGTGTTTGGTTTCAGAGTTCACTGCACACTTTCGACCGATATGACGCTAAGACTCCAGATGGAGTTGACTAATGTAGTCTGTAGCAGACACAACGCCAGTGGCGGAACTGTTTTATAAATGTCATTGTATTTTTTTATTGCGTCAAGCGAAAAAAAAAATTTAAACGGTGGCATCATTTCCTTAAAAAAAAATCCCACATTTTAAATATATAATAAATTGTTTAAATTAAGGAGCAATGTTTTCAGATTTCCAGCAGGCGCCTAAAAAAATGTTCTGTTGTTCGTTATTGTCAAAGTTATATTATTTGTTTTAACGTTCAGATTATCATTTAAAGAATTTTAAAATATATGGCGTTACACTTTACGCGATCGTCACACAGTGTTCTTTTTATTAAAATAACTTCTCTTTTTATTGTGTTAGGTGTGATTGTCTAAATCAAAATCCTCTCCTTTTTGTTCGAAAATCACTTTTGTTTCATATAACCCTATTGGTTTTGCCTTCCACAATGTAAAATTCATCCAGCTAATATTCGAAGCGCCATGGCGCTTCGAATATATGGGACTGGCGCGCCAGTCCCATATAAATTTATCGTCTCCTGTCTAGGATTTTTTTTGTTATTTTGTTTCGTTTTGTGATTAACCAATCACAAAATTGTGTAATGTTGACGCTGTGCGTTTCCTGTGTGTTTTTCTATAATTTTTTTTTTAGTTTTAACCAGTTTCAAATAGAAACTCCCAGAACTTTCGATGGGTTCTTTTATTTAAATCACCCCTCGATTAAAAAAAATTCTCGGACTTCGATACGATTCCTACGAAAAATCTTAAGTTGGGTCTTCGAATTGGGAAATTTCTTGTCTCAACCCCCCCCCCCCTAAATTTTTTTCGTGTGACGGCACTGCCTACGTGTTTTAAGAAAGGATTGTAAATGACCCCCGTCAAAAAAATAACGCCCCTAATTGTGATCCTCTTCGCTCTCTCACAATGCCAGTGGAATTTTTTCACCTTCTCAAAATTTTTTTTCTGAGAGGTTGTATGTCTCTCATTTGCCATTTTTGTCTCATTCACAAAAACATAAACTATTGGAAGATTCAAGACAAAAGAAAGAAGCATCGTGCAAAAAATTTGCTGATGTGTTTAAAGTATGTTCTCCTTTTCTTATTCAAATATTTTTTGTTTATTGAGATTATCGTTGAAAATATCCAAACCAAAACTAACTAATTTTTTATTCAATTACATTTACAAATTAGTTTTCTGTCACTCAGACGTGTTACTTTTCACGCGGAAATACGGTTTTCCGCTTTTTTTTTTTTTTTTTTTAATTTGGGTTTTGATCATTCCCAAGATTGATGCACATTTGTTTGAAAAGTTTTATGGTGGATTATTAAAAAGTTATATTCAACTACTATTATAAATACGAAGGTCACATAATGGAAAAGTTGGCTCTATTTACGAAGGGTGGGGTCAACAGATTATCGTTTAAATCTGTGTTAATAACCTTATTCTGAATTTTTTTTCTGCGGCGCTGCATCTCGTGCTGATGATTAGGCAAGCATTTTTCTATTGTCTAGCTTCACAAATTCTACATATCAATGTTTTTTTTTATAATAATATATTTTTTATTCAGTCATTTGATTTTTTTTACGAGCAACGCCAATTTCCGCCATTTTACCGCAATAGACCGTTTTGCTGCGTCACGTAACCAATGAAACCTCCACCCCCATGTCACGCCACAGTCATGCATGATAAAATTAATCGGAAAATAATGATTATTATTCTGTTATTTTTAATTATATAATAAAGAATTATTTGCAAATTTAAAATTACAACTTAAAAATTATTATTATTAATTAAAATTACTAATTTAAAATTGCTTCAATCCCGACCCCCCATCAATATTTAGCTACAGACTTAAATCCCAGTAAAATGTCAGTCAGGTTTGTTAGTAATTTAAATTATGAAATGACTAAAGATTAACCTGCGAAAATTAAGCTTTTAATTTACTTCCTAATTATAATTTATATATAATATTTAATCAATTAAAATTATTAATTATAATTTAAAACTACTGCTTAAATTTAAATATATAATAAATTAAATTTACTAATTTAAAATTACTACTTAAAAATTATTATGATTAATTAAAATTACTAATTTAAAATTATCAATTAAAATTGCTAATTTAATATTATTAATTAAAATTAAAAAATTATTAATTAAAATTGCTAATTTAAAATCATTAATTAAAATTAATAATTTAAAATTATTAATTAACTTTTATTCAAATTATTAACTAAATTTTATTCAAATTATTAACTAAATTTTATTCAAATTATTAATTAAATTTAATTAAAATGATTAATTAAAATTATTAGTTAAAAAAAATTCAAATCAGTTATTAATAAAAAAAAAATATTTGGTTTTGGTCGGACCAAAAATAATTTATGGACCCCCCCCTTCGGACACTGCTTTGAATTCATATTACATTTAAAATTAGACACGTTAAACACAGACCTAAAAATCCTAAATTTCGAAGCTTTCAAAAATTAATAAAAGTTTTAAAAAGCTACGAGGGGGGGGGGGGGGGGGGCATGCGATATTTATTGCGCGTGCGTGCAAGTGATATATTTATTTGGATAAAGGAAATGCCCTTTAAAACTGATTAGTTTGGTTATTTTATACATTATTTCATAACAAGCCATGAAAAGAAAATTGTGTTTTGGCACATGCCCTCCCTGAAAATTATTTTGCCCCCCTTGGAAATATTTTCTAGCTACAGGCCTGGATCTAATACATTCACAATCTTCATTACGTGTATAGATTCTTACTCGTTTTAAAAATATTATTTTATAGTTGATTTTTGTATTTTAATCGATAATATATCTTTAAGAACAACGATTGGATCAAGGCAACAAGAGCAAAAATCGCTAACAGTAGCTTTTCCCAAGACTGATTTTATATCTCCAGCAATTGTTTTCCTACTCCACGATAACCTTAATCTGACACACAAACAAACAAACAAAACAAACCACTCTCCCCACCCCACAACAAGACGTCATTGTAAGAAAGAGAATCGTATCCATTTTTCGCATCCCAGCTGAACATGAACAGAAGATAGATAAATTGAACATCGTACAATTGCGACACTTTAGGGAACAGATAATGGCTTGTCCATTCAAAAATTTATCCCAATTTTTTGTGCCGATGTCTTTGCAACAACGATTATCCGATGTCGGAAACTGCGTCTTCAACCTGCACTCGAAGTGGTAAATGGTGATGGTTATTTTCCCGTTTCGCAACTATCGTTTAGGACTTTAAACGATAGGAAGCAGCTATCGTTTCTAAATATATTCAAAATAGGTCCTGCAAATTTCATTTTGGATTAGAGTTTCGCTCTGCGAGAAGGATTGTTCTGAACATTTTTTTTTTCTGTCTGTGTGAACTGTGTGTGTTCGAAATGCTGTTCCCGCCATGATGAGAATATGTTGAGGAATGGATTCAATTAGGAAACCGGCGAATAAAGGTGAGTTTAAATTATTGTTTCCGGAAGTTGTGTGTATTAAAAAGACCGAAGAAAAATAGTTATTCAATAGACAATGTAGTAGGGCAAGAACTATTAAAGAAATATAGTCGGAATATCGCTGTTCACAAGAAGACCGATAAAATGATAATATTTTAAATTTCCTACAAACTAACATTAGTCTTGGTGGTAGCATACTCTCAGTGTGGCGCCGGAACTTATTTCAAAGAGGTACGTCATCTGCGAAAATTATGTTTTTACTATTTGACATTTGTGTAATTTTTTTGCTGAATATCTTTTATAACACATTATTTGAAAGAAAGTAGCGACCTGCCATACCAGTTAAGAACCTGAAAGTTGGGAATTTCAACTTCTAAAAACCCCGAGTTGGAAAAATTTATGCCTGAAGAAAATTAATATTATTTACAAATGAAAGCTAGGGGGAAGATTAGAAATCGCCCAACTTGTAAGATTACATTTAAATTAGACCTCAGAACGGACACTGCATTGGAATATGGGTGCAACAAATCCATGCTTGTGAGAGAACTGTTTAATATTACCTAAATATATATATATATATATAAAAAAAAAGATGAAAAATGTTGATAAGTTGGAACTGGGAATTTTCAGCACTGTTGAATTGGGAATTTCGAATCGTTAAGTTTTGAAATTTCTTATTTCAAACCCCTAAAATAGTTTTTGTGTAACGGCACTGGATCAAAGGTACCTAACAGATAACCCAAAAAACTGCAATTGCCTCCCCTGAAAACTTAGTGAAATACCGATAAGTCTGTTTATCTGTGAACATCTATGTATGGAGTGATTAAAACTCGCACGTACAAAATATCGTATCAATAATTTTTTTAAAGCTCATCCGAACCACGCTTTATTAAACACACTAACAATTTTTATTTAAAAATATCTTATGATAAAAAACAAGAGCCTATATATAGTCTAGCAACGGTTAATTGGCGATTGGTGAATCTAAATGACCGTGACACGGAAATCAAAAACGAAACGGAAGGATGATTAACACATGCTTACAAACTTTTTAAAAAGAATAGTGATTGACTTCGGCACGAAAATCAAAAATGAAATTGAAGGATGAGCAGCGCATGCGCACAAGTCAACTACAGGTTCGAAGTGAAACTACTTTAGCGATGCGAGTGAATTTGAATGACCTTTGACCTCGACACGGAAATCAAACATGAAACGGAAGGATGAGTAGCGTATATCAGTAGTGTACAAGTCAACTATAAGTTTAAGTTGGTGTCAATGCGTCTGCTGATGTGTGCTAAGTGTTTTTGTACGTTAATTGAAGATAAATGAAGATGAAAGAAGTTTCACACTTTTAAAAATATAAGTACACAAAAATAAGTAAAATGTACAAGTTTTTGAGTACATTCGATGCTTATCATGGCTCCGAATACATAACTTTTATGTTGAAGAAAGACATATGAATTTAAAAATTAGTAAAATGAGTAAAAATGAATACAAATAGCAAATGCTTGACTACATCGACTGTATTCATAAATCACTTTCAATAAATATCGACAATTACAACCAAGACTTACCGGGAATCGAACCCAGATCCTTAGGCACCACATTCCAGCGCCTTATCCGTTAAACTACCAGGGCGAATTGAAGAAGTTATTAACAGAAGAAATGTTAAAATGGTGTGGAAAAAGAATGAGAAGTAAGATAGAGTAGTAATAACTCAGTTTCCATTTAAGCAATCGGCATCAAATTATGTAGAAAGCCATCTTCTGAACACCTATTTTAAGTTTGTCAGGTCGCCTTGTTAAGATGACTTGAACAGAAGCTGAGATTAGCAATATTAAATCATACTGCTCATTTTTAAGAAAGTATGATTATTTAAATTTGAGTACGTCATCGCTCAGTTACAACGCAAATGTACTCAAAATAAAACAAGTAGGTTCAGGTACTCATTTTAAGTATATATATATACCAATATTAAAATAATTACAATAACGCTTAAGCGCACGGTTGAAGTGCACTATATATATATATATATATATATATATATATATATATATATATATATATATATATATATATATATATATATATATATATATATAGTGCACTTCAACCGTGCGCTTAAGCGTTATTGTAATTATTTTAATATTCGTGGCTTTTAAAAGTTATCCCAATGCCTTAGAAAAAAAATCAGCACACAGGGTATCTTTATAAACTTAAAAGTTATATTTATTACTGATTAAACGAGGCCGATATACAAACGCATAAGTGAGATTAAAGTGTCCGGACGAACTTATTTCGTTATTCTGAAAGTTTAATATTTAGATTTGTATTTGTCAATTTAACATTGTAAAAATATAGGTACTTAAAAATGAGTACCTGAACCTAATCGTTTTTCTTTGAATATAATTGCATCGTAAATGAGTGATGACGTACTCAAATTTAAGTAACCGTACTTTCTCAATAATAAGCAATTTGGTTTAGTATTGCTAATCTTAGCTTCTCTTAAAGTCATCTTAACAAAGAAACCTGACACTTAAAATAGATGTTCAGAAGATGGTTTTCCACATTATTTAATGTCGATTCCTGAAATAGAAACTGAGTTTATACAAATCCATATTTTACTGCCCATTCTTTTGGCACATCTTTTTTAAAATTTCTTCTGTTTATAATTTCGCCCTGGTAGTCTAACGGATAAAGCACTCGACTGCAGTGCTGAGGATCTGCGTCCGATTCTCGGTAAGACGTTTGTAATTGTCGATGCTTATTGACAAGGGATTTACGGAAGCAGCCTACACTGTAAAAAAATGTACTTAAAAATGAATACCTGAACATACTCATTTTTCTTTGAGTACAATTACATCGTAAATGAGCGATGACGAACTCAAATTTAAGCAACCTTACTTTATAAAAAATGAGCAGCATGATTTAATATTGCTAATTTCAGCTTCTGTTTAAGCTATCTTAACAAAGCGACCTCACACACTTAAAATAGGTGTTCAGAAGATGGTTTTTCACATTTTTTTTATGTCGATCGCTTAATTGCTTAAAAAAATACTGGGTTATTACAAATAAATTATTTTATATCCCATTCTTTCGGCACACCTTTTTAACATTTATTCTCTTTATAACTTATTCATGTCGCCCTGGTTGCACAACGGATAAGCCACTGGACTACGGTGCCTTTGCGTATGGGTTCGATTCCCGGTATGACTTGGTTGAAATTTGTTGATATTTATTGAAAGTGATTTGTGAAGGCAGCCTATATAGGCAAGCTGCTGCTCTTTTTATTCATTTTTACTCATTATACACATTTTTGAGTACATGTTTTTCAAAAATGAAACTTATATATTCGGAGCTAGGATATATATCAAATGTAATCAAAATGAGCATATTTTACTTATTTTTGAGTACCTATTTTTAACACTGTATGTAGGCGAACATTAATATTTTTTACTCACTGTACTCATTTTTGAGTACATATTTTTTTCAAAATTAAAACCTATGGGTTCGGAGCCATTATAAGAATCGAATATACTGAAAAATGAGTACATTTTACTTATTTTTGAGTACCTATTTTTAACACTGTATGTAGGCGAACATTAATATTTTTTACTCACTGTACTCATTTTTGAGTACATATTTTTTTCAAAATTAAAACCTATGGGTTCGGAGCCATTATAAGAATCGAATATACTGAAAAATGAGTACATTTTACTTATTTTTGAGTACCTATTTTTAACACTGTATGTAGGCGAACATTAATATTTTTTACTCACTGTACTCATTTTTGAGTACATATTTTTTCAAAATTAAAATTTATCGGTTCGGAGCCATTATAAGAATCGAATATACTGAAAAATAAGTACATTTTACTTATTTTTCAGTACCTATTTTTAACAGTGAAGTGAAAAAGTTATAAGCATTTTCAATTAAAGTATTTTTATACGATTATAAAATAAAGTTAGGTGAAACTTTCTGCTTTTTATTTCAATAATTGCTCGCTCAACTACAATAAAAAGATTAAAAGGTTATCTTTAGAATTGCCGAAATAGATACGAGGCAATGTTGCTTGGGTGTCCTGCTCAAATGATCAAGGTATAAATTACGTATCGGTGGCAAAACACACAAATCACAGTTATCAGCGGAATTTTATCACACTCGGCGTGATAGAAATTGTCCTCGTCCAACTTTTTAGCAGAATGATATCGTCAAGGAGGAGAATTATGACTTTTAAAAATAAACATAATTTTTTTTAAAACTAATCATATTTACGTTTTTCAGAAATTTTAATTAATTAATATTTATGTTACAATTTTTCAATTTTCATTAGCGTAAACATTTTGTATGAATGAAAAATGATGTTATGATATTATCAACAATTATTATTATAATTAGCATGCCCCCCCCCCCCCCTCCACACACACATTTGGATTAAATATATTAACAAATATTTCATGGTAAAAAAATCTAAAAAATTGAGCGGTCTTGTGACAGCATTATCAACGGATTGTTTAAAAAAAACATTAAAAATAATTATTTTAAACGCATTTAAAAAAAACATTCATATTTATTAGATGAAAGTACGATTTGTCACTGGTCTATGAAATTCTTTTTCTTTTGATACCTCATCTGTAAAGATCCATTGCATCGAAGGGGCGTAAAAAGGATATTTACTCAAGAAATAATATATATGGTTCTAACAATAAAATAAATTTTTAAACAATTTCTGAGATGGGCACTATACAAACAAAATGCCTTCCAAAAATATATATATATAAATAAAATTGAATCTGAATATTCCAAGTAAACCTTTTCATTATTTTTGTTTTGTTAAATATAATGTTTACTTGCTCAATATCAGACAATTACCTGCCCCTTGTTGATCAAAAGAATTTTATTTTAAACTGTGCCTATAGTAGTGACTACTTTTACTCTCAAATTGTTCCTGGTGATTGTTTTTACTTTCAAATTATGCCTAGTGACTATTTTTACTTTCAAATTGTGCCTAGTGACTATTTTTACTTTCGAATTATGACTATTTTTACTTTCGAATTATACCTAGTGACTATTTTTACTTTCAAATTGTGCCTAGTGACTATTTTTACTTTCAAATTATGCCTAGTGACTATTTTTACTTTCGAATTATGCCTAGTGACTATTTTTACTTTCGAATTATACCTAGTGACTATTTTTACTTTCAAATTATACCTAGTGACTATTTTTATTTTCACTTCTGGATATGTTCTCTAAAAATAGGTGACAATGTTTAGCGAATCATTCAGACGAACTGAATCGTGATTATATCGACGTGTGTGAAACCGCTGTTAACAGGGGGGTACTATTAAAACAGTTCTGGTTCTGTAAGATAAGTGCATTTTTTTTTTTTTTTTGTAAATGCAAATGACTTTGTTTCTGAACAAGTGCCTCATATATTTCAGCAGAAACGAAGCAAGTTACGGAAAGAAAACGAAGGAGGTCTGATTTGGTGATAATGTGGCAATCCATCTGGGACGTCACTATTACAATATTCTTTGAATTTTGTCTCATCTTACTTGGATTATGGGAGGCGTTAAGTAAGTATAACCATCATCGTGGAGGGGATTTTATTTTTTTAACGCCGGCAGCAATGGCCATGAAAGTGATGTCTAGGTATAGTAAACTGACAATATGGTATTCGATAAGTTCGCTTATAGTGAGTGCCCCCTACCTTCAAATTCAAGAGTTAGCGCACCTATCTAAAACACTATACAAGATATATGAAAGTAGTCCATTACGAAGTTGTAGTGCAGCATCGATTTTGTACGAAAGAACACTATCAATGCACACATTAATGTTATTAAATGGCACGCGTACAAAGCTCGTTTGATCGCAGTTTTCAACTCTGCAAAGTAGCGAAACGCACCGAGGAAGAAGATAATATACTATCTTCTTCCGGTTTCAGTAGCTGTGAAAGAAAGGACCCGAGATGTAATTCAAACAAACAAATGACCGTTATATGCGTTCATGTAAGCGAATTCATGTACGCAAGGTGTATTTTTATACTAAATTGGTACTGTTCTACAACTTTGTAATTTTCTACTTTCACGTATCTGGTATAGTTTTCAAGATATGCATCGAATGACGTATAGCCCCTTTACTATACCTATAGACACCCTTTTTATGACTACGCCAAGAATGGATAAATTCCATTTCAATATTTTTCATTGCAGAGTTCTATTTCAATTCGGGGGTTCAGCAAGAAGTCCGGAAGTGGTTAGTGGAGTACCTGCCCCGCGTACCGAACGATTTTGCAGAAAGCTGGAGAGACGGAATTCTGCTCAGCATTTTGCTGAACAGACTGCAACCTGGTTGCTACCCAGATGCAGACAATTTGGATACTGACTACGCCTTGCGCAATCTGTATCGTGTGTTTCAACTCTTGGAATATCACTTTAACATAACTCCAGTAAGTATAGAACCGGCTAATTGGCCGCTATCAACATTGCTTAATGATTTTTGATAAGTCCATTGGTCAATTCGACCAAACAGCTTAAAGGGACGTAACCAATTCGTCAATTAATCCAGGCTCCGCCAATCGGAGCCAGGCTATAGTTATATTAAAAAATCATGAGGAAACATTTAAATTTTTTTTTTGAATTCGATGCAAACTAATAGAAATCTTTTGATTTACCTTTAGGAATTGGAGTTTTTTTTTTGTTAAAATGCACAGGTTCCGCAAATCAAAGGTATAATTTATCTATTTTGGGAAAATGAGATTAGTCAGTAGTCTATACAAAGCTCAATTTGTTATAGAAAAAAACTAATATTAAAATTTTTATATTTGAAAGATCTATCTGGGCGTACAGGTGTAAAGCTTTGGAAAATTAAAATTTGACTTATTAGTATTTCAAAATTAGTTAATTTTTTAATGTAATTAGAATATTTTTTTATTATGCATAAGTTAATTCATTAAAAATTGACTTATTTAAAATTAATTACAAAATAAAAATAAAAAATAATTAAAAAAAAATTGTAAAGTTGTTTTCACTGCAGGTAAGTCTTCAAATTGCTTTTCCAAAACATGTTTTTCAATTCGAAGTGACAGCCCTTCCGTTGTTGAAGTAACATTTTAATATAATAACGTTTAATGGAAAATGTGTCTAATAAGAAAACTTAATTATATAATTTAAGTCGCGAAAGCAAAAATAATAAAATCGGTTACATCAGATTTCTATAATCAGCATTATATTTTAATTACAACTTTTACAATTTGATTATGTATTGTTAGTTCTTGAAGTTATATATTACTTATAACTAAACTTTAAATGCAATGACATTACATTATTTAAAAAAAATTAATTAAAACTTCTTATTTATAGAAATTCACTGTGGAGGAAATTATAACTTGTCGTAACGGATCAGACTCAAAGCTTTTAGAACTGCTTCTACAATTGAAGAACGAAACAGACACAAGAATAGACGAAGTAAAATATGAAACGGTTTTTGAAGAAAGTAAAGAAGATAAGTCAACCAATTCTGTAACTTCAACAAATTGCCTTGCGAGAGGAACAGGCCTAATGGTGGGATTTGTCGGACGCGCAGCAAACTTCATTGTATTTTTTGCCGCTATTTCTGATTTGGATTTGGTTGTAGAAATTAAAGGACCATGCGGTACAATATGCACTGAAAGAATCACTAAAAGATCTCCGAAGAAGAAACAAGTTCTTAAGCCTTGGAAACCTGCTTCGCCCCATAATGTAGCCCGATCCTCGTCGAACGAGGAGAGAAACCCCAACTACATAAAAAGAGATCCACGAATTGAAATTGAAGATGATACCCGTTATATGCCTTTAGAATACGAAGTTCATTCCAATCGTATATATTTTGCTTACATGCCACTGTTGAAAGGTCACCATCAAATCAAGATTCTTTCACAAGGCATGCATGTGTCGGACAGTCCGTACACAGTAGCTGTAGGGCCCGTTGTGGGCTCACACAAGAATACAGAAATGGGCCGTTTGAAGCCATCCTTGAAAGTTGAGAATGATCCTGATCAAGAAGAACCTAGAAAATATTCAGTGAGGTTTCAAGAGCCACATGAAAGAAAAGAACGTCTTGGGAAGATAATAAAACGACGCGTTTTGCGGTATATAGTGAAAATCGACAACAAGGACATCGTCGTGGACACCGACAGCATCAACAACTTGGCGACGTCCCTGCTGAAGATGGATTACGAAATCCAGAAGAATCCGCTGAGTCGGAGGAACAGTTGGGGTTTCGTCGGAGACGCTGAGAGAAAAGTGAGCGTCATCAGACAGTTCTGCGTCAACATGGCTGAACTGGAAGCGCAAAGTGTCAGGCTGCATCGTTCACACTCTGTCAGCGGCAGTTCTAAGAGGGCCTTCAGCAGGAGCGGTTCCTACGAGTGCGAAGACATCCAGCAGCAGAAGAAGTTAGAGACTGTCACTGAAGGAACCGTTTCGTATTTTGAGTCGGTCTCCTTTCGAAATCAAGAAGCCGAAGAAGATCTTGCCTATTTGAATGAAGATTTTGATAAAAGCACGGAATACCCCGAAAACGAAGCAGACAGCATTGTGGCGAATGATAAACACACTCCCGACCCGGAAAACACCAGAGACTCGATTGAAAATTTTATTGAAGTCACTCAATTTGAAAACGATTATATCGTACCTCGTCGACGTAATGCTGAAGCAACTTTAAACTCCATGAAGGATGTAGCTGAAAGATTTACTCAAATGGATGACATTATAGATCCTCTAGATCTCTTGTCAAGCACAAGTGAAATTTCTAGAAGGCATATAAAACTAAATAACAAAGATGCGACGTTCGCCAACTATTCTGAGAGTATAGATGATTTTAAACTAAACGCATCAGAAGTAAATGCGAAGGAAAATCAAGAGGATGTAATCCCGGCTATTAAACTAAACTGCGACGAGATGGACTATATTCCTTTAAAAGAAGCTATCATGTTAGTAGAAAACAATTCAGAAGAAAGCAATGACACAGAAACTAGACGATCTTATGGAGAAATAGTTTCAAACCAAAAAGACACCGAAGATCCTAAAGAAAATGAAATTACTGATGAGGTATTTATAGAAGAAGAACTTTGTACAAAAACTGACGTAAGAGAAGTAAATCAAACTCTTCACAACAGTAGAAAATTTTCCAGACCTGGCAGCGGTCCCCAACAAAATTCTGAGAAATCAGAAAAAAGTTCAAATTCGTTTGAATGTTTAGAGAATAACTTTCCAGAAGAACATCACATCAAAGTTAAATCGGAAAATTTACGTAGAAGTAAACTTTTTAATGACACATTTGGAAACAAACGTTCTCGTCGACAGCAGACTAAAAAGATATTTCCTAACTCTAAGCTGTATAATAAAAAGATTAAAAATTATAAAAGATCTTCGAATCAGAAAGTTAATAGACCACTATTTAATTTTTCTTCTGATTGTAATCAAGACAACAATAATTCCTCAAATATTAAAGAACGTAACAAAATTCGATCAAAACCCTCAAATGTGAAAATCGAAAACTTGTCTCAATCCTCAAATCAGAATAACGTACAGATCAATAACTCAGATAAAGTCAGTTTTGTTCATGACTTACCTAGTTCTTATTTTTCGTACAGTCAAAGAAGGTTTCAACAAAACCAGTCGAAGTTTTTTGTGAATAATTTGAAAGCTGACAACAAGCTAGATCGTTTAGATGTAAAAATTGATGCTGCCGCCGAAAATAAAATAGCATCGGAATTCAACAAAGCCACAAAAGTCCTACATAAAGGACACATCAAACTAAACAATAAATATTCTTTGACTAACTCTATCTCAGATGAATCGGATACTCAAATGTCATCTCTTCTTCAAATAAATGGACTCAGTTCCGACGATAACTCACAAAAGAATCTTTCAAATAAAACTACTCCTACTTCAGTTGCAATCTGTCAACTAAATTTTAGACACTTTAACCCTACTCTACCAAATAAAAGAGCGAGTTTGGTGAGAAATAGAATAAATCAATGGGAGAAAACAGTTTTAAAAGAAGATGTTTCGTCAGTGTCAAAAAACAATAACCAACCAGTTTCGAAATCAATTGATATAACATCAAGACTTAATTTTTGGGAAACTGTTACTAAAGAAAACAAGCTTCAGCAGGAATGTCAAAAAGGGATAAATGGAAATTCTATAGATTCAAAAGAAAATACAACACATACCTCACAACTCATCTCAGCCGGTATGAATATTTTAAACATTTAATACTACGTTGTTTTGTGTATGATATTGTACATGTGTTTTATTAAATTTGCAATTTGCATTTTTTTTATTTCGGATACAACAAAAATAGTGAACAAATTTTAATTTTAAGGAAAATCATAGAAAATAACTGTTTTAATTAATTTGTTTAAAAATATATGTTATAGTAAAAATGAATCAAAGATTAAATGCACTTTTCACCTTATCAAAGCGTAACATTAAGTAAACAATGAAAATACAACTTAAAAATACACAATTAAAATACATAAAATCCGGACATGTTTCGGAAGATACATCTTCCTTCATCAGCAGAAATAAAAACAAACAGTCTATATACATAGCAGATTGGAAATAACTCCAGAAATGAAAGTATTTCCAAAGAAGAAATATTATTTCAATTGGTTGGAGTTAACTTTTGTGTGTCAGCAAGCGGGAAAAATCGAAAGGACAAAGACTTCATTAACTAACGAATCATTATTGCTCAAAATGTGAAACGGCTCTAAGACGTCAAGTTCGACTGGAAATTTGGATTTGCAACATTTGTGTTAGAAAAATTAAATATGTGATTATGTTCTACAGAACGCCTGGCAATGGAGGACTCCTTAGTTTCTTGTATGACAGTTTTGGGAACATAATCCCATATTTAATTTTTCTAACACACATTTATTTTGCAAATCCAAATCATTACTCGAACTTGATTTCCTGGAGCCGTTTCACATTTTTAACAATATTGATTCGTTAGTTAATGACACTTTGCTGCTCGGATTTTTTCCGCTTTCTGGCATACAATAGTTAACTCCAACCAATTGAAATAATTCTTGTTCTTTGCTAGCGCTTTCATTTCTGAATATATTTTCATTTTGCTATACTATACACATAGACTGTTTGTTTCCATTTCTGCTGATGAAGGGAGATGTATCTCCCGAAACATGTCCGGATTTTTATATATTTTAATTGTGTATTTTTACGTTGTATTTGTATTTCTTATCCGCAACGTAATCTTTATGACGAGTTTTTATGTTATAACATTAAGTACTATCATAGCATATTTGCCAATAACGATTTGCTATTAATATCATACTATATTTTCAGGAATAAACATATCAGACAATAACAGAACTCAACCTCATACTTCTACACCTACAATAATGAACAAACGGGAAACTGAATCCCGCTTACACGATGAGTTGCCAGTTTCTCGAAAGAAACTTGACAATAAACTCTCCTCGTCCCTAACCTTTCCTAAAAACCGGAGAAGAGCCAGCGACCCAGGTATCCTGGAAGTACGCTGCCAAAACGCACTTCACATTGTCCAAGAAGATTCCAAACCCAACAGAGAATCAGAAGCTCAATCGAATGATCCACAGTCATCAAGTCGAGAATCCATGTCGCACATGGCCCATCAGACCTCGAGCGCGGATTACCCGTCTTCTTTGAGTCCCTTCGACAATTCCATGGACGAAGACGAAGAGTCTTCGGCCGATCTCTTGGACTCGACAGAAGACGAGTACATCGACGACGAGATCTCGGAAAGTGCTTCAGTCTTCTGGGGCGATCTCAGCGTGATGGATCGTCTGAAAGTGGCCGACACCAACGAGTACAGGGATCTCTGTTGGATTGTGGATGAAGACTTCTGGGGGCATTCGAAAGATGTCGTTCCAGTCGAGTGTCAGGTTTTCGGGATCGCTACTTACTTTGGATACGTAGCAGTTAAAAATCGGTTCCAGGTAAGGATCCAATGTCCAGGTTCTTATAGCTGCACTTTAAAAATAGGATACTTAAAAATAAGTAAAATGTACTCACTTTTTTATTACATTCGATGCTTATCATAGCTCCGAATACAAAAGTCTCATTTTTGAAAAAGACCTGTACAAAAAATGAGTACAATGAATAAAAAGAGCAGTTGCTTGACTACATAGGCTGCTTTCATAAAGCCATTTCAATAAAATTCAACAATTAAAACCAGGACATATCGGGAATCGAACCCAATCCGTGTACCTGGTATCGCCCACACTGAAGTCCAGAGTCTTATCCGTTGTAGTGCCAAAGTGACGTGAAGAAGTTATAAACAGAATTAATGTTCATTTTTGAAAAAGGCATGTACTCAAAAATGAGTAAAAATTAATTAAAAAAGCAATTGCTTGCTTACATAGGCTGCCTTCATAAATCACTTTCAGTAAATTTCAACAATTACTTCCAGGACTTACAGGGAATCGAACCCAATCCGTCATCGTACGCACTGAAGTCAGGGACTTATCCGTTTTACCATCAGAGAATGAGAAGAAGTTATAAACAAAAATAACGTTAAAAAGGCGTGGCAAAAGAATGGGAAGTAAGATAATTGAGTCGTAGTTATTCAGTTTCCATTTAAGCAATCGACATCAAATGATGTGGAAAACCATCTTCTGAACAACTATTTTAAGTTTGTCAGGTCGTTTTGTTAAGATGGCTTGAATCGAAGTTGATATTAGCAATATTAAATCATACTGCTCATTTTTGCGAAAGTACGATTACTTTAATTTGAGTACGTCCATGAAAAAAAAGTACGTACATGTACTCATTTTATAAGCTCATTTTTTTTACACTGTGCTTAATATTCAATAATACCTCAATATTCAATATTCTCAATATTTAATATTCTCAATATTTAATATTCTCAATATTTAATATTCTCAATAATTAATATTCTCAATATTCAATATTCTCAATATTCTCAATATTCTCAATAATCAATATTCGATCAATAATATTCAATTCACTGTACAAAAGGGTACGTAAAAATGAGTATCTGAACCTACACGTTTTTCTTTAACCCTTTGACGATCAAGGCCGTATATATACGTCCAAGGATCTCCAGTTTTTCTGGCAATGCCCACAATGTTTAAATTGTAAAAATACTTCACTGTAAAAAAAATTGCTTAAAAATGAGTATCTGAACCTACTCGTTTTTCTTTAAGTACAATTGGATCATATATGAGCATTGACGTGTACTTAAATTTAAGTAACCGTACTTCCTCAAAAAAGAGCAGTCTGATTTAATGTTGCTAATATGAGCTTCTGTTGAAGCCATCTTAACAAAGCGACCTGGCAAACTTAAAATAGTTGTTCAGAATAGTGAGGAGAGATATTTTAATAACAGTTATAAATATCATTATTTCAATTTCCGATAATGAAAAATATTATTTATAAGAAATAAGCGTTATTTGTTTGCTCAAAAACAGCAATATTATTTTACAACGCCTTTTTAACATTAATTATGTTTATAACTTCTTCACGTCGCTCTGGTACTACGACGAATAAGACCCTGGACTTCAGTGCGGACGACACCAGGTAGATGGATTGGGTTCGATTCCCGGTAAGTCCTGGTTGTAATTGTTGAAATTTACTGAACGGGATTTATGAAGGCAGCCTGCTCTTTTTATTCATTGTACTCATTTTTGAGTACATGTCTTTTTCAAAAATGAAACATGTATTCGGAGCAATGATAATCATCGAATGTAATCTAAAATGGGTACATTTGGCTTAATTTTAAGTACCTATTTTTAACTTTGTACAATGATCCATTACACATAATCCCTATTCTAAAAAACTGCATTAATATAACTGTAATGATTTATCACAGGTGTTGACCAAGGGAGCCGGCTGCGGGAACCTGTCGGCGACTCTCCAGGGCTTCGGCCGCCACGACGTCTCCCTGGTGAGCGTCAGGTACAGGCAGAAGGATGTGTACGAGGTGACATACCAGGTGATGTCACCAGGACTCTATCTCATCTCCGTGCGATGGATGGAGAATCCCATTGTCGGGAGCCCATTCCTATGCAAAGTGACATTTTGAAGGCGGAGTGAAGTCAGTGCACTGTTAAAAATGGCTTCTCAAACTTGGCGAAAGTTTCCTGAAGTATGCGCTCTAATCTTTGAAAGATGTCAACGTACATTGAGGCCATTCGCGTAGGAAAAGGAGTGTCTCAGGGGGCTCAGGTAGCCCCCCCCCCCCCCCCACACACACACACTTGTAATTTCAATTCAGAATTTTCTACCAATATACCAAATAAAATCTTAGAGACGCAGAATACATTTCAAGAAAATTATGTTAATTCTCATTTTAAATAATGACAAAATAGTGATAGTAATAAAACTTGGAAATATGGAAATTCCTCTCAGCCCTAGTTTTTTTTATATAAAAATTTGACAAATGCCATAAAACACCAAATATATGTTTGGTGTACAGAGATTATAATTAAGTTTCACGCATATATTTTTAATTTTTATAATTATCCACTCTAAAAGAACCGACAAAAGATTACCTCTTTAAAAAAAAAACAAGAACTAGATATAGTATATACTCGCGTATAAGCCGATCCGCGTATAAGCCGACCCCCTAATTTTAGGCCGATTTTTTGTCCAAAATCGGAAACTCGCGTATAAGCCGAGTTGTATTTTCGACATGAAAAATTCCGATTAAAATCGGCAAATCCGCGACAAAAGAGTGAAATTTTAATTAGAAAAATAAATATTTAAGCCTAGAAATTAAAAGTTTAAAAAAAAGTGGCTGGAGAAACGGCCTTCCTCGAAGTTCATGACGATTCATCGGGTTTAAAAGTATGTACCACTCACGATGTTCTGGTGCCTTTCAAACCTCCATCGGACTTCTTAAATTAAATCTCCCTTATTATCAAATAAAATATTTTAAACCACAAACTTAAATACCAAAATGCGCAATTTCTAATCCTTTACATCGTTTTGTAAAGATTTAAAAACTTAGAAAACGTCAACTATTTTCTGTCAACATCGTTGACTGCTGTCGCTATTAAATACAGATGAGCATTTTTTTAAATTCATCTCGGAAGGAAATACTACTACTTTATGGATGAATATATACTTCTTATTAAAATATTTAGTTTTTAATTACGAGATAAATGACTTGAAAGTAGAACTTGAATTCGCCGATAAGCAACCGCGATTTTACCGTTTTAAAGCCAATTCCATCCAAAATACTAATGAAACAACTATTAATATCTGTACATAATATTATCAAGGAATAAAATCTGCATTGGGGAAATAAATTTTGTTTAATTATTGCAATCGAGCAAGAAAGACATTGACTTTAAAGTGGCGTCATTCGCTACGCACGATGTCAACTTCTTAGTCTTCCATCTGAAATTCTATTAAAGTGGCGTTTACTAGCTTCATAAATTCTACAAACCAATTAAATATTTATCATAATATATACTTTTTATTAAGTTAAACTGATTATTTATGTGAGTAGTTAAATTTTGCGTTACGATTACGCCGCGATGCGCAGAACGGTCTTCAGTCAGCACGTGACGCACATTCTCGATCTCGGAAATGTGTCGGCCCGTTTTCAGAAGAATCCGCTAATTTCAACTTCTCTCCTTTTCCCATTTTAGGCAAATTATATTAGAAATTTTAATGACCCGCGTATAAGCCGACCCCCCTACTTTTTGGTGAAAGTTTTGACTTAAATTTCTCGGCTTATACGCGAGTATATACGGTAACTGTTCTGTAAAAATAACGTAAATATAATAAGTGTTCTCGAGTGCAAAGGGTTAATTCAATAGAGTTTCTCAACTTTGAATTTTCCGAAAGCGACTTTTATGGACTTGTCCCACTTTAACTTTGAATTGCCTCCATACATCAGAGTGCACGACCTCAAAAAACAGTGCATCCCAATTTAATTAGTAAACTTAAAAATAATTTAATTTTCAGTTCTAGAATATAAATTTTTCAAAAAAATACGACCCCCATCCCTCGTTTTTTTGGGGGCATTCCATATTTCGCTCCCCTCCTTTAATTGGGAAGCCCGACCCACATATTCAGCCTAGCGGCCCACTAACTTTAAATCCGGTTCTAGTACGACCAGTTTGGCCAGCAGGGCACATAGTTTTTAAATTTCCCAAAAATACTTTTTTTTAAACCTTTTCCGAATCTAAAGCATTGGCGAAACTTTTTAAGACATTAATTAAATCATTCATTAAAAAAAAGGAATATGTCTAAAATGTGAATAACTTTATTGCATTGACAATAAATTTTCAACTTGGATATTTCGTTCGCCTCTTAAAATAACGAATTTCAATCGTCAGTTTTTCATAAAATCAGTCCTTGACGAATTAATGTTGCAACATTTAATAAAAATTGTAATCAGTGTATATTTTTATTTTGGTGAAAAGGGGAATCGTTGCATATTTTACGAAGCTTTCGTCAAATTCGGAGTAAACATTTTTGACAGAGGGGACCAGAAGTTGAAAATTAAAAACTTTTGTTTCACCTTTGAAAATCTTAATTTTATGTAATCGTCAAAGTGTTTTGTTACGATTGATGTTATTAAGGTATTAGTTAAAATGAGATAGTATTGAAAAATTGACTTAATTTTATATTATTTTTGTTATTGATATATTCTTTAATAAACTATATTTTATGTATGTCAATATATATATATTAAAATTGTATCTAAACATTTTACATTTATATTTCATGTTTTAGCACAAAATATACTTTAGTTGGAAACACAAGAATAATATGGAAAAGTTTTTCATGCATTGATTCATTTCTTGAGAAATATATGTTGATAGTTGTTAATTAAGGTATTCGGAAATACTATGCTTTTAAATGTAGGATTCAGATTTACCGCTTAAAATTATATAGATTCCTGTCTACCTCTTTTCACATCGTTAAAAATATATATTTATGCTAAATATGTTTAAATTTTCAAATTTTCACTTATTTTTAAAGCATATGATTTATTTCACTTTCCACTTATTTCGTTGGAACTTCTAGAATATCTCAAACTAACAACTTCGTTTTTAAAATTTATTTTTTATTTATCTAATATTAATTGAAATTGTAGAAAAATCTGTTCTGCGACATCAAACCAAGTTTTTATTAAGGTGAGGAACGCTTTTTGACCGACTGAACAGCGCGCTAACCAAAACTCCAAAATAAAATCTCCAGAAATTTTAAATTAAAACCGCCAAATCGCGCGCCAAGTCGAGAGGTTATCAATTTGACCGTTATGTATTTTTTTTTTCATCTGCAGACGCCGCGCTCGATATCCGTAACATTTGATTAGCTGGTTTCCCTTCAAAACACTGGATATAACCAATCTAGTGTCAGAATCCTTAACGAACGTCGAGCGCGGCGTCTGCGGATGAAAAAAGCGAGGACATATTCCCCTTCTTTAATCTCTATCAAGATACACGTGTAAAGAAGCAGTGATCTTGATAATACAGTCGATATTTTTAACGTGAAATTTCTTTAAAAACAGCTACATGAAGTATCAAAATAGAAACACCACCACTGTAAAAAAAAAAGTTTCTTAAAAATGAGTAACTGAATCTACTTGTTTTTCTTTGAGTACAATTGCATCGTGAATGAGCGATGGCGTACTCAAATTTATATAATCGCACTTTCTCAAAAATGAGCAGTGTGATTTAATAACGTTAATTAGTTGTTCATAAGAATAAGATGGTTTTCCACATTATTTGAGATCGATTTCTAAAATGGAAACTGAGTTATTACAACTCAATTATCTTATTTCCCATTCTTTTGGCACACCTTTTTTAACATTTCTTCTGTTTATCACTTCTTCAAGTCACCCTGCTAGTTTAACAGATAAGGCACTGTACTTGCGGTGCCTGAGGATCTGGTTTCGATTACCGGGTACTACTCGATTACTTGGTTGTAATTGTTGATATTTATTGAAAGTGATTTATGAAAGCGTACCTTATGTAGGCAAGCAACTGCTCTTTTTATTCATTGTACTCACTGTTGAGTACATGTCTTTTTCCAAAGTGAAATTTATGTATTCGGAAAAAGACAAACACCGAATGTACTCAAAAATGAATACATTTTACTTATTTTGAGTACCAATTTTAACAGTAGGGGTATGATTACAGGGTGATCCATTCCAACATCATAACTCTGTGAAAAATAGTCCGATTGTCATAAATGTAGTCTCGTTTATTAAGAAATTTGGTTCCGATGAGTGTAAAGCCTAATAAAGCAAAGTCCTTTCGGGCGTGGATAGGGCTTGTGGCGACGGCCTCCAAAGTATCTACGTATACTCATTAAGAATTTGAGGTGAATTTATAAGAAGAAAAAGTCCGAAATGCAGAAGTTTAGTCTAGCGGTCAATACGGGTGGGTAGGGCAGACGTTCGTTGACCCAACAACCACTCGACCGCTCTGCTGGGTTTCCTGTTTCTGGCTTCTACGGTCACGGCTTATATGGGAAGAAGAAGAATGTGCATCGCAAATGGCTTCGATTTGTTGAGTTTCAGCTAATGTAATTTTCAAGTATTCATCAATCCAGTTTCTCGTTAACTCTTATGAAATGAGTCTTTGTGCTTAAAGACAATACAATTAAATCTCAACAAAAAAAGTCAGCATAAAACTTCCATAATTTTTTTTTAAATTTTAACAGGTTTTAAGAATATTGAATCCCTTTAATTTAAAACCTGCAGATTATCTGCATAAAATATTTCAATCGAAATCTTTTTAAAGGTTTTATAAAGGAATTTGAAACAAAATAATGCAGGTTTTAAGTTTTTTTTATTTCCTTCATAACTTTTTTTTTTAATCTACATTTTCCCTTTAATAGTTTCAATTTTACGAAATAGCAGGTTTTCCCTTTTTTTTTTTTAATTTTAACAGGTTTTAAGAGTATTTAAACCCTTTAATTTAAATGATCTTTAAAAAAAACTGTAGTTTTCCTGCATAAAACCTTTATTTTCATAATTTTGATGAAGATATTATGTTGATTTTTTTTGGTGGGATATTTTACCTTTTATACGAAAATATATAGAGTTAGGACTTATGAAATACCGATGACATTGAGAATAAAAAATCTTTTAATTTTATATAAGTGACTTTTCATATATGTTGTTATATATATATTTCATACATGTTCAGTCATATAACTTTTATATGACTGAACATTGACGCACAACAACACATGTAAGCAGACTTCATTTTGATCTTTTATACAATATTTTGGTAAATGTAAAGCATAGAATTAAACTCGCTGACTTTTCACGCAGAATTATAAAATATTTAAATTAATTTTTAAAAAATATATATGAAAAATATAAGAATGTTTTTTTAGACATAATATGTTACCATATACCATACTATTATTTAGCAGTAAATTTAAATTATTTTAAGATATGGCAACATACACTGTTAAAATTGATTTACAAATCTTATGAAATATGCTCCAATTCCTTTTTTTTTTAAATTGAAAACGTCTTCAAAATCAGCTATTACATTACGTGGGGTATCGTGTATCAAGATTAAAACACCGTGTTACATTTTAAGGATGTTCCATTCCGACACTATAACACTGTGGAGAAAAATCCCGATTTCCATAAAATTGATCTCGTTTGATAGGAAATTAGACGCAAATGAGTGTAAAATCTAGAAAAAAAGAAAAGGTGAGTTAAGAAAGGCAGTTAATCGGAAAAGTTTCATTATCTTCCCTCTGTTAGCGAGGTTTATGTTGGCGGTCAACTCCAATTTCTATTCTGTAATCTGCTGAAAGGACGTTTCAAGTCAAACATTTCTCGCCGTGCTCTGACACAGCCACATTCGATTTGATTGTTTATGTTTTGAATCAAAATTTACGAAACGACTTATATATTTTCAAATAACAAATGAACTCTTAGTTCTGGCAAATAATTGAATCGGAGCATATTTAAAAAAAATATTTTTTTACAGTGTATGTAACTATTACTGAAGAGTTTCATCTTCTTCCCAACATAATTTTTTTTTGTTCCAAAAAATCAAACTACAAGACGAAATTAAACTATTTAAAAAAAATGCTAAACATTTTAACTTTTTAAGTGCAATATTATTTGAAAAAAAATTCACTATTTAAAAAAATGCTAAACATTTTAACTTTTTAAGTGCAATATTATTTAAATACATATTTGAAAAAAACCTCACTATTTAAAAAACTTTTTCAACATTTAAACAAAAACAAATCTGCAATGAAAGCGTTTAAGTATTCTTTCTTTTTCCTTTTTGTGAACACTAAAAATTTTAAATAACATTCCTACTTAGAGTCAGGGCCGCGCTTAGGGGTGTGCGACGCATGCCACCGCACAGGGCCCCGCGCTTCTGGAGATACAATGTCCTTCTGGAAGGACAAAGAGTACTATCGATGGGACTCATGTTTACAATCATATAGAAGTTTTTCCTTCTTTCTAATTGTACCACAAGAAAAATCTCAGAAACCGCAAAAAAAAAAAAAAAAATTCAAAATGTACATTTATTTTGTGTACAAAAGTGTGTGCGGAAGAACATTGATCTGTACTTTATATCATTAAAACTCTTAGAGAGATCAAATCCGTGACAAATAACAAGACTGTCATAAATTTGATCTCGTTTGATTGAAAATTAGTCGTATAGAGAAATAAAAGATTACAAAAAATCAAAATATACACACTTTTATGTAACAAAGTTTTCTAAATCAATATTCTATTCAAAATATATGTATCCGAAAAAAATATTTGTAGTTGATAAAAAAAAAATTCGATAGGCTTTTACATAAATCTGAGAACTTATTCAAAAATGTTTCATTCAAATTTATTCATAAATTTATGTGGATATTAAAAATGGGCCCGATATTCGCACAGGGCCCCGCGGCTGCTAAGGGCTCCCGGCCCTGCTAAGAGTTTAAGTGGTTAAGGTAGTTCATGATCATCTTTAAAAAACCTCATCTACCACATCTGCAATCTACTTTCATTTTAATTGGAAAGAAAGTCGTTTACTAAATAAGGTATCGAAGATATTCGGATGTTCTCTTGCTTTTTTCTGACCTCAAAATCCACAGCTCAAGGCTCGCTCAAGGAACTAGTTAAGCAAAAGCATCATTGTGTTTATTCATAAATGCTTTTATAGAAAACGACAATGTGTAAAACTCATTCAAAATCATATTGCTGATAATACAACGAATATATCTCATATCAATATCTTTAAAAAAAATGTAACAATAAAGGTTTAATTTTTAATATAAAAGTTTATAAATTTCAAACATTTAAGTACAAATCTATTTATATAAAAAAAAAAACTTAAAATATTCGTGCAATGGAGATGCTGTACTTCAAATGTGAGCCGCAATTCAAAAGTTCTCACGTTGATGTGTCGCAAATTTATTTGAAAAATCTTTTAAATGCCCTCTCAAAAGTTTATCTTCAAATTTGTCCAACTATAAAAATAAATTTGAGGAAGAAACGTTGAAAAAAAATAATAATATTTAATGAAAACATTTTTTCTCGGTACACCCATTCTTTTTACATGCTTTTTTTAACTCATTTTTAATAAAGAATTAGTCACCGAGTCATAGAGATCATAACAAAAATGATCAAACTGAGTTACCATAGCAACCACACAGCAGAAGAGAACCTAATCAATCCATTCAAAGATGATTCACGAGTCGGTGTTTTGGCTGGCGCTAGGGAAGCTTGTTTCACCGTTCACTGAACAAATGATCACAAAACCAAAAGGCATGTCTCCAGTTCTTGTTTTAGTTGTGGGCTTACTGAGCCGTGACCATCTGCAAAGGGCTTAACTTATGACGGATCTAGCTATAGGGCACTTGGAGCATGAGACCCCCCTCCCCCCCCCCCCTCCCTCACGAAATTTTCATACTTACACGCAGGCACGTAGGTATAGATTTTTCATGGGGGGGGTTCACTGACTGAGCAACGGATTTCTTTACTTATCCTCCCCCCTTCCCGAGGAGGGGGGGGGGGGGGTAAGGTACCTAAGGAAATCCGTTTTTTTTTTTGGGGGGGGGGTCCCCCTTTGAGCGGGAGTACTTAAATCCCCTACACCCCAAAAGAAAACATCAACAAACTTCTCCCCCCCCCCCCCCCCCACACACACACAATTTTTTTTTCTCAAAAAAATTTATAAATTTTCTTTAGTAAAAAGGAATACGTTGGCATTTGAATATCAAGGCAGCAACAGTTATCACTGTCATTAACTACTTTTAACACTTGTCAATAACTGTACTTTTAAAATTAGTAACTCACTCCTTAATTATGAAATAAATTTAGAGAACAAATTTAAAGTTTGAGAATCCTTATGATATGTGTGGTAACGATTAGTTAGATAATTTATAGTTATGATAGTATAAAGATCTAATAAGCGTTTTAGTTGACCAAAACTAGTAAATAATAATATAAATTATAAAGGCTACATGATCTAAAGTATAGTGGAAGTTCGACATTGCATGGAATTGTGCATATCTATCAACAACAGATTTTTTAACCCTACCCCGCCCCTCCCCCCTCCGTCGAAAAATCTGTATTTTATGATTTTTACAGTAATTCGGTATTTCATTTTTTTTTTTTTACTTACAATGGGAGGGGTTTGAACCCCCCAAACCCCCCCCCCCTTACCTACGTGCCTGCTTACACGACCTACAATGAAAGTGTTTCCTTTATTTAATGCAATATATATATATATATATGTGTGTGTGTATGTGTGTGTGTATCCCTGATCTCCCCCCCCCCCCACCCTCCTGAGATGATGCCCTGGGCCAGCCCGTGGAGTGGCAATGATATTATTTGAAAGACAAGCCCTATATCAGTATAGAATTTAATTTTTTGCGTGAAACTCAATTTAGAATATTACTTAAATTAGAAAAGAGAAAACTAATTTATGCATTGCAATTTAGAATTCGACCCGCATTTTACTACCGGAATGCTGTGTATACATCAAAAAGCCCTTTCTCAAGAAAATATTCCTGGGAAATATACCTATATTAAAAAAAAAAATGCTTTTATTTATAGTACGCCGTCAAACGGAGTGCAAACTGGCAAATTACCAATTTTTTTAACCCTTCGACCGGCTGTCCCAGAACTTTCCGACAGTTTTTCCAGCATTACAAACGATTTTTAAATTTATATAAATACTTTATTTTTCACTGTTTTTCAACGATTTAATTTGGGTATAAATTAAAAGCTATCTATAAACAAATAAGCAAAACAAAAAAATATATATAAATAATTACTTCTCTAAAAATTGAATTTAAACTCTCCAGCAGAGAAAACAACTTTACAATTTCTGTAATTTGATAGGCGCTCGGCAGAATTTAGGTTTTCATTTAATATATTCTTTAATATTCAATGGATTGAGCTATGATTTTATAGGTTTTAAATAAGTCTAAGCTTTAATTGAAGGGATAATTTCATCATGTGGCTCTTATGGTTGGGAAAGCTATGCCCTACAAAGGGGTTCCGAGAGAAGGGGGAGGCTATAGACCATATTAATAAAAGGCCGGTAAATATCTAAAATATTAATACTAACAATTGGCGATAAATATTAATATAACCAAATTCGAAAACACATTTTATTTCTCCCATTAATAATTGCTCTACATGATTTGAAAAAAAAAATTTGGATGTGGGGGAACGTAACATTTGTCAGAGGGCGGAGCGGAATGGGTTTAAAAAAAACTTGGTCGACGCGGCCAACTTTTTTCTACATGATGGTGTGCCATTTAGACCCATTAGATGATTCCATTAGGAGTTATGAGATGAAATCGTATACTGTAGTTGGACGAAACTCCTTCTCCACAGATCGAGGGTGGAAAAGGTTTATAATCGGCCTGTTCGAAATGTCTTACATTTTTGTACACGATGGTATGTCATTTATTCAAATATTCTGATTCCACGTGGAGTTATAAGGATATTACAAACGTCGTTTTTAAGACTCTGAAGAAAGGGGGCAACAAAATTTTTGTATACGGCAAATTTATAAATTCGCCTCCACTCTGCCCCCTTACAGTTAATATATTTTTTTTACTTATCACTCAATAAGTCATAAACAAACAAATAGAAATGTTGGTTTGTACTAAAAAATCTCTAATAAAGCAAGAATCAATAACAAACATTTATTTTTTCTGTCTATTGGAAAATATTAAGGGTTCTCCCTTCTCTCACACCCCCTTCCTCAATCATAACCTTGTCCGCTGCGACTCGTAAGCTAGAAATGGAGCAATATTGAACGTTACTAACAAATTGTAAAATGAAATATATAGAGACAGGAATTCTGTGATGGTTTATACGTATTCCCGTCTAATGTCATGTACGTGGGTGCTAGATCAGGTGTTGTTCTCGTCATATGACAATAGTTACATCTGACGAGCATTACCAATAGTTCATTCTGTAGATCTAGTATGAACTATGCTACCCATAGGCACATCAGTTTTGTGCTGAATATACAAAACTGATGTAATGCATTTTTTAAAATTACATGGTAACGGTTTTCTTTGGAAATTTTCTGCAAAATGTCACTGGTAAGTGATTAAAAATTATACGATATTTTTAAAGTATACGATATTTTATAATTAATGTCTAACTTTATAAACGATTGTTAAAATTTGATAATAACATAAAGTTTTTGTATATGATATTTAAAATAATCAAGCATAAGAATTGTACGTCTGCAGATAATTTCGAACAAAACCAATAGTTTTGAGTTTTTCGCATTGTGAAAGTTTTTTGCATTGTTTATAAATAAAGAAACAATAATAAATCGTATATTCTATTTCGAATAAAAGATTTTTATACAAATGGTGGAGGTTTTTTGATTATTTTTGAAATTATCATAAATGTTTTTAATATTAAAAATATATATTGGTTATACAAACACACACACGCACACGTATATACGGTTTATAACCGTTAAACATCATATCTAAATGAGTTATTTGAGAAATATTTTGTTATTATGAATAACTATTTATATTTATTTAAAAAATAAATTTAAATTTATATAAGAAAATACATGTTGTATACAATACTTTAGTGCCAATTCTTATATATTATACTTCAAGGGATCGGAGAAAAAAATTTGGTGGAAAAAATATAAATAACTTTTAACTAGCAACATTTTAAACTTTATATAAAACGCTGCTTTTTTAGCAGCGTTTTATATAAAGTTTAAAAAAAATTCAAAATTACATTAAGAAAAATACTAACAAATATTGAATTTTTGTGTGAAATATTGTTCTCATGTTAATTTAAATAATATAAATTAAAACTTTGATTGAACATTAAAAAAAATTAAATGGTACCATTTAAGAGAAAAAACTATAAAAAAATTTGGCAAAAACCCATATTTGACTTGGGAAATATTAAGGGTTCTCCCTTCTCTCACACCCCCTTCTTCAATCATAACCTTGTCAGCTGCAGCTCGTAAGCTAGAATTGGAGCAATGTTGAACGCTACTAATAAATTGTCAAATGAAATATATAGAGACAGGAATTCTGTGGTGGTTTATACGTATTCTCGTCTAATGTCATGTACGTGGGGTGCTAGATCAGGTGTTGTTCTCGTCATATGACAATAGTTACATCTGACGAGCATTACCAATAGTTCATTCTGTAGATCTAGTATGAATTAGACGACTAGTATGAATTTGAATTTAATTAGTTTAACCAACCAACTAAAATGTATGAGGTATAAAAACTATAAAACATTTTTTTACATAAAAGCAGTTTAACTGTAATCGCCGCCTTTAAATGCGTCATGCTAGGCGTTGCTATGACGATTTAGAATTTGATTGGTCAAAAACCACACAAATTTCGCGGACGAACGTCAAAGAGCCACTAGCGTCTGCAGCGAGAAAATCTTACAAATCGCTTCGACTCCTACCGGAAAGCGCGCATGCGCATTACTGAGAATCTAGGACTTGGAAGTTTTGCCACTCGGAAGGCAGTATTCTGACAAAGGGGGCCAGTTACAAATTATCGAGTGTATTTAAATGACTAGTGAATGAATTTTTGTTGGTTTCATTATTTACTTACTTCTTTATTATGACTCTTCATTATTTATAAATGTTTTTATATAAATGTTTTGATATATTGCTAACAAACTGGGGGTAAAAAGTAAAATTTATTTCAAATTTGGTTAAGTTATTTAAATGAATTAATTTAGTTTAGAAATACATTTGGATTAATTTATAAATACTTCTTCATTAAATAATAAATTATATTAGATAACATTTATTATTAACTCTGTGACATTTTATCACTAATTAATGTTTATATCACTAATGGACTGTTAATGAAATAAGTTAAGTGTATTATTTTTTCGTAAATACTCCTCCCTCAAACTGAAAGATATGTACTCCATAATGGTTGTAACTTATCCTGATAAGTTATAAAATAATAACAAACAAATGACTAAGTTATTAAAAAAATTGAATTTTATTATTTAATCTAAAATTTCTAAAGAAAAGCACAGTATATGTTGTATCATGTAACGATATAATGCAATTATTAAGAACCATAATACAAATTAACAAAATTCAGATAATGTTTTCATAATTTGTATGAATAAATTAATAATTATAAATTACTTCAGAAGTAATAACGATAAAAAAAATAATAATGGGTCAAAGGTTTATCACAACATATTAATTCACTAACATTTATACAACATTTCTTTGAAATATACGTATTAAAGTAGAATTAATTTATTTTAAAATATATTTTAGCATGATATTACAGATGGATCGAGAACAGATTATGAGAAGTCTAGTTGATATGAAGGACTTTAAGTTAAAATGATGAGTTATTAGAGAAAAATCGCACATAGTGTTCCTTTCTTTCGTAAATAACGTTAAAATTTTCCTGTTGCGAGAATTTTGATGGAGAGTAGTAGAAGATGTTGTAATGTTGCATTTAAGATTTTTTATACATGAAAAATATTAGACATAATAAACGGATCACTGTTATTATAAATAAATTAAAGATTTAACAAAAAATAATAAACATGAACACTTTCTGCAATATTATGTAGTTAAGACATCTAGGGACCGCAAACAGTACTTAAGCAAAACTCTTAGCAGTAGTTCTGGGAACAATAGACCTCGGAAACAAGAAATAAAAGAAAACATATGCAGCGATTTTAATGACTTCAAGTAACATTCAGACCAAATTTAAAGAATATCGAACAACGCGTTTGGTCGCAAATGCGTAACAAACAAATTTACAGACTAACAGACAAAGTGCTGAAAAACAGAGTAAAAACAGGGACCTGCCTCGCTAACGCTCAGTAAAATATATTCTTTGTTTCAAAATGTATGAAATAATTATATTTTTCACAACACAACAACCAGTTCTTTCTTTCTAAGTATCAATAACCAAGATCATTTCAATTATTTTTACACACTATTATTCTATGGAATGTATGTTAGTAGTTTTGGGAACGATAGACCTCGCGACCAAAAAGTAAATTAATAAAATAAAAAACATGCAAGTCGATTTTAACGACTTAAAGGAACATTCCTACCACATTTAAAGGAAATATAACAACGCGTTTGGTCGTGTCTGCGTATCAAACAATTTTACAAACAAATAGACTAAATGCCGATAGGTCGAGTTAAAACATTTCCTCGCTAACCCTCGTTCAAAAAATTAACACTCTTTATGTCTATTTAACCAATATCGATTTTTTTAAAAATCCAATTTCATTAATTTACAAATAAAATATGAAGATATGTTAGGTACATGAAAAATATATAACGCAGCAATTAAAAAAGCTATATTTCATTAAAAAATCTGCACAAGATTTTTCTAACATTACTTTCTTTTAAGTGGTATACCGTTAAAAGGAAACTATTCACATTACTGAATTTAGCTGAAAATTAGCCATTTGTGTTGTTTCACAAATATAAAATTTTAAAAATATTCAGTTTTTTTTTCACATTTAAATTAAAAAATTTCACATAAAAAAAATTCAAATGTGAACAATATATTTTCGAAATTAAAAAAAAAAAAATGCAAAAAGAAGAAGTCTGCAAAGATTCTCATATATGAGTTTTGAAATATCAAACTAATTGGTTTTCAAATGATATAGTAATTAAAAGAATGATTTCATAAAAAATTGTAAATTAACGAAATTTACTCAAAGGTCGGTTCGAAAGTTTAATGTTAATCAAACAAAACATTTATCACTAAAATGTATAATGTGTGTACAGTTGAATGTTTCCTTCAAAATATAAGTTATTAAAACATTATTACTATATTTTAATAACTGTCATGCAGCGTCACGTAAATAATAATAATAATAAAAAATAAAGTTGTAAGAAAAATATAAGGAAACTTACATTTGATTACATAAAAGTAAAGGAAAATATGAACAATTAAAATTACTGTTTGATTGTTTGCATAAGTCATGATATCATAGATTGATTTTGTTCAATTATTGCTTCTTTGCCAAGCGAGGTGTCTGTTTTAACTCGACCGATCGGCATATGTTTGTTACGCAGTTACGACCACACGCGTTGATCGATTTTCTTTAAGTTGGGCATGACTATTCCTTGAAGTAATTAAAATCGACGTATATGTTTATTATTTTTTTTAGATTTTTTTTGGTCACGAGGTCTACTGTTCCCAGAATTACCAATTATGTATTTTAGTTTCAAAGCAAATAATCGAAATAACTTCATTACTTAATTTTCAGCATTTTGTCCAAAGAATAATTTCGATTTAATACTTTGGTTTAAAGACTTTATACTTCCTACTACGTTCAATTACATTTGAAACTAGGAAAGTGCTTCTGTTCGGAAGCAATCCCTCTTGTACATCAAATCGACGTTTTCATTGCATGAAAACATTTCACTAAAAAGAATTGCAGTTTTCAAAATATAACAACTATATTTAAATAACGAATATTAATAATTATCAGCATTAACTATGATTTTCTTTTTCATACTATTAAAATTAAAACAACAAATTACAAAAGTTCTATTAGTAACCCTACATCTTGCGTGTAATAATTTTTTAGTACAATTTTGTATTGTCGTTTTTTGAAGTGCTAATATAAAGGTAAGTTAAACAAAGAATTATGTAATGAAATTTTAATTATTTATGAATAATTTAATAATTTTTTTACTCTATACTTGTTCATAGATGTACATTTCTCTGTTTACAATTGCTCTACTAATTGTTTTTCACTGGGATAAATGGAAACAAAAAGAACTCATTCTTATCACTTCTTATTTACATAGAAAATCTTTCTTATATCTATTTTTAAAGACGGCAACTGTAGAAGTTAGACTCAAGCGTTTTCTTTCTATTTCAGCTTGAAATGCCCCGAAATGAACTTAGTAAACGTTTCAGGTCTTCATACAACATTAAAGACTATTTCAGTACTGATTTGATGTTTTTATATAAATTTGACTTACAAAGAGGCTGAACAGCATTACGTATTTGATATTTTAAATATAGTAAAGAGGTGAAACATCAAAACTGAAACAAATGTCGGTTGTCGGAGTCCGTTGGCTTACAGAATTTGTATGCGTCGCAGGTGACAATTTAACCAAATGCTTCGCTGCTAGCTTGCAGATGGGTTTTATTTGTGACAGAGACGAGCTTAATCGTTTTATGCAATAGTATATTGCTTTCTTCTAAATTTAAAGATAAACTTCTTGGAGACTGGTAGTAGAGTTTTATGAAGAGGCATTAATGTTTATCAATGAAAAAGCGCAAAAATTTGCAGAAAGCCAAAAAATAATAACAATAATAATAATGTAAGGACTTTTTTAATGTATGATTTATATGAAAAAGTGAAGCTAGTTTGCGAGTTCGTAAGCTAATTCAAAAGAACTTGCCTGTTTCCAAAAATCCCAGAAATCAAGCAATGGAAACAGTGGGGCTACAAACATGCGATTAATTTGCACAAATTATTAAAAATTGGATCTGAAAAAATATGAAATGGGCACTTTTAAAAAATACAAGTCATTACAAATATTTGATATTCTATTAAGGAATAGAATATAAAATATTTGTAATTACGTTTAAATTACTTTAAATATTACCTTATTACGTTTAAATCATTAATCTAAGTCAGTGGTTCCTAACTTTTTTTTTCTTCACCCATGTACCCCTTGATAAAACTTTTCATTTGAGTTACCCCTTCTCTCATAACCAGGGTCGCCATCAGCAGATGCGGAACCCTGTATAAAAGAACCAATAAGGGGTCCATTGAAACAGATTTTACGTTTTTTATAGCTGACAAGTTTTGCACCATTCTTAGATGAAAATAACGCATCCATAGTTGACAAAAGCACATTGTATAAATTATCTATAGCAATAGAATAACTTTTTCTTTTGCTTTTAAATGACTTTTTTTAAAAATATTATTTAAAATATATTTTTATTTTAAAACTCGTAGCAAAGCAGTATAATTTAAGGATGTCATTTCAGCAGATTGTATTGATATGAATTGTTCGCCATCAGAAGGAAGATAAACAAGCTATTTCGTATGACGTCGCGATTCCCCATTCACACCCTGTATAGGCTTTGATTTATATCCTGATTTTTTACGCATGGACGCCTAATTGTCTATTGAACGGAGCCAAATCTATATCAATTGCGCTATTTGTCACGGAGTTAAGGCGGGATGGACACTATTGTGATATTTAGATCCTGATTTCCCATGTAAATGATTTAAAGATGTTTTATGTTAATAACCGGTTCGCCAATTTTTTTCAGAAGTTGTTTCCTTGTTAACGCCGGGTTCTTCCGGGGCCCTGTGCGACAGCACTTGTAGCACACCTCTAAGGGCGACCCTGCTCATAACGCTTCTCACTCATCCAACTACGCAAACAAAAGTTGGGTTTTGTTAGGCAGTAATCTTAAATTCGCTAACAAATTAATCAAACGACTCAAAAAAACTGTTATAAGTAAAATCAAAAATCAAAGTTTGTAAGTGTCATCAATTTGAATTGATGACACAAACTTTTATTTTTGATTTTACTTATAACAGTTTTTTTAGAGGTTCTCTAACTTTTCTAATAATATTTTTGCGTACCCCGAACCGGACCACCAGGTACCCCCAGTTGTACGCAAGAAAAGGAATCCTATTACCTCTGCCGACACTAAATTGTTGCAAGTTTGGATTGTAAAGATAAAAATAATTTTATAATTAATAAAATCGACAAACTATTAACCATGGAGGGGAACAATCTCCCCTCTTCCGAAAAGCTCATAAGGTTTTTTCTCTGTCGCGACATTACCCCGAGGCAGACCCCGAGGTACGAGAGGGGAAGGTTGACCGACCCACTTCCGTCTGAAGGTCACCTTTTCAGTGGGGGATTGAGTTGGGGGGGTTGAGATCCCTCCGCCCTCCAATCGGTCAGTATCACGTATCATGATTTTCAAACGCCGTCACGCCTAATTGAACTAAAAGAGGGCATTGTGAGTAACCCAACGCAGACCATAGATAAGTAGTACTATTCTACGGTCCTTGCCTAGAAGCATTATAGCAAGTCCTTTTACAAAAATCGCTATACACCCATATGGTTGTGATGTCAATTAGAAAAGACAAGACTAGATTATACTGAAACTGTCTTCGTGTCAGATGTTTCTTTTTTCCAAATAAAATATCCAAATAATTTCAAATAAATTATCCTAATAAAATTACTACCCTTAAATAAAAAAATAATTCACTTGTAAGCAAATATTTTTAAAAGAAACTAAGGATCATTTATAAAGGAACGTATAAAGTATTGAAACCTCGAGTTTTTTGCACAAATAAACTTTGTCCTTAGCTTAAAATGTTTTTAAAAAAATTTCAGTACAATTTTAATTGTCTCTAATTTTTAAAGCAATATTTTACAAGTTATCTATGTAATTAATCATAATAATTGTTTTAGTATATACTTCTGTATGTTAAATTTATGTTAAGTAGAAACGTTTTTTTAAACAATTTACTTTTTATACATTGTATAACAAAAAGTGTAAACTATAAATCCTGTGAGATAATATACTTCTTATTATAAAAATTATGCAAAAGTCATTCTAAAGTTAAAAAAATAACTTTTCCATTTTTCAGAATTATAGTTTGTCTTTGTTAGAGCCTTACCATCTTATAATTCACTTTTAACTTTTGAAAATTATTACTTTATTCAAGCAAATGCTAATTTAATTTGATCTGTAAAGCACTACAAGAATATTGATGGCTAAAAACACAATCATATTTAGTCTACTTTTATAAGCTTTCAGAAAACGCAAAAAGATTTTAAATTTGGTAGCAATCTGTGGAAACTTTTTTTCCCACAGAATTATTATTTAGAAGGGACATGAAATGTTTGTGTAATAAGAGGCAAGTGGCTCTTCAAATTCACATTGATACCACTATCTCATTTGGGCCAATAAATTAGACATATATTAATTGTGCTTTTAGCCATTGATACTCTTTTCGGCAGTTTATGTGAGTATTCGAATTAATCTGGTCATTCGTAAATTTGAATTATTTAGAAAAGTATTTTACAAAAAAAAAAAAAAAATAACTCCTTAGATATATTTCAAATATATCTTCAAAATCAAAACAATTCAAACTCTTACCTCTTTTCATAAAATTAAGCAGAAAAATTGAATAATCAGTTTAAAATATGTAATTTTATGGATAATTCAACATAAAGATAGTATTATAGTTTTCTTTAAATTAAAGGATTTAACCAAACTTTATAAAATTTTATAGAGTTATTAAATAGATAATATGAAATAACTTTTTTTAAAAGAAAAAACACATATGTCCAAAATAACTTCAAATTGTATAAAGTATAACGAAAACTTTATTAAATTTTTTTTTGAAAATTATAATTCCATCAGAAAATAGGAAAAGCACTTTTGATAGGGTAACTTCATCAATTGTCGTTCAATGTAGAATGGCACCAATGATATAAGAAAAAAAGATAATGTGAATAAAATTGCATAAAATTATGAAATAGTAACTTAAGTGATAATCAGCCACTTTATATTTTATATCGTGACTGATTACCCCCCCCCCCCTCAACAATTCTTCATTAAACAATCTTCCGCATAAAATATCTTCAAGGTTGGCAGTTTTGTTTCTCATTTCTAAAAAAAAGCAAAAAATGGGGAAAAATACTTATTATAAAAAAACTTGATTAAAGTTAGTTTATTTATAACTTAACTTAATTTGAAATAAAATATTTATTTTTTATCCCTAGTTTGTTCAAAATATATCAAAACATTTATATAAAATGCTTCCGTATGCCACTCGATGATATGTAACCGGCCCCCTTTATCAGAACACTGCCTTGAGAATGGCAAAACTTCAAAGTCCTAGATTCTCAGTAATGCGCATGCGCGCTTTCCAGAGGAGTCAAAGCAGTTTGTAAGATTTTCTCGCTGCAGACGCTAGTCAAAGAGCCACTTTGGTTTCCGAATCGAGATCCGTCACACGTCTCGTGCGTAACCGCAAATTAATACTACTTAACTCTTCTTTTAAAAGTTGAGGTAAGTTTTTTAAAGAGTTTTATTTTTATGTATTTATTTTCGAGTAAAATTGTAACAATTAAATATGATTACACTAAAAATTAACTTGATTATTGCACTGTTCTTATTGTCTCGCTACTGGGCGTAAGTTGTTTACGCTTATAGTAATATAATACTATTCAATTTAAAATAGATCTTGACTTGCCTTTATTAGGGTTGATTGGAGTGACAAATAATTTTATATTTGGTACTAATCAACCAACCTACCGAACCAATTTTCGATTGAGTTTCTCGATTTAGGGTGATGACGTTAAAAAGGTCAACCGGCACCATATCATTCTGTCACTAATGAGTTTAGGGTGGGGTCAAACAACAATTATTCTCCGATCGCATTTTTAAATCTGTTCGAGTGAAATCAGAAATTTGACACTTAGTTGAACAGATTAAAAAGCTTTTTAATGATAATCATTACTTTTCGGTTCAACGATTAAAAGGTTAATGACTTCCAGACTGTTGATCTTTAACACTTCTGGACTAAATAATCGAATAGATGTTAACAATAAAATAATTATCTTGAAATATAAATACCAAAACAATGTTATATTGGGGATTTTAATAAGATTTCACTTTTTTTCAGGATATTTCATAATCAACTTTAAGAAACTGTCATACCCATAGTATTTAATTATAATAACTGTCCACTAATTTTTTTAAATATGTATTGATTAAAAATTATGATAATTGCATGGATTATATGTGAGAATTTATTAATTAAACCACTTTTTATGCCTACAACAAACGACCTTTTTGTGAAATTTTTTTAATTTGAATTTTTAATATTTTTTCATAAATTTCTTAATTAGGATCCTGCAAAAATTACCACTGTGTATAGTTATTATGCAAGTAATTAAGTTGGTGCAAACAATCCTTTAAAATTCATTCTCAAAATAACTGCAAGAACAAAATTTTTTGTATACAATGACCAACTTGTTTCAAGATCTCATCCTCCTTTGGGATAGAATTTTTTTTTCATCTTAATCGGGATATGTTCGTAATGAATGAGCAATTTTAATGTATAAATAAAGATAATTCCTGCCTTGACAGATTTGCTGTGCACCTGAAAAACAAAATCTAGAATTGTCAAAGAAAACTTAAAAGGTTCATCTGCAGTGAACGATCCCCCTGATGTTTTACTAAATCTGATTACCCTTCAGTGCAACCCTACTGGGGGGCGGGGGGGGGAAGGGAGTTATTTGATAAGGGACGAAATTGGTTTTTAGCGACAAGAATGTGTTAGCGTTGTGAATATTGCTTTTGCAAAATAGTCCCCAAGGGGGACAGTTCAATGCACTTTAACCCTAAAATTATCTAAAAAGTAGAGGGAAAAACACATTTTCAAGCAAAATATGGGTTTTCTAAAAAAAAAAAAATTAGATTAATAGGCCCTGTCATATTCCCTTCATCAATATTGATATAAATTTCTTTTTGTTATAAAAATACCGATTTCTTTTCTGTTAGACAATTCATTTTAATGGGTTTTAGTGTGGGAAAAATCATTTATGCATATAATTCTCAGTCTAAAAATTTTAAAATCCTGGAAAAATCAGAATTTTTTTATCTTGATATTGAGTGGCAAACTCCCTTGAGATAATACGCAATAAAAATTTTTCTTTCATTTTAGATACCTTACCCCTTCTCAAAATGCGTGAATGCATCAGTGTCCATGTGGGCCAAGCCGGTGTCCAGATCGGTAATGCTTGCTGGGAGCTCTACTGCCTAGAACATGGCATCCAACCTGACGGCCAGATGCCCAGCGACAAGACCATAGGTGGTGGTGATGACTCCTTCAACACTTTCTTCAGCGAGACGGGGGCCGGAAAGCATGTACCAAGAGCTGTCTACGTCGATCTTGAACCTACAGTAGTAGATGAAGTTCGTACCGGTACATACAGACAACTCTTCCACCCTGAGCAGCTTATCACTGGAAAGGAGGATGCTGCTAACAATTATGCCAGAGGTCATTATACTATTGGGAAGGAGATTGTTGATCTCGTCTTGGACAGGATTCGAAAGCTGGCCGACCAGTGTACCGGTCTGCAAGGGTTCCTCATCTTTCATAGTTTTGGGGGTGGAACCGGATCTGGATTCACATCCCTTTTGATGGAGAGGTTGTCTGTTGATTATGGAAAGAAGTCCAAGTTGGAATTTGCCATCTATCCCGCCCCTCAGGTAAAATAGTATGGATTGTAATTTTTGTGTACATGTTATTGGGTTTAATAACTTTGTTTTCATCCATAGGCATTGAAGATTAGCAGTTATATAGAGCAATTAAAATAACAAATCTATAATTGCAAAGCAGTGCTTGAAGAATTTAAGAAAAATATAAAATCTAATTGCATAAAAATAATCTTCCTATTTATACACATTTCTTAAGATTTCTTATTCATTGCAATTTGATTTTTTGTAATTTGTTTGAAGCTTTTAAATAATGCTGTTGGAGATTAATGGGAAATAAAACAATGTTTATAATTAGCTAGCTTTAGTTTTAAAAAAAATCTTTTATCAAGTTCATTTTTATCAATTATACTATTTCAGTCAGTAGGGGTACTATTTCATATCACTAGTAGAAGTCTTATATAATTAGTTTCAGATGATATATTATAGTTCTTTATACTTTTAGGTATCTACTGCTGTGGTTGAACCCTACAATTCTATCCTCACCACCCACACTACACTGGAGCATTCCGATTGCGCCTTCATGGTCGACAACGAAGCCATCTATGACATCTGCCGCCGAAACTTGGACATTGAACGACCCACCTACACCAACCTGAACAGGCTGATCGGACAGATTGTGTCCTCAATCACTGCCTCCCTTCGATTCGATGGAGCCCTGAATGTCGATCTAACCGAGTTCCAGACCAATCTTGTACCTTATCCTCGTATCCACTTCCCCTTGGTAACGTATGCACCTGTTATCTCTGCAGAGAAGGCCTACCATGAGCAGTTGACGGTTTCCGAAATCACCAACGCCTGCTTCGAGCCTGCCAACCAGATGGTGAAGTGTGATCCTAGACATGGGAAGTACATGGCCTGCTGTCTTCTGTACAGAGGAGATGTCGTCCCCAAGGATGTAAATGCTGCTATTGCTGCCATCAAGACTAAACGTACTATTCAGTTCGTGGATTGGTGTCCTACTGGCTTCAAGGTAAGGCTTGTTTTGTGGGTGTATTTTTCCTGGTAACCTCCTCCTCCTTTTCTTAACAATTCAGTGAAGATCAAAAACAGATTATGAATGCTTCTACAAATAATTTGGTTTAAAAATTGAAAATACATGGCTATTTAAGATTGCTTGGGAGAAACTTTCTTAAATATACTCAACCAACTCATTGTAGGCAAAAATTCCTGGAATTTTGTTCATTCCATCTTTTTTCTTAGTCGGAATTAAATTTCTATGCAATTTTTTGTGATAAAAATAATTCCTAGTGATTTATAAAGGATTAAAGTATAAGAAACAGGAGAGAATAGATGTAGACATTTACATGTGTTATTAAATTTATACTAGTACCATATATTTCATCTATAAAACTTTTGTACTATCACATAGATTATCAATAAAAAAACTAGTCATAGTCACACTTGTTGATTTACTCTACATTTCTAGAGGCTACTTACTTATATATTTACGTGCGTATTACATAAAATACTTCACACTCTGATTTCGTGTGGCAACTAGATTGCTGTATTCTATAACCAAGTGCAATTTTTTACCACTACGAGTTGAATATGTAATTAACATGTACAAATTACTCATATTCTTATATAAATTGAATTATAACCTTAATCACTGTTTAGTGATATTTTTTAAATGTAGATTAATCATTTCCCTTAAGGTCGGAATCAACTACCAGCCACCCACTGTTGTCCCAGGCGGTGACCTTGCAAAGGTCCAAAGGGCTGTCTGCATGCTTTCCAATACCACTGCTATTGCAGAGGCCTGGGCTCGTCTCGACCACAAGTTTGATCTGATGTACGCCAAGCGCGCCTTTGTTCACTGGTACGTAGGGGAGGGAATGGAGGAAGGAGAGTTCTCGGAGGCTAGGGAGGATTTAGCTGCCTTGGAAAAGGATTACGAAGAAGTTGGAATCGACTCGACCGAAGGAGGAGAGGACGAAGGGGATGAAGAATTTTAAAATGTGTTGTAACATGTCTTGTGATAAAAGATCATGGATACATTAAAACTTTCATATTAATTTGTTTCTTATAATTGCTTCAATACACGATTAATAAAAAAAATTGACAACAAAAATATTTACATTATTTAAATTGCCATATCTTAAAGTTAAACTTGATTTAGTTTTATTAATTTAGAATTCTCGGTTACATTTATAGCTATGTTTTGCTTCGACTGAGTAACAAGATTTGACATTACTTGTATGAGTGTAATTTTATTGACTATTGCATCACACTGAATATGGAATATTGCATCACTCTGAATATGGAATATTACATGTCGATGACTGTTTGGCTTTTTGCAAGGCCACTGGTCTGTTTAAGGTGATCTTTGTTTTGTTTTTATGGAGAGGTACAATGGGACACTTTGGCCTAAGTGCATCAACTAGCAGCAATGCGCACAAATTTGTAAGAAAACATATTTAAAATATATTTCATTAAAGCTTGGATATTTTAAGATGATTATGTTCATCATTTTAAACAAAGAAACCATATATTTAATTCAATGTTGAATTTTTTAAATGTGTTCAAGACTGGAAATATGGTTTTAAAAAAAGTGAGATTATCCACATTGTAAAAGCGGACGAGCTCGTAACCATCCATCAGAGGATTGCGAGTTCAGCCTTACCGATCGAAACATTCACTGTACACAGGAGACTGGTGGTACCTGATCTGTTATATTTTTAGATGTTGCCCTCGTCGCATGACCATGGTTTAATGTTATGAGGTATTGATTCCAGGTCATTCCTTAGGAATAGACAACAAACCGTTGCCAATCATAACCCACCTTTCAGCTCTAGTGTGACATTTATAAAAACCAACCGGAATAAACCCAAAACGCCGAGTCGTCATCTGACCATCAAAAATACGAGGCATCGTTCACGGGTCTTTCTTTCGAAATAGACGAAAGTCCCGATGTCTATTGAAGGCGTTGGGGTGCCAGCACAGGTGTTGTCCTCGCCATCTGACCATGGTTCAAAAATACGAGGCATCGTTCCCGGGCCTTTCCTTCGAGATAGGTCCCGAACCATCGCCAATAGCCCACTGTGCAGCTTTAGTGCGACGTTATTTAACCAAACCTTTTGCAATAGACACTGAACCGTTACCAATAGCTTACTTTGCAGTTCTAGTGCAACATATAAAGTAACCAAACCCAAGCTACCGACAGTTCAATTAGCAAAGATAATGGATGTCCTCCCCTAGTTATTAGTCGTCGACTGAAAGATATTCAAGTCCTCTCCCCTGTATTGAGGAAGCAATAAACTATTTGCTTTCGGTATCTGACCGTGGTTAAAAATTATGAAGCAATGTTCAAGAGTCTTTCCTTTAGGGATAGATCCGGAATCGTCCTCGTTAATAACCCATTGTGTAGTTCTATAAACTCTTGTTTCGATAATTATAACATCGTACTAGGGCTGCAAATTGGGCAATTGGCGACAGTTCGGGGCCTACCTCGAAGAAAAGAATGAGAACAAATGCCTCGTATTTTTTAACCATGGTCAGATGACGAGGACAACACCTGAGCTAGCACCCGACGCACAGCGTCAGGAAATTGGTCCTCGATTAGATTTATCGTGCACCAGTCTCGTATACACGTCGTAAAAATTTAAGGTAAGTTCAAACGACTTGTTACTTCACAGCGAATTTGGGCAAGACTCTGATCACAATTCACTGCATTTTAACATTTTTGTCAATGATAAAGCTCCGAACCGTCGTCAATAGCCCAACGTTTAGCTCTACTGTGACGTTAATTAACCAAAACAACAAAAAAAACTCTTATCAGCCGTATTTGAACTCGTAACCCACCTGGTTGCTAGCTGACGACGGTACCTCGCGCTACGTGCCGTTGGTTAAACTACTAAAAAAAGCTGGAAAGCAGACGAAGCATGCGCGACCCACGGAGTAAAGAAAAAGGTAGAGGAATTTTGGGAAATTCACGGGAAGTAATATAGCAATCTTAAAGTAGGTACAAACAAATCCAACTGGCATTGCGTTGACTGCGAAGGTACGAAATTTAAACTATAAAAAATAACACTTTTTGCAATTGTCAGATGCAGTACTAAGTTCCAAATCAATAAAGAATGCTAATATTTCCATTTCATAGGTAAATTAAATTATAAAATAAATTATCGTCAAGTACTGGTACAAAGTAGTGCTTAGGAATAGCGCCAAATACTTTGCTAGTGCCTTCTTTTTAAGCGATTGCTTACTTCACATTGCAAACCAATTAATACTGATCGCACTTATTCACCTTCTTCTTTACTCCGTGTGCGCGACCTCATTACACTTTTTGAGCCAAGATAGAAAAATATAGTCTTTTTGCTTGGTATTTGACATAGGTTGAAGGGCAGATATCCTAGATTTAAAACCTTATTTCATACTAACGGTGCAAGAGCGAAGGTAGAAGACTTTTCTATATTTTTTTCCGAACATAATTCTTCCGCGCGCTGCGATAAAGTACATTTTCCCCCAAAGAATCTTTATTCCAGTTTTATAGCATTTCTTACTACAGCCGTTAATTTATTTAACTGTATCCGTGAGTTCGACCTAAAAGTATTTTTTCATGGTACACAGCTAACATTTATTGATATTATAAATTATCTTGGCTTAAAAAAAATTGTAAAAATGGGATTGATGAAAGGACTGAGTATAAAAGATTTGCGTAAGCATTACTCTGTAAGTAGTTAATTAATGTAATCTTAATTTAAAAGAAATGCAAGGTCTCTGAAGGTCAAAATAAAGAACGATATCTGCTCGTATCGTCAATATTAATGTAAAACCTTTCGTTTATTTGTGTAAAGAAATTATCAATTGAATAACATAACTATATAATATTTTAATTTTATATTAATAAAATCTCAATGCTTAAATATAATTGCATATCCAACCTTTGTTGCATATGTATACGAGTAAATAACAGTTGATTACTTATTCCCTGCAATTGCTAATGACACTATTGCAAATAATGTTAGTTCCTGAAACCGAATGTTAAAACAACATATTGTCAGTAGTTGTAACTCATTTTTTTTTGTGCTGTTAGTTTTGTAAAACACTATTTTACTAAGACTATATATTAACAAATAGTCCCCCACAAAAGTTTTTATTGTACAAAAATATATACAGATAATTTATATTTTTCTATATCTTGCAGATACCTACTTTTATGTATACATTGTAAAATGAATGAATTTGATTGTATATAATATTATCCCTCTGATCTCACTAATAGTAATAAGCACACAGTTCGCAAACAATGAGTCAAAGAAGTAACTAGTAACAAAATTATAAAACAAACAAGCATTGTTTTTTTTCAAATTCAAGTACTCTTGGTGTATTTGTTCATTTCTACAGGTAGGAGAAGTGTTTATCAAACCCCTAACTCTCAGGAATTTAATATTATTGAAAAGTAATTCATTTTTTAATAAATTTGGCATGATTTATACAAAGGAACATTGGTTAAAATGCATTGAACGGTACTCTTCGCAATTTTTTTTAAACAGTTATATTTGCAATGCTAACATGTTCTTGGCGACAAAACTTGTTTTGCTGGTAATCAAAGAACTCTATTTCCCTGCAAAGCTGATAGAAAAGGTAACCAGATTCGTCAAAAAATCAGGGGAACCGAATAAAGCATTTAAACCGTGAAATAATAGGGAGAGTACTAGAAATGAAAGGGCAGATATTTGTAAACCAATGTTTTTTTTTATTATTTAAATATTTGGGGAATGCATTGTCGCATGCAGATGGTGTTTCAAGCATTGCATTGCTGAACAATTTCAGTTTGTCTATGTGCAACCAGTAACTCCAAAGAGCTACTAACTAAATCACCTTGTTTACCAAACACTGTTTTTATTTATACACTAATGGAAATTGACCAGGATTAATTAAAGCATATAAAAATAAACTTTGCTCTAATTTAATGGTAAAAAATAAAAGTTTTTTTAAAAAATAAATTTCCTGAAAAACTTTATTTTTATGTGAAATAATTCTTTGGACAGAATTACCAAATGGTTGTCCTTTAACTTTTAAAAGGCGATTGTTTCGTTTTAACATAAAATTCTGATCATAATATCAACAGGACATCTTGTAATGGTTAAAAACAAGGGATGAAACGGATATCTGATAACTATCCGTATCCGACTAGTTTTTAAATATCCGATATTCCAGTGTTCACTCTAGAAATAAAAAAGGGCAGGGTGCTACTAGCCAGGTAAAGGGCACTTCTTGTTTTTAAAAAGGCACTTCCAAAATAAAAAGGTTGGGGTGGGTGTGTCACACGAGGCCTGTGTCCGGAGGCATGGGTGCTTGATTCTTAGCATGAGTTAGTAATCTGACCTGGGGACTTTTTTAAAGACAGCTAGGAAGACAAGGATGCTTGTGCTTGACTAATAAGGGCAAAAGAGGTGGAATTTTTCTACAAGAGGGCAGCATTTTTCCAAAAAAGGCACGGGGGCACTATCGAGATTTAAAAAGGGCGGACCGCCCTTAAAAAAGCGCTTAGAGTAAACACTGCGATATCCGGAAGTAAATGCCGGATATCTGGATGCATAAAACTTCGCAGATTTTGTTTTCAGCCCTCAATTGTCTTTTGTTCTTGCTTTAAGTATTTTCTTGAAAATACTACAAATGTAGTCTACAGACTACGGTTAGGAGTGAGTGATGCATCCCACAATGCTTTGCTTTCATATCTGCAGAAATGGTCTGCGATACTTAAAATCCAGAGTGTAAGAACAGGCCCCTCTTTCTTCCCTGGGTTTAACACCAACTTGGGTATGCACTACAGTTTTTTAAATACACACCAAAGACCTCTGACTTACAAGGAAGAGCCACACAAGGAGAAGATGAGACAGGCTGTACATTTTCAAACGCATCGTACAGTACAGCCCGTCCATTTCAAAATCATTATGAATATGAACAGTTTATTAAAGAACAGTTAAGGGAAGATCTGTTTGTAAAAGAAAACCTTTAGATATCCGATCAGCATCGGATATCTTGTTTGTAATGTACGCCGGATATCTGGTATCCAGCAAAACCACTCTCCGGTTCTTCCGTATTAAAAACTATTTATAAAATAGGTGCACTTACTTAAAATCTATATTTCTTTCAGTTGATACCACTCTTTTTCTTCCTGGGAGGAGGAATGTTGCTATCTGTTGGATACTTGGCAAGATTGGCCATTAAAAATCCTGAAGTTTCGTAAGTAGTTCCTGTGACTATGAATCATGTTGAATAATTGCTAAATTTGTTGTACGATCAATATTTCTCAAAAGAAGCCTGTAAAATGACATTTTTTTAGGGTTATTAAAGCACAAACCTCAAATCACCGAATGTTTACATTCAAAACTTCCCTGTCTAAAATTAGATACGTGTATTATCGGTAAAATAAAATCTAGAAAGAATCATACTAAAGTTATGTGGCCTTTATAATTTTTCTGCTTTGTACTAGTGATGCAACGGATATTAATTTGGCTGGATATCCAGTTATCCGGCGTCAGTATGTTTTCTCTCTTTTTTAAGATTAATCAGCTTTTTCTATTTAAATTTTCCCAATAACATTAATTTTTCTTTATAATTTTCAATACCAATTTTTTAATTTGATAATTACATATTTTTTTTTAAATCACTAGTTACAATTAAAAAAAATCAATTGGGATTCAATTCTTCGGTTCAAAATACTTTTTTTACAAAGAACATACTGAAGTTGTTAAAACTTCCGTATTAGCATTCATGAAAAAGAGAAAGGAATTTTTTTTTTAATTCCTGAAAAAGGATCATGTACAATAAAATCAAAGGTTTCACCAAATAGTGATAGCAAAAAACAACTCTTTGGGATTGTTTCCATGAAGTTAGTGCCAATTCCACTGGAATTAAAGTTGTATGTGGACAACGATTTTGATTAATAAGTTCTCCTTCAAGAGTTAGATAATTATCTATCGAAACCTTTTGAAAGAAAATCGCTTTCACCTCCGTTTAACTGGGTAAAAATCACTGCAATTAATTTCCTACTTTATAAAAATTAGTGTTAAATAATGCTTTTTCACTGCCGAACAGTGTAGTGAGACTATTCTCGTAGGGGGTTAATTTATGAAAAGAAACACAACCAAATTCTATTAAAAAATGCAGAACAATTACTGTTTTTGCACCGTAATTTACCAATCTTTAAAAAAAATCCTTTACATGAAAGACATTCCAAAAAATATTAAAAATAAACCAAACTTAAAACTTTCTTTTAAAGCATTTTTTAATATTGTAATTTTTTGTTGTTTATTATATATATTTAAAATTTATTTCTTTGTATATAATCTCCTGCCGGATAATTGTATAATCCGGCTACTGTCAATTATCCTGCTTATTGGCCGGATATCCATCCACTTCCTCTCATTGTATGATGTAATTTTTTCAATAAATATATATTCTCTGCTAATTATTAAAATTTCAAATAATATAATTTTCTTCAAAATTTGTGGGTGTGGAGCGCTTTTATTTTAATGTGAGTGATAGAATGAGAGGTCATGGGTTTAAATTTAATAAACATTTTAATCGGGAAGGGGGAAAACATTACTTCTATAATAGAATAATAGTCAAATGGAACAATTTGCCAACAAATATTGTTAATTGTACAGGAGTAATGGTTTTTAAGAAGTTAAATATTCATTGGGGGTTATAGTTAGAAGATATAAGTTGGATCGGATCAACCTCGTTAGGCCATGTGCCTGTTGTTGGTCATCAATATTTGTAATATTTATTAAAAAACATAATTATTTTTTTATGCAATAAACCAATGTTTTATATTAAGCAACATACTATTCTAAACAGAAGAAACTTAAATTATCTTAATTTGTATTTCAGTTGGAGGAGAAAAAGCAATCCTGAACCATGGAATGAATATGCTGAAAAACGATACAAGGTTTGTAGCGACTTCATATTTTTCAAAGCTTTATGAATTCTTTCCATTTCAAATTTTCCATATCTACCTACTTCTACAAAGATGGTTAAAAGTCCTCCTTTTGGGCAGATTTTTCTTCTTTTCCAATAGAATAAGGGGCTTACTCAAGGGGTCCTTTCCTTTTTAAATTATAGGCCTTTATAAATGTTCTTTTTCTTGGAGGTCTATAAAGCTGCATGTTTTCTAGTTGTCATTGAAAATTCCTTAACATATTGTTTAACAGGTTTTTCAAGTATTTTTCTTCTTTAAAAAAAAGTATTAAAAGTCTTTATAATTATAATTTATTTAAATTTTTACTGATTTTCTTACCAATTAAATCCAATTTTCATGTTCAAGAAATCTTTTGTGAAGAAGTATGTTGAATTATATTTTGAGGCTCTTAAATATTGCTTTAAAGTTGTGAACTATTATTGTCTATTAGTCCTTGTTACTAACTTTAGTACTATTTGTTAGACCTTTGAACTATTTAGTGTAAGGTTTTTAAATTTTCCTTAAATATTGTGATAAGATGGTTTTTCTAAAACATATTTAAAATATTAGAACTTTTGCCAAATACCAATTAGCAATAATTAATATAAATTATACATAAATTGTAAGTGTAACTAATGTTCTCTAGCTCATGATGATCATGTATGTGATATCAGACCAGAGATCTTAGTTTTTCAAGTAATGAACTCAATTTTTATTTAATTAATAATACTCCATTTGACTATATTTTGTTCAATTTAAAGGTTTGAGGTATAACTTGCAAGCTGCCTCTTTACAATTAATTAAAATATATAAAATAATATTGTTTTAAAAAAAGAAAGAAAACTAATAAATCTCCGATTGTGCATCTGATCCATTGTACAGATCAGTCATCCAGTATACGAATTTCAATAAGTTTTATAATTATACAAAAACTACAAATTCAGTTTATTAAAAAAAAATTACTAATATTTTTAAGTCAAATGTGTTAAGCAGTGTTTATTTCAGAAATAGAAAGGGGCAGGGTGCTGTTGGTAGTAAAAATGCACTTCTTGTTTTTAAAAGGGCACTTAAAAACATATTTGGGGGGGGGGGGGGGGGGGGGAGCGTGGCCACACATTAACACATCGGCCCTGTGAACAAAAAATGTTTTGATTTATTTGTTGACATTGAGCTATTGTTGCCAGTCAGGGCCTATCTCGAAGGAAAGACCCGCACAAAATTTATGTCTTTTTATAAAAATATTACTTAAAATCCAAAATTTGACATCTAAAAATTAATGTTTTCCCTAAAGACTAAGTCTTTAAGTAGCCCTAATCAGACTCCTTACAAAACTGATAAAAAAGGTACTTAATTCCAAAGTTTGGTAATGAAATGCCTAGTCTTGCAACTTCTCCCCAAACCATCTTCTCTTTAAAAAAAAAACTTAGCATTTCATTTAAGGGCACAGGCAACCAATAGGATTCGTGGAATTCCCGTTGTTCGAAATTACCACGGAATCATCGTGATTTCACAATATGCATAGTTAAAAAGGAGTTTGTTTTTCTATTGTCATAATTCACTTAATTCCAATTTACACACACACAAAATTTAATTGTTGCCTTTTTTAAAGACAGCTAGGAAAAGGACACTTGTACTTGACTGAAAAGGGCAACAGGAGCTGAATTTTTTTCAAGAGACAGCTTTTTTGAAAAAGGGGCATGCGGGGTGCTATACAGATAAAAAAAGGGCGGGCAAAGCGGACAGCTCTTCAAAAAACACCTAGAGTGAACACTGTGTTACGCATGTGTTTTATTATTGATACTGTACTATTGTTTATGTTATTGTGTGATCATACCCCAGAAGTGGTCTAATTGGTTTTTTCATAATTTAGTTTGAAATGCTTAATATTCTCATAATTGGGTCCAATGGAAATTGGAAACATTTGTGAATAATACATTATTTGCGGTCTTGTAGTCTGCCAACTCAGTGGTGGTTAATTAGCAATTAAGGTTACAAACTTTCTTTCTAAAAAATTCGAGGGTCAATTTTTTTTTTTTGCTGATTCAATTTTTGAAAAAAATTAATAAATATGATCAGTTAAAGTTAAAAAAAAATCCCGCAATTTGGTTTCATTGTTAAATTTTGTAATAAAATTGACTTATTTTTTTTATAAAGATTTAGATTAAATAAGAAAAATCTGGATAAATAAGAAAATCTGGAAGTATTACTCAACTTACTATTGCCTTGTTTAAAACTTTTGCATAGTTTGGGTCCACAGCTAAACCTTCATTTTCAAACTATCCTCCGTTTCCTCAGAAATCGTACTGCATTGTCTAAATCAAATTCAGTACATACATGGATATAGGCTCATTTTGGCATGGAGGGAGTTTGGGTATGAAATTTTTCCATGTTTTGGCAATGCAGTAAAAAAATTTACTTATAATTACTTTTTAAAAAAGTGCTGGAGCAACATCAGAAAAAAAGTGCTGGGGCAACCCCCAACTTGTGTTATTGGTGCCAGGTTAACATCTCGGAAATGCTTGGATGTTTATTGTAGTCCACATGCTGTTTAGGCCCCTACTACATGGACGGTAATACCGCTAGTCAGCTTTATCAAATGACTTTGTGATTAGTAGAACAAAACCATGTGGTTTATTTTTATCCAATGTTAGAGCCATCCAAAAAATCTCAAAGTTTTATCCGTTTAAGAATGAGGGTTAGGCATTCTGCAAAAAAATTATCAAACACAAATGTCATAAAAAATATTGTATGGAAATTTGTTGCATAAATTAAAAAAAAATATTTATCTGTTTAATTTAAATATTCGTAACAATCATTAGTAATGTGTTTGTAATTTTTGCAGCTGTTCCATGTTAAGGAAGAACCCGACTACAAAAAACTCAGGGAGCAACGCCCAGAATTCTAAGAAATATGCATCTGTAGCGCTATAAAGTCAGACATTATAAAGTGAAATTTATTAAATTAGAGCCATTTAAGGCATTTGGTGTACTTCTTTATTTAAATAAAAGGCTGAAAATAGGTTTGAATGTGTTCTTTTCTCTGATTACTTTTCTTAAATGTCATGGTACTATATCATGAATTCTTTCAATTTATATCATAAACTAAGGTTGTGACTGTTCTCTGAATTTGGGTTGTAATAACTATTATGGTTTTGTTAACGATATGTATTATTAAATTAAAACTTCAATATTTATAATTTTTAATATCAATTTAAAAGTTATTTTATGTCTTATTTAAAGCTTTGTTATTATTGGATTTAAAGTTGTATAATTATCAATTTAAATAAATCGTATAAAAGTTTGTAAAATATACACACTATGCTTCGTAAAATTTTGAGTAAAGTGATAAGATAATCTTAAAATCATAATTTCGATGTTGTAAAAGATATTACTAAATTTGTGTTAATTTTTGATCATACAAAACCTGACAGTTAAATTTAATAGCCCATTTTGTAGCTCTAGTCCAGCATTAATTTTAACCAATTTTGTGAAGGTGTTAACTACACAAATTTAAAGTAATTAGAACTTAACTGTGCACATCTAAAGAAGAAAATTACAAAATATTTTTTGTCTATATTCTATCTTATTAAGCATATCAATCGGGTATCCACTTTTTAACCCTTGAATACCTTTGACATTTGTGTTCTTTCTATGGAACAGTTATTCCTCTTTTTGTTCTTTTACCCCGAATTTTTTTAAGGGGGGAAATTATAATCTGTTTTGGATTAGCAAGAGTACAAGTTGAAGAACAGCTATTTTTTTTTAAACAAAAGATCACGCTGTTCTCGTTTATTTTAAACAACATGCAACTCAAGAGTTATGTTATTGCCTGAGATGAGACAGCTGAGTATGAAGGGTTAATAATTTTTTTTATTCATTAAACTGGATTACCAAAAGATATGACCAACATGAAATAGAATAACAATTTTTAAATAGTCAAATATTTTATTTGGTTCTTTTTAGTTTCCGGATTATAAATTTAAAATTAATCATTTTAATTTAATTTTTTACTTTTATATCCTTTTGTGGGTGGTTGTTAATAACTTGATTATTTATTGATATTTGAATTAAAATTATTTTAATATTTCTTATTTTTCTAATTAGAACTCTCTAAAGTAAACAAAAGTACATCTCGCTTAAAAAATAAGCATTTACCCCTTGGTCATTTTAAAAATAATTATATTGTATTTATTTTCAATTAAAAAGAAAAATGCCTTTCTTGTACGTTTTATCTTGAGTTCTTGGGAAAAGTCTGGTGCTTAGGTATCGTATCTCTCCCGTACTGTCCTGTTGAAACCTTCGAGCCCTCATAGTAGAGAAATCGTAAGGTTTTAATCTCGCTAACATCAAAGTGAGGCAAACATGTATGGCCTCAGACACATGGTTAAAACGTCATCCATTCATAATTAATTTCTAGTTCATTCATAAAACTATCCTGTACTTCATGAAGTAACATATTTACTAGTATTTCCAAATGACAAGTCAATCGCGAACGTTTTATCATTCATAAATTTTGAAAGGAAGTCACGTGTCTGGTGCCATCAGGTCCGAGATGTTTGCATCCCGATGTAGACGATGTTATATTCGCTCTACTACAGTCCATTCATGCTCGAAGGTTGAGACAGATTTGACAATGTTAGACATGGCATGCGATCAAGAAAGGATTAAAGTGTTTTTAATTAGACATAATTTAATAAAAAGTTTGCTTTGTAAATTTAAATGGAGCAGATAATTTAGTGAGGCAAGGTAGGAATAGGTACTTTGTGCAAATCTGATAAAATTAGCATCCCTAATAATGTAATTGACTGACATTATATTATAGTATTGCCTTATGCAACAAAAATAATGTAATTTATATCACTATATATATAGAATTTAAAATTATATAAGGTACAAGCTGGTATGTTTAGGTTGGTTGCTATCCAACATTCTTTCCAGCCTTTGTAATAAATTTCACAATTTTTAGGCATACTGCAGTTCTTAAATTTTGATGCTATACAATATATACTGTAATGCATGCAATAACGAATTTAAAAAAAAAGATGCAGCATAGAATTAAGTTGTGTAAATAATTATTCATAATAAAACAATGCATTTAGTACCGAAATCAGTGCATAAAATTTAATTTTCTCCTAGAAGCATTTGATTTCACAAACCGATTTGAATAAAGGACAATCCAGAGTACATTTGATAGCTTGGATGTATGTTGTAGCTTAGAATCTACATTAAGCTGTTTTCCATTCTTCAATTATTATCGATTAAAATATTTTGTGAAGCATATAACCAACCATTTGAAAAAGAAATATTTACATTTTTCCTTTTATTATAGTTTTATATTTCACGTCTTCAAATTCATACAACACATTTCTTATGAGTTTTTAAATGCTATACGCACGATATTGTGCACGTTTATTGAAAGGAAGTTAGACGTTGATGATAGTTTTGATGTCCATCAAAATAATGAATAGTCAGGGAATAGTATAGTAAATATTCAGAGAAGATTTTACTGTTTTTATTTAACATATCACAATCATAATATATTGAAGATAGTCCATATAAATAATATTAGAGTATATCTTGTTGCTCATTAACAAAATTACAACAAATAAATCAACATTGCGGTTAAACAAAAAATCACACATACTATACATGAAATATACAATTTAATGAGGACATTTTTATTGGAAAAATAAATTGATTTTGTTGATCATTTTATGGCACAAATCTTAAATTAAAATGAGTAATTTAATGATAATTATTTAAAATTCGATTTAATTGACATTAGGCTTATATACTTGACAACATTACCTTACCAAACTTACAGAAAAAAAAATATTAATACAGTCAAATATATTATTTTTAAATCAACTTTTTTTTTTTTAATTTTTAAAATTCTTATTTCATGAACTGTACATTATGCTGAAGTACTTTTATCAGTTTTCAAAGTTATATGAAGGTATAGTATCGGTTTAAGATTTAAAATATTTTATATATATGGAACATTTCCATGTGTTATGCATCATTGAACAATATATACTTATTTTAATAGTACATACATAGTTATTTTTAAATTATAAGTTACAACCACTATATTGTGACTGTTTTATTTTTTAATATAAAACATGCATACTAAAAAACTAATCATTAGTTTAAAATTACTGTATTGTTATTTTTTTTTATACTGACACACATTTATTTGTAAAGAATATATATTAAAGGCAAATTTAGCAGAATAATTTAGGGTTAAAAAACAAAACTACCCTTAATAAAGGAACTAGTTCAAAAACTGATTTCATTGCAGCTACAAAAATGTAGTTTTAAACTAAATAGTTCTTAATTTTTCAAAAAAGTGGTTGTGAATAAATGGTCTATTACAGCAATAAAGCTAAATGTGCAATACAGAAAGAGCATTGAATTTTGTTTGATATGTTGATACTTTTGGTTATCTGTAATGTGTGGATAAAATGATGATAGTATCTAGTAAAAGTTAATTTGATTTCCATAGCTATGTCAGTGTGAAATGCATACCTTAGAAATAAAGTCAAAATGCAAAACATATATTTAATTTTCTTAATAAAGATTCTTTGTGGTAAACATGCAAGGTACCTAATTCATTGTAATGATATATTTATTCCTAAAATTATTTTTAAATTTAAGAAATATTAAACTGAAAACCTTGGCACAATATACACTGGATAGGCTTTAACTGCCTAAACATTTAATGGAACACAAAGGTAAAGATGATGCAAATTTAATTAACTGATGGGAAATGTAATTAAGCTAATTGAACAGCAAGTAAAAATATTGATATTTAAATGCAAAAGCAGATATTTTTACATCTTCAGTAGAAAATTAGAAAACACTTCATAAAAAGGTTTTCAAAGGAAGGTTAAAGAAAACTGCAAAAACACCTATGTATAAACATATTCTTGTGTCGTAAATAGTAAATACAGCTCATAAATATAGCTCACTCCAAAGACTAGACACTAACTCAGAAATCATATTCCAAATGTAAAGAATCCTCCCTATTACATCAATCTCGTACACTGTACACAATTCGATTTTACTTGTTTACATCCAAGCATAAGTTATGGTAAATAGAACTAGACAATAATTATAGGATATGCTGTGTTTCCAGGTGAATTTGAAATAAGGTATTTAATTCTTAGCAATAAATTTTGACAAAAAATGGATTAAAAGTTATTAGATGTGTTTATCGATCACCTGCGGACTCGCTATCATCCGAGTCGCTTCTATTTTTACTCAGAAACCGAGTGATGCAAGAGTCGTTTCTACTCTGTGCATCCGTATACTCGCTGCTAGAATTGCCTAATTTTCTTTCTGGTGCGAAAGGTCCGGTGACGAGTGGAATCGAAACCCTGGAGTCTTCGTAGCTCTTCCCGCTGGAAATGTAGGTCGGTGGGCCAGACGAAAGGCTGTAGCTCCTCGTTTCGGAGGAGGGGCAGAAGCTGCCAGATTGGCGAAGGGTCCTCGAAGTGATCGCGTTGGGCTTGGGCACTGGTTTCACGATCCTGGGACCCCCAGAGGATTTGGTGGGTGCGCTGGGGAATCTTTTGACATTTTTGGCCACACTGGAGAGTGGCCTCCTTGATCTGACAGATGATGCTGTGCTCAGGGTGGGTGCTTTAGGAGGGGGTTTTGAGGTGCTGTTCAAGTTGGTGGTTTTCGGAAGCTTCTCGTAGGTGGAACTCCTTGTGATGCCATTCTGTTGGGGTGTGCTTGGTGCAGGCCTGTAAAAAAAGTAAGTCATTATTTCAAGAACTTATAACAATGACACAACTTTTGTTTTATAGTTCGGAGAAAATTAAACATGCTGGCTGATTGAGGTCGTGGCTGATATTGTATTAATAGGAATAAAACTAAAATAAACTTAATTGTTCAACTTTTAATCGATTTGTTATTCAGGGTGTCCACAGGGAAAGCATTTTGAATTTCCCTGCAAGCCGTACTATTTTTTTTACAGCAATATTTTTAAAATGTATTATTATTCCTTATTATGCAAGATATGCTTTGACATTAACTTATTATTTCCCAAAAATATATTTATTTTTAATATATAAGTTTACTAACTATTTCGCTTGATTTTTTAACTCCCAAAACAGTGCAACCAAAGTTTAATATCCAAAAATCAATACATAAAAATTTAATGTACCCCAAATTTAAAATTCCAGAGCATTTACCAAATATGTATCAATAATTCAAAATGCTAATAAAAAATCATAAAGTCCAAGTAAGTGCAATATATCTCTTAGATTATTAGTGATTGTACTTTAAGATCAAAGTCTAAAGTAACCTCACTATTAAAAAAGAAATCCAATATACTCAAAAAGTAGAAACCCAATGCATCCCTATCCCTAATAATAAAACTAATTTATTAAATCTAATCCAGTATCTTTAGATATATAGCTTAGTACACAAAATATATTTACTAAGATCTAAAATGTACCCAAAAAATAATAAAGGCAACAACAGTTTCGTCAAGTTTAACAGAAAAAAAAATAATTTTAGGGATGTTCAAAAGAAATTTGAATTTTACTAGGAACTTAGCAAGTTTTAAACATTTGAAAGATTTATTTTTAAAATAAATTGAGTGGGTGGGCAAGTACCTAGTTATAGATATCCAATTGGTTTGTCAAATTTTAAACATCAGCATTTTGGTGCGGTTTCTACGACTTTGAGAGAGACAATTTTCCCGTTTACAAGTCCCATACGCACTTTCCCAGTTTTTGATTGCATTTAAAAAGTATTTTAATATTTGTAACCAATCACGATGTTTCACAGCCAGAAATCAAGTTACAAATATTTTTTTTTACCAATTCCCTGATTTTTTCAAAAAAAATCCAAAAATTCCTGATTTTTCCAGAATGGCCAAATTCCCTGATATTTCCCTGTTTGTGGACACCTTGTTATTGGATACGAAATTGTTTATCCTGAAATATTTGTATCCTGGTAGAAATGTCTTATGTACCGCTATTTTTCTAAAATCAGATTTTAAGTATCTAGCTTTTACTTAGGTATAATTAGAATTGAAATAGAACTGAAAAAATGTTAAAAAGTAATAAAGTTTTTTTTATCAGGATTGAACTTTCTATGTAGTTGCTAAAACGTAAACTGTTAATAAACATATCAATTATTAAATTTAAAATAATACTCATTAAATAAAATTCTTTAAGTATCAAAAGACATAATCAAGAGTTTGGAATACTGACCTAATTACGCTGAATAATTGTTGAGAAAATTATAATAAGGAACTTAAAGAAGTTAGTAGTAAAATATATAGGGATAAATAAAAGCAGATCTATACAGAAGAAACCAAACTTTCAAAGAAAAGCAACATTTATTCCCTTTACGATCAAACTTGCCAAAGTAATCTTTTACATAAATTTAAGTATGCATTAAGAGTTGAAATTTGAAAATGTCTCCTCATCAGTATTAAGAACTTTCATTTAAAAAAAATCATACCTGAGAGAAGCACTTTTGGCAACATTTGTTTTAAACCTGGCACCACTAGGAAGCTGTTTGTCACCTGAGCTGTCAGTACCAGGACTGTTTGCTGAAGAGCTGCTCTCGCTTCTTCTCCAGAACGAGGATATTTTGCTTGGCACATCTTTCTGCGAATTCTGTTTTTTTGCCGACAAGCTGTTGGAAGACTGCGAGGATAAGCTGTTTGTGCTGGTTGTTCGGCTGCCTACTACCGCAGGCCCACGGTTGCCGCTGCTTGGGCTTTTCTTGTCTGGAAATAAAAACAATTGTCAGCCATTCTGGAAATACTTAAGGTAAACTTTTATATAAACCTTATAAGTATATTTACTCCTATCTAGAATTAGGAAATATAATTAATTTAATATAGAGAAAAAAAATAAACATCTAAATAAATAAAATGTTGAGAGTAAGCAATTTATGGAAGTTGATATATTCAGCTCCAAAAGTAATAATTCTAATTAGGCTATAATTTAATGCTTATTTTTCTAAAAAACTTTGATTTTATAATGTAAGCAAATAAAAAAATATATATATAACATTTTAAATAACCAAAAAAAATTTGATAAATTTTAAAAAATTCAGGAAGAGGCAGAATTTAATTCATTATAGTATAGATTATTGTTGTAATTTGAATGAAATAGAATCATATTATAAGCTTAATAGAATACTTTATTTTTTACTTTACAGCTTATAAAAAGCTAAACATTCCATTCAAGGAAATTATAAGTTTCTATATCAAATGTCAATTATTATTCAACTGACTTGAAAATTTTGAAAAAGGAGGATATGTTAAGCTGTATTACAGTATAAACTTAAGAATTCAAAACATTAATAAGTAAAATGTTACATTTTATTTTACTTTGTTATTTCTTCAAAAGCATCTAAATGTAAATCAGGGTGTCCACAGAGAAAGCATTTTGAATTTCCCTGATAATTCCCTGCAAGCCGTACTTTTTTTTACAGCAATATTTAAAAAATGTATTATTATTCCTTATTATTATGCAAGATATGCTTTGACATTATCTTATTATTTCCCAAAAATATATTTATTTGTAATATATAAGTTTACTAACTATTTCACTTGATTTTCTAACTCCCAAAAAAGTGTAACCAAAGTTTAACATCCAAAAATCAATAATCAATGCATAAAAATTTAATGTACCCCAAATTCAAAATTCCATAGCATTTATCAAATATCAATAATTCAAAATACTACTTAAAAATCATAAAAGTCCAAGTAAGGGTATATATCTCTTAGATTATTAGTGATTGTACTTTAAAATCAAAGACTAAAGTAACCTCAATATTAAAAAAGAAATCCAATATACTCAAAAAGTAGAAACCAAATGCATCCCTAACCCTAATAAAACTAATTTATTAAATCTAATCCAGTATCTTAAGATATACAGCTTAGTACACAAAATATATTTCCTAAGATCTAAAATGTACCCAAAAAAGTAATAGAGGCAACAACAGTTTCGCCAAGTTTAATAGAAAAAAAATCATTTTAGGGATGTTCAAGAGAAATTTGAATTTCACTAGGAACTTAGCAAGTTTTAAACATTTGAAAAATCATTTTTTAAAATAAATTGCATGGTCGGGCAAGTACCTAGTTATAGATAGCCAATTGGTTTGTAAAATTTTAGAAACATCAGCATTTTGGTGCGGTTTCTACGACCTTGAAAGAGAAAATTTTCACTTTTACACACTTTTAAAAGTCCCATACGCAATTTCCCTCTTTTTGATTACATTTAAAAAGTATAAGAATATTTGCAACCAATCAACAATGTTTCACAGCCAGAAATCAAGTTAAAAAAAAAAAAAATTGACCAATTCCCTGATTTTTTCAAAAAAATCCCAAATTCCCTGACATTTCCCTGATTTTTCCAGAATGGTCAAATTCCCTGATTTCCCTGTTTGTGGACACCCTGTAAATAAATATTTCTAAATGTAATATAAAATATTCAGTGAAAAGTGTTTTATTAACTAAAACAAATTCCTGTAAATAATTTTAAAATATCTAATATCTTAACCTAGTAACTAGATTGCATAATAGCTTACCTGCAATTCTTTTGATACTTTTATCATCAGGTATGCTTTGCGAACTGGGTGAGGTAGGTATTCCACTTCTCTTCTGTAGCGGAGCACTGAATTTCCTTTGCAAGCTCATATTAGATGAAGTGGAAGCAGGCGAGAACAACAACTTCCGATCCATCGGTTTTGATTCAGAGGCAACTGGCGACGTCACTTTACCGCCACAAGCTTTATCATTATTGTTCTGGTCATCAGCGGGCTGATCTGCGTTAGGCACTTTAGGAACTGCATCATCTTTGACAAAGGTGTTTTGCTTCACGAGTGGTGGGGGCCTTTTCACTTCCGTCCTGCTTACTTTCGCTTCTGGTGTCGTCTTAGGCGTCGTTTGAGTGACAGATTTATTGAATTTTGAAGATGTGGGTGGTTTGCTGAGGAATGATCTTGGAGACATTCGACCCCCTCCCATTTTGGCATTGGGTTGTTTGTTTTGAGAAGCTCTCAAGGCCGAGGTTCTGGTGGGTCGAACACCACTTACTGATGGAGAGGGTGTTTTGGCAAAAGATTTGCTGACACGAGCACTGGTGACTTGCTGAAGGAGATTTCTAGGAGATGCTTTACCTTTAATACCAGTAGCTGATTTCTCAGCGTTTTTCTTTTCCTGCATCTGCCGAACTGTTTCACGGTTAATGGGCTTGACGATCCGTGGACCTTGTCTTACGATTGGTGGGGAAGGTGATGGGATACTTGAGTCCAAATTATCATCTTTTTCAATGCTGCAGTGGTCATCATTGGTGGGATTGCTGAAAAAGCCCGATGACATGTCATCGTCGGTTACGGTTAAAGGATTAGGATGCTCAAGAGCTAAGGCGCTAATACGTTTATTTGGAAAGTGATCTCTATCCACAAGACTATCACCATCAAAGGAACTGTTTAAGTTTTCTGCACTGTCATCAAGGTGCCTATTTGGTGGGAGAAATGGAGAATGTATGGTTTCTGTTGATGGTACAGATGGATCATCGTCATGAGGCAATTCCTCTTCAAGCTCAAAATCAGAAACTAGAGGATCAGACAGAATTTCTGTGCCGTCCTCGACAGTCACCTCAGCAATATCATGGAAGATCGAAGGTGGCTTCACAAGATCCAAACAGTCAGAGTTGCAGCTACTTTTCATGCTCCCTGTCATTATGTTCGAGAGCTCCCGTGAATACACCTGAACCATTGCGGCAGCGGCATTCAGCCGCTGAAACATTTCGGAATTACTTCTAGGATCTGCTAGGGACTGAGATCGGCTTTCCAGAATATCTGAGCTGATGCTATTCAAACTGGCACAGCTGTTAGTCATAGACAAATCATCTAACATTGATGGTGGATTGATGTTCTCAATGAGGTCAGAAGTTCCGCTACTCTTCAAGCTGACATTTTCCAATGAAGTTGAGGCAGATATGGGTTTATCCGACCTATCAAGGTGTCTCGAAACATCTAAATTCTTTGCAATAGTTTGCCTCACTGACTTCAAGACAAATCTATGGTTGCTACTAATCTTCTTAGATCGCTTTATGTTGCGCCTGCGATCCACAGCACGTTTCCCATTGATATAGCAACCATTTCCATTTGACAACAGATCAGAAAGACCACTGCTGGTCATGCTCATTTCACCCATGCAAGACGGTGGTTTCATGTTTTCTAGATCGATACTTGTGCTGCTATGCGTAAAGTCCTCTATACCTTCCTCCAACTCTGCAGCAATCAAAAGGGCCCCTCTTCTTAGCTCCATCGAATCAGTCATATTCCATGAGAATGATGCTTTCGCAATGCATCCGCCCTGAGCCCTCCTATCCAATTCTCTACCCGTATTATCATGGAAGGCAGCACCTTCTAAGAGATCAGGTATTATACCTCTAGAAACCTTTTCCCGCGTTCTCGCATCCTCTTTCACTTTCTCCTCACTCTCGCTAGAAGGCACAGACACAATATGACACACCGACGACAAACCCATAGCAACACTACCATTGAAAACATTTTTGTTGTCATCTTCACTAGATTGTTCAGAAGGAACACGTATCTCCATTGAACGTCTATTAGCCTTGGTTTTCCTTGACCTCACCCTGTTGTTTCGTAGGATCGGATCACCTGATGATCCATGGGGCATGCAGGACTTTTCGTCCGAATCCATGCCTTCGGATTCATCACATGCTGAGGGACTACTGCTGAGTATGTTGTCTTCAGAAATGTTTTCTTCTGTTGAACTGGAATTTCCATGAGTTGCAATTGGTTTTGTGCCAGAGTCGCGTTTAGCCTGGCTGGTTGAAGCTGCAATGCCCTTGTACACAGGTAGACATTGGGATTTTATATGGAGCTGCTTAGGATGTTGCTCAGTGTCAAAATTCGGATTTTCTGTTCGAACAATTTGCGGGATAGCTGTTCTCAGTTTCCCTAAAATTAAATAAATCAATTAATGAAACTGAATATTAAAAAATATATTAAATAATGAATGTTCATCAAGTGAAAAATATATAGTATAACATTAAAATTTTATAAACAAATAAATTATATTGTTTACTTTCATTTCAGGGCGTACAAATAAAATAATACTGGTAATAATATATTTTTTTTTAAACACGAAAATTCAAACATCTTTTTTAACAGGTCTGCTTTCTTCAGTACTAAGAATTACAATGAAGAGTATAGTGACGGTTATCAGTCAAATAGTTTTGTTGAATAAATAAGTGGTAAATATTAAATACTGTTTGCTGTTAAATAAGAAAAAACAAAGCAACAACTTCTAATGTTTATCCAAAAAACAGTTTTTTCAATTCCTTATATACTATTTGAGTTGTATACAATTCCTGCACAAAAGTCATAGATATCTGTATCAAATTATCTATACATGTTGATAAATTTGAATCATTTTAAAAGCAAATCGAGAATTAAAAAAATGTATCACCTTGGACACCCATTTGTTTTTACTATTGTGGCAGGGAAAGGGTTAATAGTTTTCTTAGAATGAATTAATAATCGTAATTTAAAAAACTGAATTTTCTTATAAAATTAACAGAATTTTTCTACACTTAATTTGAATATTTCAAAAGCTGTTAATAATCAAAAGCTGCTAAGTTAATGATCTAAGCTTGTTTATTATTATTTTTTTAAATAAAAGTTGTACTTACCTTGCTCAAAACTAGACTTCTGGCTCAGAGCCGGATACTTTTTGCATACACTGAGACACTTGGAAAGGAAAGCTTGAGAAATGGCTTTTGTAGGTTCAGCAGCACTTTCCTGGGCAGTCAAAAATCTTTTTTCTTCCGGTGTTCTTGCTGTAGTAGATTCCGCGTTTGCAGAATTCACCAGCAGATTATCGTTATCATCACAAAAGGAATTGGTCAACTTCTTATTCCCAATACTTGTACTCTTAGAGGTTCCAGGAAAGTTAATGTCCGAAGTGGCAGCAGGCTTGCAAGGGGAAGGAAAAGACTGCGCCATTCTTGACTTGATGGGAATTCCACTTCGAGGACTTGATTCGGAAGAGAACAAATGGCTCAATTTAGAATTCAATGCACTGTTGCTGAGGCGGCTTTCTGAAGAATTAGTGGGCATGCCTAAGTGTATGCAAGCTGCAAGCAATTCATGGTCTTTGTCCTTGGTTTTGTATTGGTCATTCTCTTCTTGAGAACTACTTGAGCTCTGCAAAATTAAAATTACACAATATTGTTATATAAACGTAAAATGTACATTTTTAAATTACAAATGTTTCTGCAATATTTTGATTTTGAGAAAATAATTACAAAATCCAAGAATATGCAATTGATAAATAATACGTAAACTAAAATTTAGTTAAATTCGCTATTTAGTTGTATTTTTTTTTAATTCAACCATTTTTACAAATCTTCATATACATCAAGTGATATTTGAACTATGTTATAGAACATTAAATTATTGAGATTGGATCTATATAATAGTGGCAAGATAGTTAGTGACAAGAATTTTATAGATAATAGAAATAACAAGATTGCACTTTTAAAATAACTTATGATATTGTTGATTGGAAGCTTTAGTTGCAAGACTACTGGAAAATAATTTAATTAAAAATATATAAATGAATTTTAATGTTTCATAAACACAAAAGTTTGTTTTAAAGTACATATAAAAATTATCACTAATTTTATTAGAAAATAATTTAATTAAAAAATATATAAATGAATTTTAATGTTTCATAAACACCAAAATTTGTTTTAAATTACATATAAAAAATTATCACTAATTTTATTTACTGTTAAACTAATTTTATTACAAATTATTACTAATTTTATTACAAATTATTACTAATTTTATTACAAATTATTACTAATTTTATTACAAATTATTACTAATTTTATTACAAATTATTACTAATTTTATTACAAATTATTACTAATTTTATTACAAATTATTACTAATTTTATTACAAATTATTACTAATTTTATTACAAATTATTACTAATTTTATTACAAATTATTACTAATTTTATTACAAATTTTTACTAATTTTATTACAAATTATTACTAATTACAAATTATTACTAATTTTATTAAAAATTATTACTAATTTTATTACAACTTATTACTAATTTTATTTTAATTTATTACTAATTTAATTACTAAATTGCTATTTTGTTTTATACATTTAATGACAATGCAACAAGTAGAAAAATATACCTCTTGACTGGAATACTGATCCTTTTCAGGAGAAAAAGGACTGTTCTGAGGTCTGGATGGCGGAGTCAGTGATGCTGCAGGTGAATTGAGGACTGCTGTCGAGTTTGACTTGTCAGTGAGTGCCTCGGAATGCATGGCCTCGTGACTGTTGGAGAAAATGTCACTTTCCAAGGACATCCTCTTTACGGAGCTGTGTAAAGAGTCACTGGAAGGCAGTGAGCCCATGGGCCACGCAGGCCTAGGCCGGATGAGGCTGTGCACGTCGGCATCTGGAATCTTGTCTGTGAATTCAAAAATCTGATGCCTCTCGTCTCCTGTGCTGCATCCGGGCGAGTCTGGCAAGTCGGTGGGGGAGATTATAGCGCTGGTTCTTTGGCTGAAAGCGAATAAAAAAATATATTTAAGTTATATTAGTATAACAAACTAATGTGAGAGTAAAACGTTACAATAAAAAAAATTAAATGTTAGAATAAAAAAATATTTGAATTGTGTTCCAAATATTCGAATAAATATATTGAATATGGCAAATTTTAACACAGTGCGATTAGTGATTTTTGCTTCTGTTAAAACACACTTCCGAAAAATAAAAGATTTAATTGAAAAGGGGTCAAAACAGTGTTTAAAGGAACATTTTTAATATTAAATAAACTGGTTTTTGTGTTATTTGATGACAAATGACATATTGCCACTTAAACATTGTCTCATAACAAATAGCATGTTGTTTTTAAACACTCACATTACATTTTTTCCTAACAAAACAAATTGTATTTAATGAATATTAAAGAAATAAAAAAAATTACTTTTTTTAACAATAAACATAAAAGGTATAGAAAATTTATTTATGTTCTTTAAATTTAATTAATATACTTGCATAATTTTATGGTAAAATAGAAGCATCTCCATAACAAGTCAGCAGTAGTGAATGTGCTGTAAACTGTGCTTCAAACCATCTGAGTAATAGTTACGGATGGTGAGGCTTATTGATCCTACATGCATTAATAATATACTGTTGGGATGGCTGTCTGCCAAGAACATTGGAGCCACACCTCTTCTACTTCACTTAAGCGGTTCATTCAAAACAGTGATCTATTGACCTAATATGCATTTGAAGGACAGTTGTCTAATTATTCTTTAATTATATAGATTAAATTAAAATTTATAGTATTTTTTTTAAGATTTGAATTTAACATTGTTATTAACAAGCAAATGTATTATTCAATATTAGTTAACAAGTATTCATTGAGTATTAAAGTCAATAAAGCTATTAAAATTAATATTTTATTTAGTCTAGATTTTACTTTTTTGAGATAACTGGACTTTAGAACTTTTAACTTTAAGGTGTCAGAAATTAAAAAGCTAACATTCCTGCATATTTTTACAATTTAAATATAATCCCTTTTTTTAACCAGAAAGTATTCTTACAAAAAACAAAATGTATAAAACAGCATGTTTTTTTCTTATAATTTTAACTATTGTTTTACAAACTATTTAAAAGCTGGTTATTTATACTATTTTTTTCAAGTAAATCCCAATCCTATATTTGATGCTTTTTGGAATTCGATTTTATTTTATTTTAGCTTATACTTCCAGGTTATTTTGTAATAATTCTTTTGGCCCTTCAAGACAATACTACAAAATTGATGTCTTCTTTTAAAATTGACATTAAAAGTTGCTCCTCACTATTGGACAAGGTAGTGCAAAAGATTCTTACCTGACATCACTAACCCATGAACTTCGGGCTGAATGTTGAAAGCAGCTGGTTAAAGAACTCAATGAGCTACATCGAGAAACTACCAGAGGTGTTTGATCTGCACTGGCATCATCACTAATATCTAGAAAAATAGATTAACTTTATTATAATTTCTAATACAAGTTAAAAATTATTTTAACATAAATTAACTTCTGCAAAACTAATACTAACACTAATTAAAAGAATTGTAAAGATGTAATCAAAAAGCTAGCTTTTTTAGAGCAATTTTAATTCGTAAAAAAAAAGACTTTTTTTGAAAATTACAAACATAGTTTTTTTTAGCCATTTTTTCTTTGGAATTAAACTACCAATTGGTTAAAATTATTTAATCTAAAAAAAAACTCTAATTAAAGATTAAAAAAAAAACTTACCCTTGCTTATGGTACTGAAAGAGGATGATAAGACATCAACAGGCTTCTTGCGTCTCAGAACAACATTTTTATATTTGATTTCTGGACCTACATTATCAACTATATTTTCTGCTTCAATTGACCCATTATGCCTTAAATGACTTTGCTTTTTCTCTAATGACATGCTAAGATTATTTTTACAGCTATCCAAAGTTCTTTTATTTCCAGGAATTTCCAACAAACCATCCATATCGTTATTTTCAATCCTTTCATGTTCAGTTGAATTTGAAACAGCAGTGGCATAGCCATTGGATCCTGACAAGCCAAAACCATTTTCTTTTTGAGAATGGTGAAAGTTATTCAGCAGACTCTTTCTATCATAGAATCTGTTGTTTCTTCCCGCACTGCCTTTCCTAGGTGGTGGCAAAGTAGTAGGCCTAATTGCAGGCTTTTCTTCACCGTCAGATAATTCAGGGTGACCATTGGTCTTAACATCTGGAACAGTAGGACTACTGTTAGTGTTCTGCAAGTGCCTAAACATCTGCAGAACCACATTGCTATTTCCTTCAAAAGGTAGATTTGTTCTCTCTTTCCATTCCCCAGCCTTCTCTTCAACGGTTCTGCTGTCCAAAGGTATGGTTCGATTGTTGTTGATCAAAACTTTGAACCTTTCCCTCTGAGCCTTGTAGTGAGGAGGTTCAGAGCGAGTGCTTCCGAGACTGTCTTTGCTTTCGGAGCGAGGAACACGAACCGGAGATCCCACCTGCCCGTTGACGCTGTGGTACATCCTGCCAGGTAAGAAAGACAAGAATTGCGGTTTTCGGTCAAGTCCATTGTAGCCATTTGTTTCATACGAGAACTTTTTACAATCGCCATTAGGAGTAGGACTTGTCTTAGGACTATCAATGTTATCACAGGTTTCAGCAAGATTCTGGTCTATGTCAGCAGCAAGTGCCTTCTGCTTTCGAACCAGCAGACTAGGCATGTTGGACAGTCCTCCATTAGAGTGTCCATTCTCAGTAAAAGATGTCGTCAACCCAATAGTCATCCCTTCTGGCCTAGCAGCGAGAAGGTTCTTGAGTGCCGCAGAACTACCCATGGATATCATCTTATGCTTGGAGTGTATTAAATTCCTCAGCATTCCAACAGCCCCCATTTCCCACAGAGACTTCTGGTCTTCGGGACATCTAGCAGATAGGTTCCACAGGGTACCGCAAGCATTGCTGACCACAGTCAAGCTCGGGGACTTTAAATGAGACAGCAACGTTTGGAGACACTTGTGCTTCCTCAGGATGGCTCTGTAGTCCTCCCGGACTGCAATGTGACTGGAGACATTGCGGAGGATCCCACCTCCGTTCTCGATGATGGAGAGAGTGTTTGCCGAACTTTTGTATGTCAGGGTTGAGACTAGAAACTCCAGGGCTCCCTCTACCTCGCAGATGTCGCCCTTGTTCATGCTGCAGTGGGCGGAAAGATTCCACAGGGCAGAGAGGATGCTTTTGAGGGTGGATTCTTTTTGGGCATCCATTGCGGCCTTCATGAGGGTGATGACCACTCCGACCTCCCTGAGGATTTCTTTGCTGGATGCATCAGCTCTCCAAGAAAGGTTACGTAACACACTGGCTGTAACCTGAAATGATTATTAAACCATTATTAACAAAGAGAAAATAAGCAATTATGGATGTCATATGGCAATACTGAGTTTAAAGCAAATTAAAATGGATTCAAGTATATTTTCTAATTTTTTTTTTTAAACCACTGAATGACAATGCCCCAAACTTTTTTAATTACTAAAAATGCTCTATTTTACAATACTTTTTTAAATCTACTGTTTTAAAGTATAATTTAAAAGCTATTCATTTAAAAATAATTATGATTAAAAAATATATAAAGTATTAATTACTGGATAATTATTTAAACTTCTATATAGTGAAAATAACGTTACAATTTTAAATATTGCAAGTATTGATTGAACTTTTCCAGAAAAGTTGAAACTGTTAATTTTCCCTAACAATCCCCTACATTTTTATGTCATTTTCCCTGACAATTCCAGGTTTCCCCGTTTTCCAGGTGTGGGGGAACCCTAAGTAATACTAGCCCAATTTGCACAAATCTGCAATTACCTGACGGAGATCTTCATTGGGAGATTGCAGCTGTGCTACTAAGGCTTGCATGAAGGGTTTCATGGAGCATAGTAAAGCTTTGTTGGTGCCATCACCAAAAGTCAGATTAGTAAGGGCCATTCCAGCATACCGACGGACGGTCACACAGAACTGATCGCTAGTGTTGCCATGAATCTCATGATCAGCCTGGATCAATTCTGCGATGGCTTGGAGACCACCTGCGAAAAATCAGAATTTAAGCAACAGGGAAATCAAAATTAATTTAATTGCATCCACATATAAACTTATTGAACACATTTAAAGCACTGATTAGACAAGGTGAATAAATAATATTATTTTTAAAATTTAGATGTAGTTCTGCTGAATTCAATTGGGCATTAGTGTTTAGGGTAAAAAGTTGAATTTGTAGCAATGGCTCACAACTATACTTTTTTGGTACGTTTAAAAATAATGACAGGTAAATAAAACTTATAAATATTGACCAAAATGAGGGCTTTAAATTAAATTGATTATTTCAAAACAAAACTAAAATAAACATTAAAACATCTTATAGCCAATGCTTATTTAAAAACATGTCTTATTTTAATCTATTAATATATAGTTATGTATGTAAACTAAAAGTTGAAATTTTCACTAGTCATAACACAAAAATCATTTAATTTATGACAAAAATATACAATACCTAGTTGACACATCGCATGCCTATGTTCTTCATCAAAAGATAGTTTCATAAGGGCTGCTATAGCTGGTCCTGGATGCAGGTCTAAATTTTCTAGAAAGAAAATTAATATAAATTTATTGTGATAGAATTACAAATCTTCCATTAGTAAAATACAAAGCTTGCTTTTGAAATGTAGTGATGCTAATTGACAACATTATTAGAGCAAAATTTACAAAACATATTCTGGAACATGCTATTTTATAATAGTTAAATCTTATTTCTTTAAATGTCTATCAAATATCCCATTATAAAAAAAGTGTTAAAAAAGAAAACTAATTAATTGATGCTCTTTTACAGATTCTTGCAATAAGTAAACATAAAAGAAACACAATTGTGAGCCTGTTTTTTTAATAAATTAAAAGCATTAGAATATAATTACTAATAATAACTTAATATATTAACAGCACACACTGATTATCAATATTTATTTCTTGATAAGTTTCCAAATTTATTTGATAAACAGTTGAGGACATGGGTGCAAGAACAAGGTAGCTCCACTTTTGTCTGATATCGAGTTATCCTCTATCAATTAGTGCAAGCATCAGACAGCTCTACGCAATATAAAGAGAAAGGAACTGCACTTTTGTATTCAGGGGTCCCACTCATTTTTCAAAATAAAAAATAAGGTGTTTTTAAGGACTTTCTTATGGCAATTTTTTTTAAGGACCCTTATTTATTGCATTGCTTCCGTAAGTAAAAAAAATTTAAAGACAAATGGCTGTAGTCATCTTTCATATTAAGTAAAAATTGAATTTTTAAATGCAATACTGTGTTTAAAATGTATCTTAGCAGAACCTCATACATAAATCATATAAAATGGGTTCAAGAAATAGTGTAAAACCACAACAATTTTCTATATTGCTTAAGAATTTGCTACCATCGGAGGTTTTAGAACTAAAAAGATACATACATAAAAGAATAAATTTAAATTAAACAATTTTAATGAAAAATTAGCATTTTGCAATGGCATTTTCCCCAATATTGAATATGGAGATTTTCTTTTTAGGAAATTTAGTGCAAATTATATTAATTCATAATAGTTATTCTTCATTTTTAGTTTAGTTTTAAACATTTGGTTATCAGAATTGAAGTTTTGTTAAAAAAAAGGCACTTTGTTTTACAAATCTCCTAACTACATAATTTCAATATTCATATTTTTCACTAAAAATGTAACCGGGTCATCAAATAACTGTGGTCAGTAGTGTCAGAAACTCCATTTAGTCTTGTAATTAGACAATTTGTTAGAAATTGACTACTCAAAAAATACAACATTGCTGTGGCTAAGAAAAATATGCAGTTTCTAAGGATTCTTAGTCAAAAATAAGGACTTCAAAGGGCTCTTAAAAAGGACAAACAAAAATAAGGACTTTAAAGGACCAGTGGGAACTCTGGTATTATACATTGCAAAAAACGTTCAGTGTTTTTCATCCTTCCTAAACAATTTTGAAAACTGGAGCTGCCTTGTTCTTGCACCCACCTCTTCAATTATTATAGTAATAAAATAATTCTGGGCATAAATTTCTTTTTGTGAATGTATTTGGGATAAATAACTAATATTCTTGCGCAAGTGTCAACTCTATATATTAATTAAAAAAAAAATACTAACCATTGTGTGAAAACACCATGTCACTCGAGCCCAAATCTCTCAAGAAATCCGAATAGTCCCGAATCTGTTCCAGAAGCCTCAACACCCTAGCTTCCCGTCTCCCCCGCCTGTCATCTGGGTGTGCGTGCACAATGTTGTGCAGCGCCTGGCTGGCCCTTCTGCGAGCCTCTCTCACGGCCCACGTCACATTCTCTGAGCTTTTGGGCTCAAAGAACGGCTGGTTGGGCTCACTGCCATGCAACAGTTGAATCAAAAGAGGGAGGCAGCCTGAAATTAAAAGAGTCGTTAACTATACGGGGGATATTAATTTGATTAGTTAAAGAGGTTTAAGTTAAAATCAGAGCCAATTTATCAATTGAAAGTGTCCTTTTAAAAATTAGTCATTAAATACAAGATGATTTATCTAGGATCACCAACACAACTGATACTTAATGATTAAAGATACATGCATTACATATTGAGTATGTATTCAGAATTGTAATTGAATAGATACTCTGCAAAAATAAACTTATTATTTCAGTCACATTTTTTTTGCTAAGAAACCTAAACAATAAGAATAAAGTACTTAACCAATAAATACCCTAAACAATAAGCTTGAGACCTGGTATTGTGTGAAAATACAGAGCTTAAAATTGTATTTACTTGATTCTTAAATTCAGTTAAATTTGAATAAATTTTTTTACTTTTGCAGTAAAATAGTTATTTGTAATACTTAGTAACAGGCATATCTACTACTAATTTTGTAAATGTATCTTTTAATATAGATAATATATTTATCTATGCTTATAAATATATAAAACAATAAATATACATAAAATTAAAAATGTTATAATTTTGAAAACTTTAATTTTAGCTTCAGGATCATGCACAGTGGTCGAAGGGACAGGGGCTAAAAATTTAAAAGATATACACACATACAAAATTATGATTTGTTTCAGATTGAAAATCTATTAATATTTTTTATAATATTGCTGATATTAGTTACTAATAGATGTTCCTACTAAAACAATGGCCTCTTTATACAGTCTTTACTTCCACAAATATTTTTTTTTGTAAATTTGTTCCATTTCTTACAATCAGGGTTAAATATATAAATAATCAATTCAAATATATAATACATGTTTATGTTCATTCAGGATTTTCACATGATTTTTTTTAAGTTACATAAATATAAAAGTGAACTAAACTAAATAAGTGAACTATAAAAAATAAATACCTGACTGTCTCATAGCAATGCAACTGTCTTGATTGTTAGACATCTCCAAGAGTGTTCTGCTCATGTCTTCTCTGTTACAGCTGCCCAGCATCGATAGTAATGAATACACCATCTCCATCTAAAGAAGAACGAGTTTTATAACCAATAACTAATTTTACACATGGGTACCTTTGATCACTTTTTAAAAATCTCAAGGGAAAGTACTTATCTATCATTGTTTTTTCATTTCAATCAACTAAATCTCATTCTACCTTTATTTTCCTTCATTTCTAAGTTTTAATAATAATATATATTCTTAGTACTTAAATATATTACAGCGACATGGAGTTCATCCACCTTTCTTTCTCTACCAAGCAATTCCAGGATAGAGTTTCCACTTCAGTGTTTACACCAATAGCCAATCACAAATGATCCAGCACATTAGGCCCACGCAGGGGGCGTCTAAATCATGTGAACAACATGGACTAAAAGGAACTCATTCCCAGCCATTACATCTAACGTAACTACACGCTCTTTCGGCGTGCTGCTCAACCTAATTGTAGTGCCATAGATTTAATATTTAAATGTAAATCCTTAATTGTTAAACTTGCATCATTAACTATTATTTGTTCTCTAAATACTATGGTGTTCATCAACTTATTCATTACCTTTAACCTTCTGATTATCAATGGAGTCAACATTAGCATGACCGTACAAATGGCCGCTGCTTTTTTTTTTAATTAAAAATTTCACATGAATGATCAATGATATAAGACCCTCTTGTACCTTAATCACACAATAGATCATTCTTAAGAAGAACGGGGGGAATATTATCATTTGGCCTTTACTTGGTCAACTCCAGATGTTTTGAATGGTTTATTTTGGTGCACTAAACTTAGAGCTGTTAGAAATAAACGTTAAAATACTCGTAAATCAAACAAACAACGTGCAGTGACCAAGTAAGTTGGTGGCAACATGAATACTAGCTCTCTAGGGTATATTGCTTCAACTGGTTTGAGTTTTGGTTGCTAGGAAGCAGTATCAACTGGATAACTAGGAGTGATCTGAGGTACACTGCGATCAAGGAACAACAGTCTTCCATGCATAAAAAATACTAATATTCATTCACATAAACTCCTGAAGGACTTTTAACCATTACAGGGCGAGTGGCCGATATTTCGACTAGAATCCCATGGTAAAATCAAACACCTGCCTTCTAAACGTTAAGGAACTATTGAACCCGGTACAAAAACTATGCAATACATTTAAAATAGCGATTTTAATTACTTTTGTTCCCAATTGGTGGGTGTGGGGCCGGCGTGCACTCATGGTTGCTGTGCTTGAACTGAAGCTCATAATGCTCTCGGTGTCGTCTCCACCAAAGCCATCAAGAGGGTCCTTTTCCCCTATGCTACTTGGTCCACTCATCCAGAGAGCTAGAACAAATGACATTTTATAAGTAAATTGGGATTTAAAAATGTGTTTAAAAGTAGTACTCTAGATTACAACAAATCTCCACTGGATGGAAATATAAATTGAATTTCAGCAAGTTTGTAAATTATATTAAATATAACTTTATATACTATATAAAATTATATAAAATTTAATTATAATATCTTAAAATGCAAATAAGATAATAACATGCAAACATAAATTATTCATTTTATACAAATCAATATCATTATATTAATTTCAATTATGTAACGAATTCTACTCTAATCTATTGAATACATATGAAACATCCATTACCTTCCTAGAATCCTAAATTAAGTAAAAATAGTGAATACATGGTGGTCTAAAAACATGTTAAAGCAATTATTTTCTAAATTCTAATTTTAAATAAGCTTATAATAGGATAACAGACTTAGTTTGATTGAAAAAGTGAACCATAAATTTTTAATACAAATAAAATTTTACTTGATACATACTTGTTAATGTTAATTGATTACAACACAAGATATTATATTTAGAATTTGTTTTCAATTTTGACAACACGTATTTTAATTGCAAAAAGATGGTATCAGTGCTTGACACTGAATAAGCATGTGGTTCATATTTAATTGAATACATTTTCTGAGAACATTATATAAAACAATGCATTGCATTTCTGTCCATCTTTTACATTAAAAAAATTCTTACCTCTATGCATTGGCCATTCCCCTTGATAAATAGTTCCTAAGTTAGGAATTCCGTTGGATTCCGGTATGCCCGAGGCCCCAGTTTGACGCCCACCATTTTGGTGGAAATCGTCAACTGGTGCATATGAATCTTCCAATGCCTATGAATAAATGTGAAGGTCAATACAAAATAGAGAAAAAGTGTTCACAATAGTTCATTAATGTTACTTGTACTTATTCTCATAGGAAAAGTTATAGAAATAACAAATTTATCACAGACACTGTGCATAAAATGATAACAAAAATTATAAGTATGTGTATGTTGTATCTATTTGGCATGCTTTTACACTTCATTTATTGACTGAGCAATACATTAAAGATAAATTTAAAAAAATCACACATTTCATGTAATTTGATTAAAAAAAATTATGCATTTCATGTCTAACAGTACGCAAACAATTTTAAAATAAATAAGAAATTCCTTTGAGTTTGATTAATTAGTAGAAAAAAGTATTTGAATAATTAAGATTACAATATAAGTAAACAGTTATTAAAATGTATTACAGAAATAAAATAGAATAAAAAAGAAAATAGATTGAGAAAATTATATATAGAATATATTCAAGGTATAAGGATATAGTTAAATAACCTTCATTATTTTCTATAAGCATGACATTAGAGTCTCATACTCTTTATATTATCATTCAAAATACATTAGGTTAAACAATTAAAACTATGATTCAATGAATAGCAGGAGCATTACTGTATATCACAATATGTGCAAATAAATGCAATGTTACTTCATTTATAACTCTACTCAAATAAGTCAATTGATTCAATTAATTAAACTGAATTATTTGCTAACATGGTATGATACCTTATGGCTAAACATACTAGGATAAAACCTCAATATGACAAATATGTAATAAATAAAGCTTTATTAATAAATAAAGAATTTAAAATATATGGAAAAAATAAGGACAATAAAATTTTAATTTTTAATAAAGATAGAATGTTGCTGATCAATACAGGGATGATTTAAACCTTAAAAAAAATTATTGGGAAAATTTTTAATCTAGTTCTTTATATTCATTTGTAAAATTTAGACAATTCTGCTAAATGGCAAACATTTACATATTGGATTTTTAGCACAGTTATTATAATTAATTCAAAATATAACAATATTTAAAAAAATTCACTTGTAAAACACTTTTACAACATATTATTGTAAAGCCTTTACCGGAACTGAATTGTGTCGTAAATCATGACACTCATGATTTCCTTCACCGTCTTCAGTAAAACCATTCATACTGTGAGACTCTTTTTCATCATCATCATTCTACAGTAAGAAGTGAGTTTCTTAGAAGATATGTTCAAGATATATCTCATGCACTTTTATGAAACAGTTCTTAAGAATCATTTCTAGATATTTTATGGAGCTTATATAGAATTTATAATTAAATGACGTTAAAGGTTCTCTTGACTATAAATGAGAATAATATTTTTTTTAAGGAAATTTCTGCTTATTGTAGGTATGCTACAAGAAATGCTGCAGAATATCACAAAAGAGTTCTATTCAATTTTCATGCAACAATTTATCAAAGGAAGACATCTTCCACTTTTTCAAGTTTATATTACAAAGTATTTAAACCATATCAAATATAAAAAATTGTGACATTACAATCAATTAATATGCACATTAAAAACACATCTCGCTTCCAAAACTAGACTAAAAAAATTATCGCAAAAAATTACTATTTTTATTGTTAAAATCAATCATAAAAACTTTCAATTTAAAAATAATCAAATAAATATAGACAATTAAATTATAAACAAAAAAATATTTGTACAGTTTCAATATAATAGCTTTTATTTTGTTTGTAATAATAAAACCTAGATGTTGAATTGTGATCTTTTTGACTAAGGAATTTGATAGATTTAACTTTTTTCTCACCTTAAAAGTTAATCAAAAGTTTAAATTAGAAAACAGAATGCTATTAATAATACATTATAAAACCGCAATTTCATATAAAAGCTAATATATCTAAATACAAAACATGATACAATCTATGAATTTTGATGCCTTTAAAAATATCTGAGTATGAAATTAATAATATATGAATCACAAAAGATTGGAAACACCATGATTAAAATACTTACAGTGTTATGAATCCGAACCATACTGTAAGGAAGACGATTGTAGTTTTGATTCAGGAATGGCCTCTGATCATACTGGTCATATTGTTCATACCTCGGGCGTGCACTTCCGTAATGCCTGCTGTAAAGCAATCTATCCCTTTCTCGGTAGTCATGGAAATTTCGATAATAGTCATTCTGAAAAAAAATTTAAATAAAATAAATATCAGAAACATAAATAATAGAGATTCATAACAAATTCAAAGAGGGAAAATTTTTCTAAATCCATTACACATTTCTTAAAGTTAAACAATATTTTAAAAAATTAGAAAAATCTAAGTGTTTACACAACAAAAAAAAATTACTTTCCTATTAGTAGCAAAAGAAAATAGTTCAGATATCTATTGTTAGGCATTCAGTCTAGGATCAGATAATTTTTTCTAGTTGTATTAAATTTTTATGAAAGGGAAATATAATACATGACTAATACACAACAATAGATAGTATAGTAATCTTCAATTAACTCTAAATTATTTTCTTCCTTTCACTTGTATACAGTCAGATTGGTTAATGTAATAAAAGTAATTAAATTTTTCATTTGCCACATGAGATTATATAAAAAAAATTAAGGTTTTGTATAACACTAATGAAATCAGGATGTTTAATTTGATGCCTCATTTGTCACAATTGATGATTACCCAAGCCATTTGTGCAATAAGCGAGGATAAAAAAAATTCAAACTGACAATCAAATCAAACACATTTATTCTCCTTCAAGAACAATTGTGTAATAAAATACTTTATATAATCTATATATATATAATTCTCTTACGTGGTGATTGAAAAACGCTGTTTTTCTCTATGAGGAATGGCAACAGTTACTTTGTTTACAAAATTCTGTTGGCGGAGCGTTAGCGGAGCAGGGGGCGGAGCCTCCTAGTATATACTTAATACAGTACTGAACAAAAGTATACCCTATTCAAATAACCATTCAAAGAAAGCATTTGATCTCAGAATTTCCAGATTACTTAGAATATGTTATTTAAACACTGATTGGACTGACAGCTTTTGAGACTATTTGAAGCATGCTATACTCTCTTGTAAAAATAGTTTTATGTGGATCTATATATGAAATTTAGTTTTGCTATTAGAGGTTAATAATTTTGTCCCCATTATTCTAAATGAGTTCTGAATTCTACCCTTTCCCCAGAAATGCTGGGCCACACAACTAGAAAAATGTTTTTCTACAGCGGCAATGTTCTCAATTTATATGCAAACTTTAAACATACAAGACTATAAAGGGTCATAACATGTCGAATGATGGTCATTAATTGGTTATTTGTTACTACATATAACAAACCCATTATTTTTGGTATGCTTTAATAACTTTGTTTGTTGCTACTAAAACTAAGTATATTGTTAAAAATATAAGCGAAGTGGTTGGAAAAAAAATTATTACAGCTACATACAATACAGGCAAACAATGCTCCCCAACAATTTGTGACCACCCTGTATATATGGTTTTCTATAACTGTTAGATACGTAAAACTGCAACTAATTTTTCAAAAATGCAAAATGTTTATGAGTATTTTTCTTATGTTGGTATGTAACCCTGATTATTAATATTAGAAGAAAATATAAACATTTCAAACTACCTGCTGTGGGCTTCTTGCTTGAAATCTGTTCATAGAGTTCCATTCTAAATGTTGAGAAATTGGTGCTTGGGGCCGTATTTCCCTAATAGGGCATTCTGGAGGCCTGTTTTCAATTAAAAGACAATGTTTACGCATTGAATAACTTATCCTAATAAACCACGGAAGAGAAATTACAAAGTTAGCAAAATAATACTAAACTAAATATAATATTATAACAATAAATACAGAAAAAAATTATTATTGAAAAAAGAATAAATGTTTAAATACTTCATTAGCTGCCTTGTTAATGTTAAATATAATCTCAATATTTGTTAAATATAATCTCAATATTTGTTAAATTACCAAATATTTGTTTCATTGTTTATAGTATTCTAAATTGCGAAAATAAAAGTGATTTTAAAATGCAATAATAACATACCAGAAATTCCAAGATAATAATAAAAATTTACTAAATAATCCAATTTAGTAAGGCTTTCTTTTAAATGAAAGAGTGTTATTAGATATACAAAACAGTTCAAATATTACGTTTCAAATTCGGAGGTTTTCGCAATCCGAGAATTGCATTCTTTGGAGACAGAATAATCAATGACCAAATATTATGTAACGAAATTGAAATTGTTGAAATTATTTGATTATAAACGTCGAAATAACGCTCAACTTTAATTTAAAAGGAAAAAAAACCTGAACATCGGACTTACAGGATGATAAAAATGATAATTCTAGAGAAATTATCAATTTTAACACAATTAAGAGATTCTGGTTCTCAGGGAAGAACGGTGTGGTTGTGTCGAAGTAGGGTTGAAGTGAAACGTCAATTTAGCAAATGATAGAAAAGAAATTGGCATGTAGCGAAAACCCCGCCAAAGAAAATTAAGATATACCAGCCGCTACGTTTAGCGGCCCGTGGTCGAAAATGTTAGTGCAGCCGAAATCATGTGAATCCCCCCTTATTTTCTACAACCATACATGAACGGAAATTCTTCATTATTTACTATTCAAATCTCAAAGTTTCCTTTAAATTTTTACGAAATGATAACATTAAAAAAAAATAGAAAACCCTTATTTTTTGAAAATTAAAGCTTTCTTTTAAACATGCGAATCGGTCAATTTTAATATTAACTTAAATAACAAAACAACAGTACACAGTAAATTTATGACGAAAACTATTTCCGTTTGGAGAGATTCTCGGTTCTCCCACCCATCCTCGCGGTTCACGCACGAGCCAATCAGTTTATCGAATACCAAGTGCAGCCCGAGTTGAAAAATCCTTTTAGGCTGCGTTTGTGTCGTCACAACCCTCATTTTAGCGTATAGGGGAAGTCATACTACGTAAGGTTGTCACGGCAACGATGCAGCCGATTTCGAACTTAGCTTTTTGGCTGCAGTTTTGATTGAATGGAGTTTTCTCCCCTCCTGAATTTGTGCATTACGGCGACATCGGAGATTTTGTTTACTTACCGCAGAAATTTCATTTTCAATTCTAATCTTCATTTAAGAAAATTAGTAAAATATCTTATTTTAGTTTTAAAATACACTAATAACTTTAGGTACAGACCGGCTGTACTCGTTGTAGTCAACGAGCCGCCACTGCCTACGTTTGATTTCACGCCCCCTCATCCTCCACCCGCACGTCTTTGCCTTATTTAAAAAATTTACTCACATCCCACGCAAAATGTTCTATCAAACAAAGACCAAATTTGTCAATCGTGCTATTAGGCACGGAGTTAGTGTCGGAATGGACTACCCTAAAAGCGTAACAATTATTCCAATATCCTTTTTCTTCTGCTATTAATATAAATTAAAAACGGGACGAAGCAGAAAAGTATATTTTTCCAAAATTAAATTTTTAAATTTGTTATATTTTTTTGTAACGATCACAGATTTGTCATATTTAAAAGACAACTTATCAACAAGGGATTGCTCACTGGTGATAAAATAGAATACGTGACTTATTTGAGCGAAATGCCAGGGGGAGCTTGACTGCAAAAAATAGAGGGGGAAATGCAAGACTAAAAAAAAAAAAACTAAAGTCACGAACCTAAAGCAAGCCAAGTCATGAATGAGTGGTGTCAAGAGGGGGTGTTGAAAAGTGGCTAAGTGGAGCAGCTGGAAAGATGGCGTCAGAAATAGAGGGACATGCCTAAAAATCAGTTCGTGGGGGATTTGGAAGAAGTTTCGAGTTTCAAAAAATTCATTCGCGAGTGAAAAATACCAGTTTCGTTTCATCATAGTAATAGCAAAACCGAAATTATATTTATGTATCTTAATTAATACATTTTAAATGTATTTCAAAATACTTCAATATAATGAAAAGTATAACTGCCAATTTAAAACGATTAAGATTAAAGTCAATCGTTGTCCATCTCAGTTTTATTGGTCTTGAGAACAGAAGCGTCATTAAACAAAATTGTCCAGGATGATTTCTACCGTGATAGACCGAAGTTGGTCGCAGATATCTAAACTTAGAAAAAAGTTTTCTAAGTATCCAATCAGTTATGTTCAATAATCAGAAAGATGAATCACAACGACCGGAAATTGCTACTTCTCAAATTGAAAAATATCAAGATGATTCCAATGATATCAATTATTCCTAATGTAATGAAGAAATGCAGTCTATTGTTTTTCTCTAAGCAGAATAGAGTAGCTACGTTCGGTTCCGGTTAAATGGCTGCTATGACGTCACTCTGTTTACAGGCTTTCGATAAGTTAATTGGTCAAGCCGACCAAACTCGTTTATTGATTCGTTGGAACAACCTCAAAGAGGCACCCATCCGTCAATTAAGAGCGGAGGCAGATAATTTAATGTCCGTTAGTTACGAGTTAATGTCCGTTAGTTTAGAAGCCAAGATTGGAACTTTTTTTTGTCGATCCCTTATTGATGAACGAACGGTTGAGTCGACAGTGACAGGCCGTCCAGGATCATACCTAAACCAACACACTTTCCAAATTAAATGTGTTAAAGACTAAGTGATTGAAGCTCTACCCTAAAATTTACTGAGAGACAATAACTCACAAATAATCCTGCTATTACTCATTATTTGAGAACAATAAGAAAGTTGTTTTTATTAGTTCGTAGACCTTCTTTAGTCAGTTATTGCATATATTGGTTCTTTTGTTAGCCAGAGTAAAGTTTCCCTAAAATAATATTATTCTAACTCAACTACAATGTTTGATAAATTGAATTCGATTAATCTTGTTTGATAAAAAAAAAAACTTTAAATTAGTTTACTTATTGTTCTCAAGGGTAAACTATTTAAGTTTGTTTTGTTGGAAGAACCACTGTAGAAATATTTGGCATTCGCATCCATTCTTTTCTTCGAAGATGAAACACAACATTTGCATAGGGAATTCAAATTCAAAAAATGAATCATTTCACCCATTGATTGATGAGGCTTATTCTTAAAAAGAACTTGCCCAAACGTATTTTGCTGCAATAGCCAAACGATTCTCATTGCGTTAGCATGGCCTGGATATCGAATAACCCGCGTCCTTCATCAGGTCTCCCAGGAAAATACACGGAAGACAGGCAGACATTGGGAAATTGGGGAGTTTTACGATGAAATTCCATGCAGCCTTCAAGAAAAAGAATGCGACCAAGCGCGAAGCAGAGAAAGCAGTGAATATGAACCGTGGAGGAGATGGGGAAAATTGAAAGAGATATGTGCGAGATGCTTCCATCCGAAATAGCATCCAGGAAGGTCATTCTGCGGCCTGGAAAGACGATAAAGTGAAAAATGAGATGGAGAAATTACCTTGGATGAAAAACTTGCAAGAAACTAAAAGCAATGATCAAGGTTTCGAAAAAATAAAAGAGAAAAAAAAGGTTTCGAATATATAAAAGAATAATAATAAAAAAAAAACAGATAAAAAAATACTCTAGAATGAATTTAGAAATCGTTTGGTAATGAATTTAGAATTCGATTGGTAATGAATTTAGAAGTAGCTTGTTAAAAAGTTTAAACTAGATACTTTTAGGTAGTATTGGATAAGCATAGTGAATTTAGTAGTTAGAGTGTCAATAATAACATTTGTTATATCAGAATTTTATTTCAAATAAGATGCAATCGTATGATATGTACATTATGCAATCGAATTATTCATATTCATTCTAATTAAGTTAAGAAAAAGAAAGCATTACTTATATGCCAGAAATACTGCGACCGTGATAAAAGAAACGGGGAATTCGAGGGAGATAAAAATCACTATATTAAAAACATTTTTTCTGAAATATAACTTTTTAGCTATGTGCCAAATCAGATACAATCACACTTTCATTCTGTAAATTAGGAAAAATGTAAGGTAACTGAGGAGGTAGATGATAAAAATAGTCACTGTATATAACGAAGAAATGTACGTTTTTCTTGTGAACTGTTTAATTTCTTTTGACAGTTGCAAAAATAGATCCGGATGGTGAAATACATACATGCATCACATATCACGGCGTGTACCAAGATTGCAATAAAAAGATGACATCTAAAGCCAACCCAAACATTATGAAATAAAGTTTTTATATATAAAGTGAGTTTTAGAGCATTTAAAAGTTCAAAGAACTTTGGTAAGTTTCATCACAATTCTTCTCAATAACAAACGTTTTTATGTCGACATTAGTCAATGACGTAGGATTTTTTTTCTTCTAAATAATGTATTTCATATTTCCACTAAAAAAATATTTAGTTTGACTTGACACAAGCTAATTACAAAGTTTTTTTCGTGTATTTAAAATATGTTAATTAGGACTACTCTTTAGATTTAAAAATTAATCAAATTGAAACAATAAAATCTTACTTAGCACTATAAATACAAAAAATTACGTTCCATGAGCAATTTAATAAAAAAACATTAGCATAGCAATAATTTTGTAAGTAGGTATTTCTTAAAGCAATCTCACTTTTTCTGAATTTGAACTTATTAAGAAACACGCATTAAGCGAATCAACACAAAAGTTATTGGGTCTGATATCTTTAAAAATAATTCACAAGGAGAGAAATCTTGCACATCCAGTCACTGACATCAATGACGCAAGAACGGGCATGCCTCAGAACTACCATTGGATATCAAAAACTACAAAAATAAAACAGCGCAGAACTACACAATAACGGAACCTCATACAGTTACTCCAGCAACCCTTGTTAGCCTAAGGGCGAAACAAAAAAAGATTATAGTCCAGCAAAAAAAAAGTATATATATAGTTTGGCATTTTCAAAACTTGGCACGCATATTTATAAAAATGTACGATGACCTTTGCATGTACTTAGCATGCATTGCATCTATTAACATACTTTCACTACGCAAAAAGGAAAAACGTTAATAAACTTGACACTATCAGACTAACTAATGTTTCCCACACCCCTATTTGAACAAAATCGGGTAGAAAAACTTTGAAATATTATTAAATGTACCGTATTTTGAATCTTTTTGATAACATAACAATCGTCCATCAATCACAATGTACGTGAATTCCCTAAACTGCGACAGCCTTCCACATTCCTCACCCTAGAAATAATTAAAACCCTTCCATTCCACCGAGACATAACGGAAGCCATTATCGTAATGAACCCGCATAACAGAAGCAACAAGCTCGTTAAAAGCAATGCAGCGAAGAGAAGCCACGCAAAGATGGCGGATTTTTGGCTCTTTGACGAAGAAACAATTTTAACCTTGGGGCTGATTGTAACATATTTGAATAAGAATAACTGTTATGATTTCTTCCCAATTGTGAATTTTCTATAATATGCAGGGTTCGATTAAGAGATAGAAGCAAGGGAAGCATTGCTCTCAAATAGATCATGGAACATAAATATAACTTTTACATGCACTAAAATCCTTGCCTCTGAATGACATTAAAATGAAACATTTTAATAATATAAAGTAAGACATATTAATAATATAAGTAATGAGTATTCCTAATATTCTGCATGTTTTGATTTTTTCCCCATATTCGAACAAACTTAACACAAGTAGCAAGTTTTTTTTTTACTAAAGTTTATAGTACAATTTTTTAATGTAAATTTAGTAGCAAACTATATTAGAGGTGTTAAATATAAAATATGTGATTTGGGGGCCCCTCAAAAATGTAAAGTGTAAGCCTGGGCTTTACGGGCATATTCGGTAATCAGGCCCTGATAGATAACATGGAAGTTAAATATTAATTTTTAAAAAATCAATTTTAACTTATGTTTTTTTAATTTTTCAAATACATTTAAAGAAATCCCAATAATACAATTGCACACCCCTATTTCTTAACAATGATATGCTTTAGTTAGAATGCCTTGAAACATTTAGACACATAATAATCAATTCTGTACCTCAGAGCCAGACGAGCTTAGGTCCCATTTGGGCAACTTTAGAGGCAAAAGAAAAAATTGAATCCTACTCTCAAGTAAAGCATTGAACAGGAAACGAAGTTTTAAGACATAAAAGATAAAACAAAAATCGTCAAATCGGGATTTAGGCTCGTCTAGCCTCGAGGAACGGAATTGTCTTGTTAATTATTTGATATGAAGTTCCTTTAAAAAGCTGCATTGGGTATCAGAATAAAAAAAATTCTATGCTACGATTTTATGCTTATCCATTTCGACACTATATAAACGATAAGCAATTCTTGTTGATAAGTTGCCTATAAATATAACACATCTTAGAACAAAATTAACAAATCTGCAAATAGAATTTATGGAAAAATTAATAATCTACTTCATCACGTTTTCATTTTTATTAAATTTAGAAAAAATATTAAAACACCATCTTACAATTGTATGTCGATCGACAAAAAATTAGTCAATGTGCGTAAAACTTGAAATAAAGCACAGCACGTACGGGACGTGGAGAGGGCTTGTCTACGTCAGATAATAACTAGTTAACGTTTCTTCTGTTTTTGAAGTTTTCGTTGGCGAATAATTCCTATAACCTGCTGAAATGACATTTCTCGTAAAATTCTTTTGGTCAAGCACTTACACGGACACGACTAATTAGTTTTCAAACTGAAAGACATACAAAACGAAAAGAAACGCACACTCTGAAGTTTATCTATGGACCATTGGACAACTTTCGATCAACCCTGGTGAAAATAATCCGAAGACAAAATATCAGCGCACTTCTACTGATGCAAACTATTTCGTAAACATCTAACAGGTAAATAGTTAAAGTTGCGTCTAAACATTAAAAAAAACTCAACAGGACGCAAATGACGGCCAGTTTAAAAATATCAGCGCCTCCCCTGGAACCGAAATAGACACGATTGTTTTTTCCCCCACTTCAAATGAGTTTTAAACGATTACAGTTACAGGTAATTGACAACTCCCATTGTTCCATCTACTTTCATGGCTTTCAAGCGGCTGCGTAAGTCATAACTCACGATCTAGGATTTGAGATACGTTGCGCGATTGTTAGTGCTAAGGGTTACATTGACCTGATACAGTAACGTCCGAATCAAAACAATGAGCGCGAAATTAATTATGTTTTAATTGGCAGACGTCATTTCAATACACATGGAGCGTATAAAAGATTCAATAAAGAAAACCTTTCGGAGTTTTTGAAAACTTCATTCCAGCCGTGGTAATTTTTTTTCTTCTTGTCAAGATTAGTCATGATAAGCACGATAAGTAAAAGAATGGCAAACTAAATCCATAATATTGGCAAAGACATAAATTTACGAATCCAAATTTAGAATATATAATAAAGGAACCTTTTCATCGATTCACCAAAGGTAAATCGATTTATTATGTGCATCAGACGATAAATAATAACTTTAAAGAATAAAATATGGAATAGAATGCTCTAATGCCAAATCCTGACATTCAGTTTCGAAAATTGAGCAGATTTTGTATCTCAGAAAAACTTTAATTAAAACTTCATTCCAGACGTTGTATTTTATATAATTATTTCCTTATTTCTTGTCACGATTTAGTAATGATAAGTAAAAGAACAGCAAAATAAATCCGCAATATAGGGCGAATATAAATTTACGAATTCCGAATTTAAAATATCTTTTCATGATTCAACATTGTAAAGTAAATAGAGATGTTATCTGCATCAGACGATAAATAACTTTAAGCAATAAAATATGGAATAGAATGTTCCAATGCCAAAAGGATATTTTGTAGCGTTCTTTTCCCCTACCGGCTGGAAAATTAAGCCGATTTTGTATAAAAGATGAATGTTAATCATTCACTTAGTAATTATAATAATTTTAATTATATATAATTTAAAAATAAAGGTTTTTTACCTGAGGTTTCTCTGCAAGAGCAGAGTATAGAGCTGTGAAGGCGAAGAGGGTGGTGCAACAGTAGGAGGGTAAGCACGACTAGAATCTCTAGATACACCACCTGAAAAACAAATTATGCACATTATAATCGATTTGTATACTTACAATGTTCAAAAGAAATTATCATACATGTAATGTACCCGCGTTTATTTCTACTCTTTTATTTCCTGATCCATTCCTAAATAAATTCTCTTTTCCAGTAATGATCGTAAACATTCCATTAAGTTTACAACTGCGCATCAATCCCACGCAGGTGAAAATACCATTCCAAGTTATGTCTCCAATCCCCAGTTTCCCATCCTTATATGGTTATAAGAATCCTTGAGAATCGAAATTTTCACTGACAATGGCAACCTCTTTGGCAATCATATGAATTCATTGCATTCCTAACATAACTAACAGCCATGAAAGAAGTGTTTATACCTCCTTGGCTTGTTAACCGATTTTTTTCAACCATTCCCCAATAGAATAAACTAAAATTAAAATATACTATGGATCCAGAATTTTTTTTTTAAATCACCACGACACAATTTACTAATTCTTAATAATATGTACTTAATTTACATATTTATTATACGGTTTATAATAAATATATGCGAATTTTATTTTGGTTCAATGATAGATTATATTTATGTAGTTAATATGCAGTCAAATAACAGTTGGGGCCCCAAAAATAAGGGGCACATTCGCCCGGGTCTAATATGCTTTATGGTGTCAGCAACTTTCAAGGCACATTTGTAAATGGAATTTTATTTTTATTTTACAAATTAATGCTCATCTTTATCAGCCTTTATAAAAGTCAGTGATGAATGTTGTTTAACTTGAACATGTGTTACAAAATATGTTTTGGAAATATGACCAACCTATTTGCGGAAATGTTTGAAAACCTGCTTGACATGTATGCAAGATAAACACCATCCAGTATTTTCAAATCGTCCATTGTCTAAGTTCAACAAATAATTTGAATAACAAGACGCAAATATACAAGAAAATAAAACAACATGGATATGCTTCCTGAACAAAATATCCATTAGACCATATCTATTTTTCTAGAAACACAAACGCCATTTTAGATGTTTCTTTATCTTTTTACATCATTTCAAGAGCACGTCTTTAACAGGATACGAATGAATTCTTTTAAAATTCCACACGTCCAAAGAACTTGTGTAACGTTTCATTAAAATTAATGAGAGTACCATATCTGTTAAGACAATGTGCATTTAAACTTCAATGGCAATATTACGGAAACCAGAAAACTGGTTTATGATCAGTAAGCGTAACTAATATCTCTAACCCATCACTCTTGGCAATCTCCATATAAATAGAAACAAAGCCTTGTTTGAAAAGTTCGAATTCGATTTAGAATGTTTGTGGGACACTCATTTTGACATTGATGAATTTACAGTACTTGCTATTAAAAAAATGGTATTGATATTTACTTATTGTTAAAACTTAAATACAGAATTTTTAATTTATATAATATGCATCTTTATTAGCTGAAGTGCGCGGCGTCAGCCGGGAAAAAAATGTTGCCTCGGAATGAAATTGTAGAATTGTATAAAAAACAAATCCAAAGACACTCTTCTTTATGTAATTAACTGTTGGCTGATTTCTTAACCGTGGCGATATTTGGCGGTTTTAATAAGAAATCATTTCTGCTAATTAAGGGGAGGTACGAGGGATGGGGGTGGTTTTTCAAAGTCTCCTTTCCTCTTGTTTTGTAGGTCAAATGTTAAAAATGATATTAATATTTTATCTTGAAAATAGTTTCGCCATAGTGATGATATTTTTACATATATGATCATACTATAGTTCATTTGACGATATTTCTATTCATTTGGCGATATTTCTAATAATTTGGCGATATTTCTATTCATTTGGCGATATTTCTTTTCATTTGACGACATTTTTATTTATTTGACAACAATTTGTCGGTATATACTTATTAGCTAATCAGAATACATCGTTTATCCATCCTCATAGCTAATAATGTAAGATATATTACATTGTTACAATATTGCATTGTTACAGTACTGCATTATTACAATTAAGTTTTAATATAAAGTCAAAGGGGTTAAGCGAGTTAAGGGGTGGGAAAGGGGGGATGGGGTGGTTGTTCGGAATTATATGTAGACAGCGACCTTAACCTTTCCTTTGAAGGTCAAGTGTGCAAAATGTCATCAATATCGTAATAAAAATATAGATTTGTATAAAAAAAACAAATCCAACCACAAACATACAACCTTCTTTATATATATATAGATTAAATTTGCATGGTATACAAGAGGGAACAAAAACATTCCCGCAGTTATAAAAATCATAATGGGAAAAATTATGTACAAAAAATTAAAAGTAGAAATTTTATAACAGATTTTAATATATATATATATGAAGAACTGGCAGTCCAATTACATTTTACCGGTTTTTTGCGATACACAACACAAATGTAGGTACAAACAAAAAAAATCCGAACAAGAAAACAAAACTAAGCAAAGCACGCAAGTCATTGTCCCATTCGGAATCTTGCCCAACGCCAAGAGCACTGCATCGTTGAATTCAATTTTTTATGTCTATTCCCTAGCCAAAAAAAGTATACCTACGAACTAATTCGAATAAATAATAATGGAAATAAATAACTATTTAAAAATTCCTTCAAAAATGTGCGGATTTTAACTTACTATAAACTAACCAACAACTCTTCCATTTGGCGACTATTCGAAAGTTCTCATCTGTTTTATACTCCCTTCTAGTCAAGATTGTTTATGAAACATGCTTCTTAAAATTAAATCTATTAAGTCTCTTTAAATAAACAATTAATTAAATCTATTAAGAACGAAATGCGATTCACAAAAATCGCACTTTGTACAGGCCCAATTATGACATTGAAGCAAGGGAAGATCGCCATTTAATGTGGACCCCATTGCTCTCAAATAGACCCTGAAGAACATCAAATCGAACTTTTGTATGCACTAAAATCATTACCACTGAATGACATTGACACACATTATACGTAATACAATAAAATTAATTAATAAATTATGTATTTTTCGATATTTTCCCTTTAAATATTGGTGTTGTACTTTACTAAAGTTTGTTGAGGGTGTTAAATATATATATATATATATATATATATATATATATATATGTGTGTGTGTGTGTGTGTGTGTGTGTGTGTGATTTGGGGGCCCCTCAAATATTTAAAGTGTAGGTCTGGGTTTCACGAGCCTATTCGGTAATCAGGCCCTGGCTTTGTAAACGCTATTCACACTATATTTTGAATAAATAATTTTTAAAAACAATTATAATTAATCTGGTTTACTAAACAAAAAAAAATCTAGTTTAACATGTAAACTTAAGCTGTGTAAAGTCCATAGGTCATGCTTTTCAATAATCGCAATCAGTTGAATTAACGTCTAAACAATGGGCTATTGACGACTCGGGGTATATCTCGAAGGGAAGACCACCAAAGAACACTTTCTCGTAATTTAGCACCCTGATGACGAGGATAACATCTGAGCTGGCACTCGACGCACCTGTGCAACAGTGAGGACGTTTGGACCGCGACGTTTTTAATGTGTACTTATCCCCTACATCATGCATACGCGGATGTCTTTTACGGAAGACGAAGAACGAAACTGAGAATCCTCCAATCACGAGCTTACTGTATTCTGAAAGTTCACATCCGAAACTCTTCGATTAACAGTCGAGTACTCTAATCAACTCGGCCAGTACCAATTTGGTGTTATGTGCTTTTGTATACAACGTTGATGACACGTTTAATGATATTGCTATTTATTTAACAGATAAAATATATATAAGTATATTTGCCTTACATCGCATTCAATAACGATATGCTATTTTAGGTTAAGTATTTTATTTAAAAATAACTAAATTACCATTTATTTTCAAAAAATTATAATCTTTAAGGTAATCCGTACTCATCTTAAAAGTAGGCTGCGTCAGTCTTAGCCGGATGACTAAGTTTAAGAATGTAGCAGTTAACAACAATAACCATCTTTAGGTAGACGTAGAAGTTTTAAAATACATCAATAAAGTTTAATGATGGGTCATTAAGGAGTTATCGAATATTTCAAACACAACACAAATTAAAAGTATCACTAAAACAGTAAAATGTCATTACAAAATTAGATATATTTTTTTAATTATCAATTAAGTTGAAACACTTTACCAATTATGAATTGTGTCATCATGATGTCAAGCCTTATTCTTAATTCTTAGCATGCTACAACGTTAGAGTGTATTTAAAAAAGTTAAATATCTACTAGCATGCCCGTTACAGCCCCTATTATCGAATGACCCCCCCCCCCCCCTCATATGGGTGGTTCTGATATCATTTAAGTAGACATAAAACCTATAAAATTTAAATATTTCTTTAAATAAAATAACATTGTGTATAACGATTTCCGTTTCCATTGCTTATTAGAAATATATAATCTCAAATGGGTAGTCGTAAATTGCAGAAGCAATTGGACAGTAATAAATTTCAGGAGCAAGCGGGCAGTAATAAATTTCAGGAGCAATCAGCAGTAACGAACTTCAGGAGCAATCGAGAAGTAATAAATTTCAGGAGCAATCGAGGAGTAATAAATTGCAGGATGAATCGGGTAAATAATAAATTTCCAATATGGCAGTCACAAATTTCAGGAGCGAATAATAAATTTCAGGAGCAAACGGGCAGTAACAAATTACAGGAGCAATCGGGGAGTAATAAATTTCAGGAGCAATCGGGGAGTAATAAATTTCAGGAGCAATCGGCAGTAATAAATTGCAGGAGCAATCGGATAGTAATAAATTTTAAAAGCAATCGAGGAGTAATAAATTTTAGGAGCAATCGAGGAGTAATAAATTTCAAGAGCAATCGAGGAGTAATAAATTTCAGGTTCAATCGAGAAACAATAAATTGCAGGAGCAAACGAGGAGTAATAAATTTCAAGAGAAATCGAGGAGTAATAAATTTCAGGACCAATCGGACAGTAACAAATTTCAGGAGCAATCGGACAGTATCAAATTTCATTAACAATCAGGGAGTAATAACTTTCAGGAGCAATCAGACAGTAATAAATTTCAAGAGCAACCAGGGAATAGATTTCAGGAGCAATCGAACAGTAACAAATTTCAGGAGCAATTCGGCAGTAATAAATTTCAAGAGCAATTCGGCAGTAATACATTTCAACAGCAATCAAGGAGTAACAAATTTCAGGAGCAATCAAGGAGTAACAAATTTCCGGAGCAATCGGGCAGTAATAAATTTCAGGAGCAATCGGGCAGTTGTACATTTCCCTTAAATTAGGCCTAACTCATCTATCATTGATGAAGACAGTAACAGTCTTCCCTCAAACGCAAACGCGCTTTCAGTGGCTACAGCAACACTACAAAAGACGGTAAATTGAAAGTTATGTGTCTGCTCAGCAATTTGAGTTCCCAACCACACGGTTCTGCCTATCTGGGTGCATCGATTTTCCACTAACCGTGAACCCCCACGCCAAAAAGGAGGACGGGAGGGGGCAGGTACAGGAGGAGGTTGTGGGGTGCCCGCAACAAAAATCAATAGGCGGAAACGTTTCCTACATTTGCCAAGAGTTTGTTTACAAACGGTTGCACGAGGAGATTGTGGTTGCAATGAGCAATTAAGGGATTTGATTGAAATTGCATAACTCTAATGAGTACGAGGTACTTTGGGGTATGCTAGATTTTGCGGTTGTTAAGCATCAGTCGTTGCTCATGCAGGATTCGATTTTTTGACTCGAAATAAGTTCCTTAGGTAAATTTAATAGCAAGCTATGTTAAGAACACAGCAAAAGAGTCAGCATAAAAACCTTCAAAATTTTTAATTCGCAGGTTTCCTGCAGAAAAACTGCAGGTTTTTTTTTTGTGGAAGATCTATGAAATTAAAGGTTTGTTTCAATATCGTTCTTAAAAACCGTAAAATCCTTAAACAAAACTTAATTTTTAATCATTAAGGGAAAATGCATATGTTTAAAAGTTTGTATGCAGAAAATTAATAACTTAAAAAAAAAAAACTGCAGTTTTTTTGTTGCAATATTCTGTATAAAACTTTCAATTTGTGGATTTTGATGAAGGTTTTAAGTTGATGATTTTTTTTTTGCTGGGAATGTTATTTTTTTTAAGTGAAACTTTAATAGCAAGGTTAGTGAATCGGAATGACCTTGACACAGATATGAAACATTAGTATATGCTCGATAATTTGTCATCAATATTCAATAAATCTTGTACCATTCTAAAGACCACAACAATAGCTATAATATCATGTAAGTTTTATTTGATTTAAACAATTAGATAATAAATTATTGACCTGTAAAGCATTTAACATTGTGCCTTTGCTATCCGGAAAAAGAAGCAGGGGAGAAAGTCTTTGATTGGTAAGACTTATTACAGACGGATCGGATGCGGGTAAAACGTATCTGTGATTCGTGAATAAAAACTACGTGGTTTGTATTCTCAATTGCAGATTCATTTTTCACACACACCCACTCTGACTGTAACAGCCCTAACGATATCAGTGGTAAGCCCCCCACTTGGTGGTCAATCAAGGCATGGCCTATTTTGACAGGTGGCCACGCCCACTAATAATTGATAATAGCCGTTATCGCGCTGGGATCGAGTCCCGCTAAGACCGAAAAGGAATAATGTTTCTGAAAAATCGAATGCATTTAATATTTCAATTACCCTGACATCCATTCAGTTTGCGAAGAAGTTAAGGTACACAGTTTTTTTTAATTATTATTTTATATTATGGATAATTTTGAAATCCAAAAATGTATAGTGTCAGCTTTGGATTCACGGGCCAAATTTCCGGTAATTCGGCCCTGTACTCATATGCGTCGTATCTAAATTTTGAGAAGGGGCAATTTAAGGTTGACGTTTCTTATTAAATAACTAGTTCTTCGATGCTAGATGTTATATCTCGAATGTGGTTAAAGATAAATAAACAACGAAGCATGCCAAATAATTTGGCCAGCCCCGGTTAATTGGCGTTCAGGTAACATCCATCAATATTGGTTTTAGCGAATCAACAAACGAGTTTCAGCGAGTTGACCAATCGGATAATCGAAGCCATGTAAACAAAGTGACGTCACAGAGGCCATTTCCAAGAGCCGAACTATGTAGGGTCTTCACGAACAATTACAATATGTTTTCTGTTGTTTTTTTTTAAATGACCAGAATATTTAAAAAAAAAATTATATATGAAAATAACTAATATTTTTATATACTAACAACGAAGTCTTTTAAAAAGAATAAGAATTACCTTTTAACTTTTAAACATCCCCAGCATAGTTTTACATAGTTTGTCTCCTCGAAAAAATCTGAGATTTTCTTTTTTAACAAAATAAATATAAAACAACCAATGTGTCTTTAGGCAACAACAATATACTATTAACCTTCTATTATAAGGGGCCATGCAAATACTTGTATTTATTTTCATTATTTTTTTTTACGATGTCAAGTTTATACTGTTTTTACAGTGGGTTAAAAATAATACATTGGCATTATTGTTTTTTCAATCATTCGATTCTTAAGATAACAATTCGTCAATAAGCTGTGAGAGGTCATAGTGGGCTGTTACACCTTCATTCCTTCCACTCGTTTAACAACAATAGTGTATCTGACAGAAAATCAGCCCTTTTGACCAAAATCGAATTTCTGATAGTCCAAAAGTTCAAATCCTATCAAAATACAAATTAAAGACTAAAATCGGAATGTTAGACGCGAACTTTCTTCATACGTGAAACTTGACGACTAAGACAATCCATACGTATTACGCCAACTGGCTAATTTCTCACGCCAACTGGCTAATTTCTCACGCCAACTGTCCGTTTCAAACATTCGGACACACGCCAACAGATAGGAAATGACATCCCCCCTCCTCTTTTGTGACAATGAACGTCCTTCATCATACAGGTAAGAACAATGGCCAATACAATAACGAGGACACTTTTTCTAGAATATGAATTATGAAGCTTCAGTCACATCAGGTGCGGCAGAACGGGGACATGATACAGCGAACACCTGTCAATGAATCAAACAAAAGGGAAATCTAATCCCTTTAATTAATCGCTGGAATTAGTTAAGCGGAATAATATATTTGGTAAGAGTTAATTAAGAAGTGATTGTATATCGTAAAGCTTTTTTATATATTTTAGTTTGTAAACAGTTCGGCTTCGGCTAAATGGCCGCCGTGACGTCACATTGTTTACAGTTTTATGGTAAGCTCATTGGTCAATTCGCTTAAACTCGTTTATTGATTCGTTGGAACGAGCTGACAGGGGAATTACCCATGGCCAATTAATCGGAGCCGGACTATAACACAGACTGGACTTTATTATGTTTGTGGTGAATCAAAAGTCGCCAATCTAATAGATAGAACTTTCAAAGCAAAAATAAATTATAGTGCTCAATTGAAGAAAATGGCCGATTGGTTGGTTGAAATAACGTTGCATTAAAGTACACAATGGGCATTTTGGCGACTGTTGGTATCGATCCCAAAGATAAGACCCAGGAACACTGCTTCGTAATTTTGAACCAAGGTTAGATGACGAGTTGGCACCCCACACAGGCGTGATGACATTTGGACCAAGACATACAAGATTCAACGTCCGCCATTCCCTCTTACACGAGAGGAACGAAATTGGCAACCGTTCGATTATATGCTTGGTGCACTCTCTGTCGAGTTTCGAACCACAACCCTCCGGTTAGCAGTCCGTTACTCTAACCACTCGGTCACACGAAGGCTCAAAAATGTTTATATCTAAACATCAATTGGAAAGGTTCTAACCTACGAGCATGGATCCTTCATAATAGAGAAAACATAATGTTATTATCTCGCTAACATCAAAGTGAGGCCCACATGTATGACCTCAGACACGTGCTTAATTACGTCATTCCATTCATAATTTTTCACTGTTGTACAGCCGCGGAAAAAAAAAACGAACCACCGATGATTATTTCGTTAGTTTTTGTAGTAGTGCTAAACTTAATATACCATTTTGTAGGAAATAAAGTCTACTATACATTCATATACAAAACATTTGCATAGGGGACTATCTTCATACTCGAATCCGCACCAACTTTAAACTTTTCAATAGCAACACCTACTTTTGATAGCGTAGAAATGTTTCCTGCCCTTAAAATAATCTAGATACAAATTTTCGTTAATTTCCTACATTTATATGCAGAGATATTAGACAATATGTTTCGATCTTATTTGGGGGCTACTTCCACAGTGAACAAAGTATTAGTGAGACTTCGAAATAAAGTACGCTGGTAGAAAATGTTTTGGCGTTAGCCGTTATTCTTATTTTTCCGTGGTCATTCATTCCCCACTCCTGTATACCCTTCGCCTCTATATAAGAATTTATAATTTTATACCAACGCGATCACAGCGCTTTTAATTCTCAAAATAAGTAGATTTCTGTTAAGTTCTGCAGATTTTAAATTTATGTATGACCCCTTAAATGATCATTTGATGCACATTATAATATTGCCAAAAAACTACAAAGAGGAAAATCATGAAATTTTAGATATGCATATAAAAAGTTTTTCTGAATCCATCACTATGAAAATATAGCATGGTTGCTATTCATAAATTTTATGAATATTAATATCCTAATTTAAATAAAATTAAAAAATATACATATAAGTAATGAAAGTTAGTGTATTTTATTTGGGTCGTTTAGAAGTAACACGCATAAAAATTTCAGCTTAATAAAATTATTATTTCGAAAGATATGATTAAATGTTTAAGAAATTCATTTAACATTACGAGTTCTAAACTTTCGATATTCGTAATTAAAAAACTACTTAACCAAATGACTTGCAAATTGATATTCAACGATAAATTTTGTCGTAGATTTTAAATATTGAATCAAAATTGGGTGTTGCTATTGGAAATTTTAAAGTTGGTGCGGATTTTAATATGAGGATAGTCCCCTATGCAAATTTTTTGTATATCAATGTGTAGTAGACTTTATTCCCAACAAAATACTACATTAAGTTTGGCTCTACTATAAAAACTAACGAAATAATCATCGGTGGTTCGTTTTTTTTTTCCGCGGCTGTACATTTCTCAATTCATCAGCCAATCGCGAGTATTTTTTAATTCATAATTTTGGAACGAAGTCACGTGTCTGAGATGTTGGTTTCACGATTATGACGTCATATTCGCTCTACTACAGTCTATTCATGCTCGAAGGTTCTAACACTCCTTTATTGTATGCCACTGATCTGATGCCTAATTCCAAAATCAAAAATAAATAGTGCTCATTGGAAGATAATGACCCAAATGTCGTTCGAAATTCCGTTTTAAAATTTAAATGACATAAAAATTAAACTACATATACAAACAAGCGCATAAGAAAACGCAACTGGTCTACGTTCTTTGAATTCTAAAAATAGCCATTTCATCGGAGAATAAAAAAATCTTTTAAAAAGACGTAAATATTTTAAACTAACCCAAAATAAAATCCGTTTTAATCGAGGTAAATGTTATGCAATTTGTAAACGAAACTATTTATTTAAGACACACCTGTAAAATGGATGACTCACTCTAAACGAGTAAACTGAGCTCTATCCAAACACAATCATTGATTTAGAATACAATCTATCGAGGTTTTTTAACAGAAGTACGGATGGAACTTGTTTACGAAGAACCAAACTTTAAATGGATATATTTAAAAAAAATATATATATCGTTACGATTTATTTGGCTAAATATCATAACTATTAATCTATCTTTAGATTTCGAACAATATATTTTGAAAATTGGTTATGAATGTAGCATTGGTTAGAATGTTTTCAGTATTAATTTTTTTGTGTCGTTATTTTGGGATTCAACATATTTTTCTCAAGGCGTCGTTCAGAAGATGTACTGAAGCATCTGCATTTTCCCACTTTTCCGGCTATCCATTTTAAATTATCCGTTACAGCACATTACACCAACGCAGTCGAGCACGGTTAGAGATACGAATAATTAACTTCCTGACAATATGCTAGTCACTAAGACGAATGGAATTTTTTCAGAAAACACCAAATTGCCGATTTTCTGTAAGAATTGCAGATTTAAAAAAATTACATTACGTTACAAAATTTCATACATTTATTTTTGTCTTCTAAGACATTTTTGTCGTCAAAGAATTTATTATATGTTCGTCTTAAAGAAATTATCTTTAGATCATTGTGATCGTTTGGAGAATTTATTGACTTTTTTTGCAGGTTTTATTTTTAAAATTTTTTGTTGCATTCGATACTGTAAAACAAGTCTAAATATAAAAAATAGAGAAAAAAACGCCGGGAGTAATTTAAAAAACAAAAGCATGTATGTAATATTTTTTTATATAAATTACTTTCCAAATAACAAGCAAATTTATAAACTTCTATTAACTGTCCAGCAAAAAGTCAGCATAAAACATCATTTTTTTTTGCTTCATTGTAATTAAAAAAAAAACTGCATGGAAACTGCAGTTTTAATGCAGACAAGAACCTTCAATTTAATCTTTATAAAACTTTTATAGAACTCCAGATGCTGCCTTATTAGTTTTTAGTTTTCCAGCATTAAATCTTTAATTTAACAATTTCATTGCAGGATTTATGCTGACTTTTTTGGCTGGGTGTTTTAAATAGCTAATAATAATTAATATTTGTTCTATTACTTTATAACGAATTTTAGTGGTTTTAGAGGTTGATTTTCGAAGGGGAAAATTTTAAATTAGTGAAGACGTATTAAAGTTATTCTATTTTTTTAAAACTATATTTAAAATTAAACTAGTTGAGTTTAACCAGTATTTCTTTCGAGGCTTTTAAATTTGTTAATACCGCTCTTTTTTATTAGATTGCTTTTTTTTATTAATATTAAAATATATATTCTAAACAAAAATGTACAGGCTCGTCGAAGGAATGGGAGAAACATCAATACAAAAGTTATGAATAACAAATAAAGTATTGTTAAATTTAAAACACTTGATAATGTTTTATTTCCCATGCAATTTTAGTCAAAGGATATTGTGAAATGTTATATTAACGTTAAAATTCAACTGTATGTAGAATTAATAATTTTTTTTTAAAAACAAAACATAAGTTAAATTAACAGTTAATATGGTTTATAAAAACATTAACTATGATTTTTCTTACAAATAAATGTTCTAATTTTAAGAAGGTATAATTAAAATAAAACGACTTATTAATACTATAGCATAACAACAGTTTAGTTACACAAAAATAAAAATCGTTATTATCAATAGACATTTTTAAAAAAAAATATTTTTATACACCCTTTACCAAAAAAATTATAACTTTTAAACCCCCCCCCCCCCCCCCCCCCAATTTTTTTTTAATTTAAAAGACAATAATAAAACCATTTAATTCTACTTTCAGAAAAATATTTGTTGTGTATTTATATGTGTAAGTATTTGGATACACTTGCTGTTTTAGTTAAGTGTGAAAACAAACAGAACGGTCATGTTATCATTTTACACCGTACTTTAATGAAATACAAACACAGACGACTAGGCTTAGCAAACCTCTTTCCTATCTACGAATACTCGCCTGAACATTGATGTATTTTAACTTAAATTATTGACATATTTCGATTTTTTTCTTTTTAAATGTAACTAAAACTAAATATCTCTTGATAGCGATAACACATATTACTGTCAAGATAAAGCGAAGCTTACATCACTAGGAACAAAATCGAAATTTCACAAACACAACTTACTAATAAAACAAAGCTTACCTCATAAAAAGGTTATTTTTCTAAAAAATATACATCCTATCTATCCAATACTTGGGAAAGGCACTACATATATCCAAAAACAACACAGACGCTTCCCTAAGCAATGTCGGCTCGATCACAGTAGCATCTCCACAGAACGCAGCAGCATTTTCAGAATGAAAATCACAAAATATTCTCTCTTGGACTGTGCCCTCTCGAATCTTGGTCGCGATCCAGATGGTTTTAAAATAAGACGTCTCGGAAATCCAGATAGAGGAAGGGAAGCCCAAGAGCACGACAGCGCTCTGGGATCGGAAACCCGCTTGGAACTATTGCACCGAAGCTCTCTTTCTTGTTTTGGAAAGATGCGTTGGTCGCAAAAGGGGTTGCTGGGATTTGGGGTTGGCGGTGAGGGGAAGGGAGGTCGCCAAGTGAGCGCCAATGTTTGTGGAGGATAACTCTCCGAACACCATCTGTTTTTGAAATGGAGGTTGCGAAAGGTAAGCGTAGATTCGAAAGGATCGTCTAGCTTCGGTTTGTTTACTTTTTTGCACAGGTAGGGAATGCCCGTTGTGAGATTGTGTTATCAGAGTTTTTATTCAAAATGAGAAAAAGGAAAGAAAATTCGACTTTGAACAATAAGTCTTTTAACGGAAAAGGCTTATGCAAATTTTGGGTTGATAAAATTTAGTTACTATGCATCAGTTTTTGTCCATTTTTACAGGTTCATTTTAGAATTTTTTTTAAATACTATAAAAAAGAAAATATTAATATATTAAACAGAAAAAATATATATATTTAAAGAAAACTGTATTGGTAAGGGTGTTTTACGAAAAAATTAGTGTTGGAAGATATTGTGAAAAGTTCTAAACATACATAGTCAAAAAGGGTTATTTTCTAAAAAAATAGCCTTTTCCTTTTTTTTGTTTTGGAATTCCGCCTCTATAATTCCACTTAGAATCATCCTATAAGGATAACTGGCATACCACCATGTAAAGGAAGATAGGCATCGACCGGCTGATTATTAACTCATTCATTCCACTGTCCTTTGTACCGTGTGAAGGAAAAGTGTAGTTAAATATCGGTGATTGTGTTAAAGAATTTTCTAGAAGGAAGCCAATACATTTATCGTTATTTTTAACTTTAATAAGAAAGATAAGTAGTTTCAAATAAGCTTTATTGTAAAATATTAATTTAAAAAAAAATTATTAAATATTTTTTAAAGTCTATTTTAAGTTATATTAGAACCCAAAACTGCCCCTGCCATAATTATAATTCATTGTTTAAATCCCCAACATGTATTTGCGCGACGATTGATTCACTTTTTTTATTGCCGTTAAAAGTTTATAATGTTTTTAGAAAATATTTTTAAATTTTAATCATCCCAAATCTTTGATTTACAATGATGCTGCCTTATTATAATTAATTAAATAAATATTAAGTACAAAATGCAAAAACGTGACAAATACAAAATGTGACTTTTGAATTTGAAACGACACTATTTCAAAGCGTCATTCAAGCAATGAGGGCAACAATATTGAACCAAAGAGATTAAACTGATTCATCAAAACCTACTACGCTCGTGAGAACAGACGAAAATAACCCGAATATCACAGATTTCCTTGAGCGTAAAGAGTCTGCGTTCGAGATTTAGAGATACGGTTACAGGTAAGCGATTACATCTGGATTTATGTAGATCTTCCATAAACTTTTTCGAATGGAATAAGGAACAAAATGAGAAACCGATTAAAAAATGAAGTGTTTCTATCCCTTTATAAACTATGGAGATGTTATCTATAGGACAGGTGTACATCCAGGGATAGTCTCGGATTGATAAACAAACTTATGCTCCAATTCCCTGAAATGTAATTTTACGACAATGGAATACCACTAAAAAAAGAACACCTGGTGCTTTATCTCTAATCTGTACAAAAGATTTATTTTTCTGCCCGATCAATACATATTTTAAAATTGTGAATTTAAAAACAGCACTGAAATTCGTTGCCTCTAAATGTTTATTTAAAACAACGAAATATACAACTCATTTTTCTTTAGGAAATTCAATAATTGAAAGTTCAAATTCTAAAACATTTTGCGCCATTGAAAAGATTTCAATAGTCAAGTAACTTGGAATAAACAGTTTTACAATATTCCATTCTAATCATTTGGTTGGTTGGAGTGAATATGAAATGTAAAAGGGCCCAAATTACAGATTAATACGAATATTTCGATAGTTAATATGAATAAATCTATAGGGGGGGGGGGGGGGGGGGATATAAGATTGTCTTGCAAGTATGCGAACATAAAACTGATAATTAATTCAAATTTAAACAAGTAATTCAAAACAAAAATAATAATTATCAGACTAAAGGAAAGAAGGAGGAACCAAAAATGTAATAGACAATAATGGATAACATAAAAAAATAGTTAATTTAACTAGTGAAATATTAATTTGGATAACATTTTACAATTTCCCATCTTAAATTATGTATAAAAGTATTTAGAAATTAGTGGGGAGAGGGTATTAAAACAAAGAGGGGGCCCGGGCCCCCATCACTAGTAGGATCTTCGAGCATGAATAGTCTGTAGTAGAGAGAATATGACGTCATAATCGTGAAGCCCATATCTCAGAGCGAAAGAACCATATCACGTGCTATCTCTTCAAAATTATGAATGAAAAAATACTAGCGATTGGCTGATACATTGGAAAATGTGTAACAGTGAAAATTTATGAATGGAATGACGTAATTAACCACGTATATGAGGCCATATATGTTGGCTTCATTGTGACGTTAGAGAGAGTTACGTCATGACTCCTCTACTACAAAGGATCCATGCTCGAAGGGTAGGATAGATTAAATTTATTGGCTGCAGGGCCATTATTGGCCATAGAGTGCTAACCCACAAAAAATTAATTAAGGCTGTGGAAAATTTATAAGGAAATTTTTTTTTAATCCTCTTTATAAAACACTTTTTTTTTTTAATTCTCGTAATATTCTCATCTATCTATGCATGAAGAATAATTATGATATACCTCAATTAAATCTCAACCATTGATTACCTCAATTGTAGAGATAACATTACTAACATGGGCAGTTGACTAACAATGCCATTTAAATGCTTTTAACAAACAAGTTCAAATAATTCATAGAATATCAATAACTAACGACACTTCAATAATTTATAAAATGATAAACAGCAATACATTTTAAGGAACGACATACGCTCTGCCTGTACCGCTGCCTTTTTTACGGGGCAATCGTGGGCTTAATTGGTCAGTAGTATATTAAAAAATGAATAGACAAAGTTCAGAATGAGCTGTCCTGAAATGTAACAAGTTTGACAAAAGCAAATTTTCGCAAGATAAAAAAAATTCGTAAATTTTAAAAAAAATTACTCAGTCTTTAATTTTCTGTTAGAAAAGGTCCTGATATAAAATGAACATTTGTTCCCACTCATTTTTAAAAATAAAAAATAAGGAGTTTTTAAGGACTTTCTAAGGACCAAAACAAGTTTTTAAGGACTTTCTAAGGACCAAAACAAGTTTTTAAGGACTCTTTTTTTATTGCGCTACGATGTAAGTAAGAAAAATTCAAACAAATGATGACAACAATCAACTTTCATATTAACTTAAAAATGATTTTTTAAATGCAAGCTATGTTTGAAAAGTATCTTAACGGAACCTCATTCTTTGACTTCAAGTTATTACTTTTTTAATTAGTCAGAATCTTGTTTGATTTCTTCACCAACTGATAAATATGCATTTGAAAAGAATAATAAATGCAATGCACTAACCTATTATTGACGAGAGAAAATAAATAATATTCGAGAATCTCATGTAAAATCAGGCACAAGTAATAGATGTAAGTGAAATAAACCGAGAGCAATAAATTTAAAAAAAAACTACTACTAAAAAAATTTAATGCTTTTCTGGCAGGGGGAAAAATAAGGAGTTTCTAAGGACTCTTTGTCAAAAATAAGGACTTTAAAGGGCTCTTAAAAATGCAATCCAAAAATAAGGAGTTTTTAAGGACCAGTGGGGACCCTGATGAACCTTGGCGATTAAGTGTACACATGGGTCTTCCAATTTTCTCTTTCCAATTTTAAAGCCATATAAGGCCAGGCGATTGTTAATGCTAACCGGTGGTTAAAATCAAACAAGAAAATCACTGATTATGCAAAATAGTCGTTCCCATGCCCCAACACAGTAAGTCAATAGGACTCTCTTTATAAATTTACTCCAGAGAGATAAATCGCCAATATGGAAGTCACGCCACACACGTGCGACAGCTTTCTCACACAGCTTGGATGGAAAGGTGCAAAATGAAATGAGGGAAGGGGGGCTGGAAACGTGAATGGCACGCGTGCCAGAAGGACACGAAGTTTTTTATTTTATATTATTCCGATCCAGTAAGGCATAACAGGTATAAAAAAATAAAACGTTCAACATATAACGAGGGGGGAGATATATATTTCACAGCGGAATTAAATTTAAAAAAAATATATGAGCCTATTTGTATTGAGGCATTTCATTGATTCCTTCAATTATTATAATAATTTTAGTAGGGAAATATTGTTAGCTTCGGATGTATAAAAACAAATTTCATTGCATTAAACTAAGTAATGTAACTAAGTTAATTTTAAATAGTTTTCGAAAATGTAATTTAAAAAGTCCAATTTTATAATTGGAGACGTGGGATGCAAGATCCAGACAGCTCCACCTTTTTTTCCGATTTACACTTTTTTACTTATGCCTATGTAGAAAAAAAAATCCGTTATCGATTGGAGCAAGAACCAGACAGCTCTAAGCAATGACTATGCATTCATTTTGTATAAACACAAAAAAATAATTTTAAACACATTCAATACAGACATAAGAAACATATCCCCAAAATATTAACAATGTTTTTTTTTTTCTTTACTGAAACTCATCAAAATCATACTAAACGCAACAAAACCAGCGCATTTTAATTTGTCGAATAACTCTTATTTTCTATCTGTATTTCAAGAAAATTAAACAAATAAAAACTATTAACGCATTTAAAATTTGAGTTTTAAATACTATAAAACCACTGACCACTGGTATCCTATCTACGGCTTCCACACTTTTGAACACCCATTGAGGAAAAACATGATTTTAGTGAGCTTTGATATACAGGGGTCCAGAGCGAAAACAATTTGAAATCCCGTGATAATTCCCTGTCATCTAGTTTTTTTCAGTGCAATAGAAATAATACCGATTTACACAAATTAAGCGTTAAAAAAATTATACAATATTCAGCAATATATATTGCTTCACAAGTTTCCAAAATAAATAATTTTCTAATTCTCCCATAGAATAAAAGAGTAGTTGCTGACAACACCTAAACAATTTGCCCAAGTTTGCACACAAAAAGATAGTTTAGCAATGTTCAAGTAAAATTGGAATTTCACTTAGAATTCAGCAATTGTTAAGTTATATATAGTCAATTCTTCTGACAAGTTCTAGAAACATCAGCACTTCGGTAAGATTTCTACAATCTTAGAGGAAAAATTCATTTTAAGTGCATATTTTTATAATCCAACAAGCTTTTTTTCTTTTGATTGCATTTTGAAAGTATTTGAATAGAAGCAGTCAGTCAACGATGTTTCACAGCCAGAAATAAACTTAAAAATATTTTATTTTGTTAATATCCTTGATTTTTTTTTTTTTTAATTCCCAAAATCTCTGATATTTTCCTGTTTTATGGGGAAAATTAGAAAACTTGGATTTGTAAGGAACATTTTCATAATAAGTTATTTTGCACATATGGAAGAATTAAGAATTCTACACAGGCTTGAAGCTTCTACACAAACTTGTGTATCCAGGATACAAGGATACGCAAAAAATCCCAATCCTGTATTACATAAAATGCATCTTTTATTCAGTATAAAGCGATACACATTTTTTAAACACTTTAGAAAGGCCATTAAATGAAAATGAGGAGTTCCTATATTGGGCCTGCAGTAGCTTTATTTGAAGCAAGAGAACGGAAGTGAAATACGCATTCAGGACGAAACCTCCCCCCTGTTCCCCCCTCAAGAGCCCCCATAACCGGAAAGGGGGAGAGGCGAGGTTGACAAGAAATATGAAACAACCATTTCTATGGAAACAACCCCTATTCGTCCAACTCCTTGTGCACTAGAGCGACCCCACAGAGGTCCTCATTCGCGAGATAGAACCATTGATATAAGGAACTGAACTGTGAGATCACATGGAAAAAAATTTACAATGTTTTTTATTTTTTGTAGTGTATTTTGTATAAAAATATAGTGTTATTTTATTGTTTATTTTTGTAGTCCCAGGAAAAATAGTCATTAAAATTGCGAAATGGAAGATTTTTTGAAAGGTTTATAAAGAAATTTAAAACAATTTTTTGTTAAAAATTTCTTTGCATAAAACCTTTAAAAAAATCTGCATTTGCCGTTCAATAATTTCATGCTTCAAAATTAAAGGTTTTATAAAGGATATTGAAACAAAGCATTTAATTTCACAATTTTGAAGAAGGTTTTATGCTGACTTTTTTTTGCTGGGGTAAATTGCGTTTTAGAAATATTTTAATTAAAAAAGTCGTCTGAAAACTAATTTTAGCTTTTTTCAAATTTTTAATCCTTTAGTGCAAACTTATGTATATGTTTTACGGCCATACTTTAAAAACACATAAAAACTAAAAATTGACAGTTAGTTTATCTCCATTATTTATAACATAATTAATAAATTATTGCAAACATTTGCCTGTTTACGGTCGAAAAAAATAATTGAATTTTAATGTTTTATTATTTTGTAGTTATGTAGATTACTTTAATTTGATATTTGCATTTTAGCTACAATGAAAATTAATATTGTAGCGAAATTATATTACTTTAACTTTTAGAACTTTACTAAACTTGACCGCAACTTAAACACTGGTGTACATTGTACAGCTTGAATGCATTGATTATCAACCAAGTGCTTTTTGCTAAAACCAACAATAAATATTACGAGACTTGTTTTTACTTTACCTTAGAATGTACACGCGTCCTGCCAGAAGAACTTCCGGGAGTACTTTTGTACATACAAACATTTTACAGTTAAATTTTTTTTCTTCAGCAATTTAGAATATTTGCTGAATTTTTTTAATTCGGAAAGTTCCGTCGTGTCAGAAGAAAGGAAAAATCTCTATACAATCGTAAAGATGAGTCCTACCAATAATACATAACGTATTTCAGGAAGGAGGCTGTTCGTTCTACGGTTAAGGCCCATTCTACACGGACGTTATTTAAACGCGTTAGATTTTGCAGATGGCTTTATGATTGCTGACTACAAACCACGTGGTTTGTATTTAACAATGGCAGAGCCATACGCAAAAGTTAACGCGGCCCCGTAAAGAATGGGCTTTAATCAACTTAATAGTTATAAATTCTTTAAAGCCATTAATGAACTATGTGTATTGAATATTTATAATTTATTTTCTTTCACCTGTATATTTACAAGAACTTTTTGTAAACAGAAATGCACAAAACAGCAGAAAATTTTTTTAATAGGTAAAAAGTTGATAAAGAACACTTGCTTCCTAAAGAGCTATTGTTTCGAGGTCGAAAAATCTAATTAATGGCAGCAGATACTAGGACTCTGAATTCTACTTAGAATCGAATGAATGCTTACGCAAAATATATTCCATTATCTTTCGAACAAATGCAGCAGCAAACCACAAGAGAAAGTAATCGCTGAAATTCTAAATATCGATAAAACAAATAGATTTCGAACGTTCGTTTATTATTTCAGCGTCGTTTCCAAGACACCTCAACTCCGACTAGGCTTGCTGTAGATCAATCTACCGAGAAACGAACAAATTCCTAAAAAAAAACAACGACAGAAGAAACCTTGGCAATGCCGAAAAAAATCTTAAGGGGAATGACTTTACCGAGTCCATACTTAGTTCTGCGTGCAGTGACTTAATTTTTTCATTGTTTCTTACGTGCTGCTTAAAAAAACTGCTGCTTTAACTAATATAATCCATTTGAATTACTTTATTTGTTTATAATAGCTTGATATACATCGTGGGTTGGCCGAGCCAAGCAACTCGAACTTTCTATTTCAAAAATTCTTTTTAAAAATGCACGTCTCTCAATAATTAACCGATGTATCTAAAGGCTTATATTATTCGATCTTAAACCCATTCTACACGAACGAGACAAAAGATCGCGAGCTGTTGCAAATGGCTCGTGATTGGACCATACAAACCACGTGGTTACTTTGATCCAATCGTTTATCACGTCCGTTTTAGAATGGGCCATAGATCCTTTTTTTTACGTTCGTCGTTCACATGACACAAGTGCATAATTGACAAAACATTGTTTTTACATTTCCTGCATAATAATAGCCTTGGTGTTTAGGCAGGCAATTTTGACGATATTTCGAAATAAATCTACAATCATACTCAAGATGGCATTTTGCTTCAGAAAAGTACAAGTACAACCCAGATATCCGAAAAAGCAAATACTTAAAACAAGGTTCTTTATTTTCGGGAAATACATGTTTTCTGCCAAAAAAAAAAATCAGTACTTCTCAATCTATTAATCACTAGCAATATTTTTAATTCGTTTGGCAACATTTGGCGATATTTACTCATCAGCCAATCAAAATGCATCGTTTATCCCAGTATTGTCGAAAAATATTTTTGGTCGCATATAAATTTCCCATAGGCGTAATGTAATCGAAAATGAAAAAAGTTCTATAACTTTTGAGCGGTTGCAGATACCCACATGAAACAAAGTGCAGATTTTAAACTAAGAAAATATTGTTAAAAGTTTTTATAAAAATCGGTGCAGTAGTTTTTGAGTTAAATTCGGACAAACAGACAGACAGACAAAAGAAAATTTAATGTGATTTTCGGAATCAGAGGATTCTAATTCGTGAAGAAAACTCAAAATGAGGGGTTTTGTTCGATTCCACAGACAGACACTCCATTCTTATATATAAGTATTGATAATCGATAATTTGCTTTTTAAAACAATCCAGCAATTTCATAAATCTTACAGGGTTTTTTTTCTATTGTGAAACCTTAAAACCTATCAAACAGTGAAACCTTAAAACGGCTCAATAGTACAATTAGAGATTTCTACGACTTATGAAAGACAATATAATTGCTTATAGAGCATACATCTTTCCTAAATCCTTGTTTTTACCAGGTCCAACCACACGCTCTCTGAATGAGCAAGAGAAACCCTTAAAATCGATCGGGACGAACACTTCCAGTTATAAATTGGAAGTGCGTTTCCGAGTTCACACGATGCGAGGGGGGAGTGGTCTCCAGGGAGGCATCACGCGTAGGAAGACCCGCACTAAAATGGGCTATCGGCTGACGGCACATCGAATTCCAAGGAAATAACGTTAGTTGAAGAACTATTGGATGCGGGAACGGGCATCAATATGGCAGGGAAGCCCTTTTTATTTTTATAGAGTAGGATATTTTTTGTGATGGGAATATTTTTTTCATTTGAAGAATTCAGTGTTATACAGAGCCCTTGTCCACATGTTTCTTCGATCTGTATGTTGTTTACAAAGATATTTAATCGAAATAAGAATATTTTGAAAAAAATTCTTATTTCAATTAAATATCTTTGTAAACAGAATCCATTGCAACAACATATTTGCAATGTTGTTTGTACATTACAAACAACATTTCAAATTATTCTAATAGTAAATAGTGATAGTTAAGTACTATTTTAATTTTTTTTTAATATCGAAAACGATTTATTTATATGACAGTTATTCCACCTAGTAGCATCCGCAGGGAACTTATAAACTGTAGTTTCATTTTGCCAATTAAGATGTTATGTCAAGTTTAAATGATAGGAAAAGTTTCGGTATACCGAACAAAAAAGGCACGCTGTAAAAAATAAAAACAGGGGGGGGGGGGGGGGGGGGACAAGAAATTTCTTAACTTAACGATTCGAAATTCTCAACTATTAGAAATTTCCAACTCAACAGTGCTGAAAATTCCCAGTTCCAACTTATCGACATTTTTCATCTTTTGTTATATATATTTTAGGTAATATTAAACAGTTCTCTCACGAGCATTGATGTGTTGCACCCACATTCCAACGCAGTGTCCATTCTGTGGTCTAATTTAAATGTAATGTTACAAGTTGAGCAATTTATAATCTTCCCCATTTGTTAATAATATTAATTTTCTTCAGGCATAAATTTCCCCAACTCGGGGTTTTTAGAAGTTGAAATTCCCAACTTTCAGGGTTTCCAGATTGGGAGGGTCGGACTCAACCCCGGTGCGACGGGCCTCATTGCGCCTATACCCTTCAATTATGAAAATCAATCGTTCTCGATTGTATGTCAAAAGTGAGAGGCAAATGCATAATTTCATAAGAGATCTACTTAAATTTTCGAAATGTAAGGCAGCAAGTTGGTACGGATATCGGCAACGAAAATTTTTTTCCAGGAAATTTTATTCTCAAGGATAACAACATCGTTCTCGTAAATTCAAATTCAAAATAAAATTTATCTATTATATCCCATTGTTTAAGATACATAGAAATGACACGGGACACAAATTAATAAATCACGAACGCATTTACTTGGACATTTTAATTTCTAAGATAAGATTACGATTAAATAATTTATATCGATAAAAATTCCAAACACAATTCCCCAGTCTATTCTTTATCTCAAAATTTCCTTCCACGTTCGACAACAAGACATCGCGAATACCAACCATGACATCAAAAACTCCACCAATTTCGACTGATTGATTGTAACAAGTAGCAGGACATGGCGGAAAAATAATTGTCCAAATTACTCTAGCGAAACCAAGAACAACCCAGAGGCAAAAAACAGGTGAAAACAGGAAGAGTTTCACCCCCAACCAAAGCATCGACCTTGAAAAAGAGTAGCAGAAATTCAAATTCGAAACTCAGGAGTTGCTGAAGGAAGAACACAACCACCAACAATTCTAGATGAGTCATGGAATGTCTATTTTTTTTTAAAACTTTTGTTTACCCGTCACGGGTTGCCGCCTTCGGTTTATAAACCGGCTTAGAACATCTGGGTTTTGTTTGTACAAAAAAGGAATGTGTAGTATTCCTTCTTAACAATGGAACATTTGGAAAGTGTTCGTGGTAATTTAATTGAAAATGGCTCCTTGGTATACGGTGGAGCTTAATTTACTCATATTCTTTTTTGCTTAAAAAATAGAATGCAAAATAAATTAATTTTCTATTTGTTCGACAATTTTGACCGGTATTTCTGGCAAGAAAACGAAACTGGAAATTTGCTCAATTCTAATATTTCAGAATCGTGCAGTGGAACTTATGACAATTTTTTTTTAACCACCAGGCTCAAGAAAAGTTGGTCCAGTCTAGTCTAGTAACAATAGGCACACAAGAAATATTTGAGGGGTCGAAACAAGAAATTTCCCAACTTAACGATTCGAAATTCCACAGTGCTGAAAATTCCCAGTTCCAACTTATCGAAATTTTTCATATTGTTTTTTTATATATTATGTAATCTTAAACAGTTCTCTTACAAGAATCTATTTGTTGCACCCGTATTCCAATGCAGTGTTCGTTCTGAGGTCTAATTTAACATTTGCTAATAATATTAATTTTCTTCAGGCATAATTTTTCCCAACTTGGGGGTAATTAGAAGTTAAAAGAGACACACATTATTCAACTACTAGGAGGCTCCGCTAACGCTCCGACAACCTTTTTATTTAACCAATTTAAACAATTGAATTAAATATCCTCTTCTATAAACATTTGTTTTTCTGAGATATACATAATTACATTATTTAATCTATTTTAAATTTCTATGTTTTTGAAATGCACTGAACCGTTTCAGTATAGGCCTGTTATTAATTTGCAGATCAGTGTTTTTTTTAAGATAGTGTGACTAAAATTGAACATTATGTTCAAGGAGGCTATGCGTAACCTTTTAGATTTTGATATTTAAAACTGCATTATTAGTTTTAAATTACCAAAAGCAATTATTTTGATTCATTCATTTACGCAAAACGCATGAAAAAAAAAAGGAAAACAGATTTTAAGAAAAATACGCTACAAAATAATTTTTAAAAAATAATTAAAAACTCATGATAAAGTAGTTTTTTTTAAAAGAACAATACTTTTATACAAGCTAATTAAAAATCTGCAATTTTATTCTCTAAGATACATAGCTAAAAGTTCAGAAATGAAGGAATGTGCTACAAAGAATAGCATTTTCACGCAGTTTCATATGAAGGATTACTGATGAATTTCTAGAGACTGGTCATTTTCTTTTATATCACCATGTCAATAAGTCGTCTATTCAAAGGATTAACGCTTATTATATAAAAGTAAAAAAATACGATACATTTAAATTTTATTTTAAACTAAAATCCTAGAAATATATAAAACCGGTCAATCCATTCAAATTGGTACAGCAGCAAGTTGGTCCATATATGGCAACTTTCATAATTTTATAATTTTTTTAAAGAATTTTCTTTTGTGCGTGTGTGTGCATTTTACCAAGAATTTACACGCAAGTTTTCGTAAACTACTTCCATCTGTCGAAAAATGTATTCTGCGGAACGTACGGATATTTAGTAAACTTCATCCAAAAATAGTTCAAGAGTCACATTGGGCAATGACGCTTCGTCCGTGCTTTTGAAGCAAAGCAGATCTCCAGCGATACACCTCTGACCCGCTACAGAACTTCCATACACACATTCCACCGCGTTTTCCCGCCCTTTTCTATTTTTAAAAAAGCAAACTGACGGGAAGGAGAAAGGTTTCGTTATCCTACCACCAACGAACTGTAGAAAAGAACCATGAAAAACAGGAATCTAAGAACAGTCGGCTTTACAAGATCTCTAACACCATGGAAAGACTCGAAAGCTGTTTTCATGTTCTTTAGAAAACGTGAATTTATTATGTCAAGCTATATTTCATCCTGTTGTTCATCCCACTACCCCTATGTCACGCGCGATCACGTTAGCTTTACCCCTTTCCCTTCCCACCACGTCACATGATAAATTTTTGCAGTTAAAACACAATCATTAAAACCTCCGTTGTGTGTATCTTACGAAACAACCCTATTTTTAATAGAAAAAGATTGGAATTTCTATAAAAAGTTACTTATATCAGAGATTGTGAAAAAAAAAATTCAGCAGCATTTTTTTCTACAACGTTTTTCTATCTACGTTAAGCAACTAAGGAGACTTCCCTGAACTATGTCACGCTACAGTTATGCACGATATAGCTCCTCGCTCCTAAGGGTGCGTTACGTAATAAATGAACGGCCCCTTAGCTATCACGCTCAGTGACCGTCTTATGAACAACAAGGCAGACTTCACAGGAGAGATTGTGAACCGATTGAATACTAAACAGCCACCTTCCAATCTCATTCTGAACGGGAGACGGTAAATTTGGCATGATCGAGCGAGGGATCGTCCATACATGACATAAAGAACATGTAGGGGAAGGCATTTTCTGTCCTGAATGGATTTATGTTGTTTATAGGTCCTTTCTTTACCACAAATATAATTTTAGCTAGAACTCAGTTTAAGTAAGAAAAAAATACCGATTAGTCTTGCGTGCATGAACATAGTGCTTTGAATCGCATTTTTCTTTACAGAGCATTTGAGTGCGAGGTGCCATAATCGACTGCGCGAAGGTTTGCCTGTAAGCACCATAATCGACTACTCGAGGGGTGTACCAGCTTCTATCCTGAGTAGTCGCAACCCGAAGGCCAGAGACAACAATTGCCCGGAGCCATAAATCGAAGGTAGGAGTCTGTGACATTAGCGCATGGTACGTACATGCTCTTAAAACTGTTAGCGATATGCGACGTATGACGCAATACTTACAGGGAGAAAAGTATGGCTTTTGCGCCAATTATCAGAATCACGACATAAAATAATCGCAAGAAGTGGTATCGTCGCCAAGCGTCCTGCTTCATTGAATATAACAGAATATCAATGAATGAACAGATCATTCACGGAATGCAGTTTTAATCATTGAATCAGTGTTCACTCTAGTAATAAAAAGGGGCAGGGTGCAGTTGTTTTTATTAGGGCCCTTTTAAAAAAAAAATTATGGGGTGGGCGTGGCCACACATCGGATCCGTTACCAAACAAAAAAGTTCCCATTTATTGGTTGACATTGCGCTAGAGTTGCATGTTGGGCTATTGTTGATGGTTCGGGGTCTATCTCGAAGGAAAAACTCAAACAAAATTGGTGTCTCTTTATGAAGATATTACTTTAAAATTTGACATTTTAAACTGAATGTTTTCCCTAAAAACCAAATCTGTAAGTAGCCCTAATCAGACCCCTTACAAAACTGATAAAAATGCTACCTAAATCCAAAATTTGGTAATAAAATGCCTAGTCTTGCAACTTCGCCCCAAACCATCTTCTCTGTAAAAAAATACAGAAACAAAAATTAGCATTTCATATGCGGCCACAGGCAACCAATAGGAGTCGTGCCCCGTGCTCGAAATTACAGCGAAATCATCGTGATTTCATAACACGCGTAATTAAAAAGGAGTTTGTTTTTCTACTGTCACAATTCACTTAACTGCAATTTACACACAATTTTATGTTAATCGATGCCTTTTTTAAAGACAGCTAGGGAAGCACTGACGCTTGTGCGTGACTGAAAAGGGCAAGAATTGCGGAATTTTTTCTAAAGAGGGCGACATTTTTGAAAAAGGGGCATGAGGGCGCAATCGAGATTGAAAAAAAGGCGGGCAGGGCGGACCGCCCTTCAAAAAACGCTTAAAATGAACACCGATTGAATGCAATACCGACGAGATTTATCAATGAAATAACTTTTGTAATACTGAATGTGATAATGAGCCGAGTTATATCATTGTAAAAAAAAACTGCAAATTTTTTATAAATTTTACTCCTGGTCAAAGTTGGCAATTTCCTCTCCAAAACTATTTTTCAAATCCATGCAAGAAAAAACTGGAAATTTGCCAGACTCTAAAGAAAGGTTGGTTACTTGACTCTAAAAAAGTTGGAAAAAAACTATATTTGACTTGGCAATTTTAGAGCTTCCCCCCCCCCCCCCCCCCCTCAAAAAAAAAACTAGCGATGGCCTTGCATGCAGGGTACGTAATGCAATATATGGACGTTCCCTTGCACGATCACGCCAAATTTACCGTTGAAAATTTACCTACATCCTCATAGAGCGCACCGAATGAACTCGATGTACAGTAAAGTAATCAGGCTCGTGGTACGCCGGGGGGTGATGATCACTTTTGTTAAATAAACCTAATTACTAAGCCTAATAAGGATAGTATTTGAAACATTTAAACACTGACGACCAGGTATTTCAAGTCTAAAGCAGTCCCTTCCCCTCCCTGCAGTTGAACTCAAGAATGTTCACACTCCAGTAAGAAACTCATTCCCAACATTTTTCTCCTGTGTTATAAATCGAAAGAAATTCAGCAGTCAATTAGCGTGAATAAAAAAAAAACTAAATCACAACAAAACGCAGGAGTTATTTTGAAACTGGATAATCACGTCCTCTATTACGTGATACACTCGAGACGGTAGTTTAAAAAAACAATCCAAGAAAACTTCAACTCAACTCTTATTCGATGTTAAAATAAAAATCTTACTGAAAAAAAGAGCTCATAAATGGGCAGCAACTATCGAATGAAAAAAAAGTAATTTAAAGAAGATTACTAATACAATACAATACGAATGAGGTAATATTGCATTACTTTATTACATTAACAGGATTTTTATAATAAAAAAAATACTGGGTTAATTGCAATTCGGATAAACATCACAACTACAGGAAGTATTAAATTTAAAATTATGCGTAACACTAAAAGGGTCATTCTACACGAACGGCGCGTTAGCAGATGTCTCTATGATTGGTGAATTAAAAAACCATAATGTGGTATTTATTCGCTAATCACAACTGCTAACGCTAAACTGCGTTAATAAAGTTCGTGTGGAACGACCAAAGCGACAAGCTGATTTTAAACATAAATAAGTTATCAAAAGCACAGACAACAATTTTTCGAATGTTATCATTCCATATGAACAATTATAAATTTAATGTCAGCTTTTGGAATCAATGAAATATACTTCAATCCCAGGGGAAGAGAGATATAATCGAACATTCAGAAAATGAATTGCCATTGTTCGAAATTGCTATGTAATGCGGGAGAATATTTAGATGTTTTAGATATTTCAATTAGTGAACACTCATATCACACACTTAATGCAACATCCCAATATACACCAAAATATCCCTTATAGTAGTTATTTTTTAGAATCGCTTAGTACTTTGGTGGGAGTAAATGGCTGCTGTGACGTCACATTATTTACAAGGTTTAGATAATCCAATTGGTCAACTCATCCAAACTCGGTTGTTGATTCGTTGGAGCCAGATTAAAGGGGCGTAACCCATCCAGTGCCAGACAGAGATAGCGTAATGTTTCAGAACATACGTTTTAAAAATAAATCTTTGCTCCAAATGGTTTTTCTAATTTCGAATTGATGAAAGTTTTCTACATCATAAAAATAGGATAGCAAAGCCAACCATGAATCTCATCTAGATACCGACCTGATTAGGTGACCACGTTTGAAAAATGTCAAATCGATTTTAAAAGAGCTGCTGATTTGAATATGGTACATTTTCAACAACATGTCGCCAATTGAAATACAGAGATTGTACTCAAATACAGTAGAACTCTAATTATCCGGATCAATTGGAAGCAGATCCCATCCGGATAACCGAATATACGGGTAATTGGATAATTCACAAAAAAGGGTTATTATCCGGATCGCTTTGAGAAAAGGAATCAGCAAAATCCACATTTTAAAAGTTTCATATCGGTGAATGGTATTGGTTTTGGCAATAGCCCAATTGCGGCCGAAGGGAACTGGGTTTACCATATTCTCAAAGAAGAAAACAATTGGTTATCGCCCAGACAAAAGGTTGCCATGGGCCGCAATTGGAACTTTTCGATTGTTTTTAATAATAATTAAATTACATTTCTAAAGCAAAATTCGCTTTTTAACTAAGAAATATCTTAGTTAAAAAACGAATTTTGCTTTAGAAATGTAATTTAATTACTATTAAAAACAATACCATTCACCGATATGAAACTTTTAAAATGTGGATTTTGCTGATTCCTTTTCTCAAAGCGATCCGGATAATTGGTTATCCGCTTTGTTTGAAACGGATAACTGGAGTTGGGAGTTCTATTGTACTAGGGATAGATTTGGCTTGATTTTCATAATTTAATTTCCACAATGAAGTTTTACATTTGTTACTAAAATTCACTGGTACATATTTCCAGACAATTTATTAAAATACATAAGATTTACAATCTTATGTATTCATCTTCATTCTTACGATCTTCATTGATAATTTGGTGCATTTTTTTTTTAAAAATTAAAGCATGCATTTTTAATTTTGTTTAAGTGAGAAAGTAGCTGTTTATCATCAGCCAATCATCACTGCTATAGTTTTGAAAAATGCTAATATTTAGGGGATACTTTGAAAGAGACATTTTTAGCACTTTCGTATACTTTGTAGTCCATTAATTAATGATAAAAAAATAATAAAATTTATTGGCGGTTTTTATTAACAATGATGCATAAAACTTTTGCAACAAAAAAAAAGTTTAATACCTAACCTTCCAATACTAGCAAACACTTTTACCAATAATTGCCACTAACCAGAATAAATCCTGGGTCCACCCCTGACAGTGCTCCTCTTTTTTTGTGATGGATATAGGTTCAAATTTATCACTATAATGTGTAAATATATTTAAATCAGTTTTGTACAAAAAAATATTTAAATAATTTTAATTTAAAAAAAATACAAATAATAGATGAATAAATATTGCCTACTTTCCGAGATGTGATTCACCAAATCATGAGGAAATTATCTATATATTCTAATTTTAAGAACAATCTTAAGCTGTTTTTATTTAAAAAAACAAAAAATTTTGACATTATTTTCTGAAGATTTGATATGAATGCTTATTTTTATTAAAACTTATTAAATGCTTTTTTGTACCCTCATTGCAAATTTTGTTCTGTAGTTTTAATTTTTGAATATACAGGGCATCCAGAGGGAAAACAATTTGAAATTCCTTGATATTTCTCTGAAAATTCCCTGATATTTCTCTGAAAATTCCCTGATATTTCTCTGAAAATTTCCTGTCGTCTAATTTTATCAGTGTGATAGAAACAATACCGATTTACACAAATTAAGAATGCTAACAGGAGAAAACAAATTATACAATATTCGGCTTACAAGTTTCCAAAATAAATAATTTTTTCATTCTTCAAAAGAATAAAAGACCATACAGCAGTTGCTGATAACAGTTACAACAGTTTAGGGAAAAATATATGTATACTCTGAAAGGGAAGATTTGATTCAACTGTTCAAATTTATTAAACAAGGGGATGTGAAGGGTTTAGATTTTAATATGAGTGATAGAATGATAGGTCATTGATTTGAATTAAACAAATTCCATTTTAATCGGGAAGGGAGAAAACACTATTTCTGTAAAAAGGTAATAGATAAATGGAACAACTTTCCAGTGAATATTGTTAATTGTAAAGGAGTACAGGATTTTAAGAAGAAGTTAAGAGGGGATTCTAGCTGGACCAACCTTGTTGGGCTTTGAGCCATTGTTGGTCACCAATATTTGTAAAAGTATAAAATAAAGTATGGCACATCAAGTATAACTATCAAGTATAATATGAAGTATGGCATAATAGAATATCAATATGGCAATCGGATTAGTAATTGGAAAGTATTGGAGTAGCATATCAAGATTGGACTGGAAAACAATTTACCTGAAAAACTCCGCAAAAAAAATTTGAAACCAACAAAAAGAACTTACCTCTATAATGCCTGTCCACAGCATAGTTGAATCTGTGATACCCGGTCGGTTGAAAGTCATCTTCCAGGGTATTCCGAAATGAACGAGTCGACACGTCGGTTGTCAGATTGGCCTGGCCGACTAGAGCGGGTGTACCCGGTCGGTCGGCCTCGCAAATCACCTCCCTTCCGGGGAGCGTGGGGGAGTCCTCCATTGTGGGGGGGAGATACTGAGAGTTGCTCAAGTATTGTTGTTGAGGAGAAGAGAGCAGGGGCGTGTATTCGGATGTTGTGAGAGAACGACCTATGCCGTGGTAAGAATCGACAGGGCGCCTTACGTTAGGCCGCTTTGCAACCTGTAAAAGTTAAATGGTTATTAGCTTTTAAAAAATTAAATTTTCTTTCAATAACTAATTTTAAAAGGTAAATATATCTAACGCTAGGAGGAAAACTGATTCATCATCTTTGTTATCTACATCCAACTTTAATTGCAGTGTTTTTTGTTGTTTTTTTAATAAACGTCGCACTAGAGCTGCACAGTGGGCTCTTGGCGACGGTTCAGGGTCAATCTCGAAGGAAAGACCTGGGAACACATACACATTCACACACACATTCATACATGCACCTCGTTATTTTAGAACCATGGTCAGATGACGAGGAAACACCTGAATAAGAAGGCGTTGGGTGCCAGACCCAACGCCTTCAATAGACGTCGGGACTTTGGACCCCGATCAGATTTATCGTGCACCAGTCCCGTATACACGCCAGTATAATTTGTTGGATATTCTGGACGACTTTCTAGTATTTTTGTAGCGAAGCTGGCAACCCTCCGATCGCAAGATCACTACTTTTTTACTTTTCTATGTCAAGTCCATTTCACGGATTAGAACCACCAATCCTCTGATTAGTAGCTGAACGCCTTACCAACTGAGCAACTAGGGCTCTTAATTGCAGTGGAATCGGCACTAACTTTTTGGAAACAATCTAACTTTTTTGAATTTTTTTTTGCTATCAATATTTGATGAAACCTTTGATTTTACTGTATGCGATTCTTTTGAGGAATTCAGAAAATGTTCCTTTCTTCTTTCGTCAATGCTAGATATGGAAGTTTTAACAACTTCAGCATGTTCTTTGTCAGAAAAAGTATTTTGAACTTATTGAACCATAATTGAAATGCTAATATGACAAAATTAATGATTCAAAAAACATGTAATTATCAAATTAAAATATTGGTACTGAAATTGCATATAATAAAGAAAAATTTGTTATTGGGAAAATTTTAAAATAAAATCCAAAATGTAATAGCTGATTAATTTAAGATATATGGGTAAAAATGTTAAGGAGAAGAAAAATACTGCCGCCAGATTACTGGATATCTGGCTGACTTTCCTGCTGGATAGGCCAAATTGATATCCGTTACATCACATGGATACATTAAATCTTTGCAAATAAAATGTCTAAATAGGACCTTAGATAAAATTCCAATACTGGAAAACAAGAATTTCACAAAACAGAATTATAGGGACAATTTTAAAATAAAATAAGGCATGATTCAGAAATCTGTCATTGGTAAATGCAAAAATATACTAGTTTTTTCTGTTTGTTCAATTTTATGAACTTTAAAATTTCCCTCAACACAATATAAAACTTAATGCATTTTATAAATAATTTACATTGGATTCAATTTAATGAATGCACACACTTGTTGAACGATATATTTAAATACATGAAAAATACACATTAACTTTTACTGATATCTTTATCCACAACAGGTTTTATATCATTTAGTATCATAGACTTAATAAGAACAGTATTTAATAACTCAAATAGAAAACACTAATCAATTAATGATAAAGTAAAGCGCCCACAAGCAACACAATATAAAGAGGAAGTTACTGCATCTTAGTGATTAAGAACATAAAAGTCAATGCATTAAAATAATTTTATAATTGTTAGGAAGCTCTTAAAAAATAAATGTATATTTATAGACAGAATCATCACATTTGTATTGCATTCTCTAATGCAAAAAGGTTAACTTTTCTCAACAAACCTTTTTTTTGTTTTTTTTTAATTAAATAACTTTGTAATTATAAAATTTCTTGTCACAAATACATTGTTGTTTAACATAGAAAATTATTCATTATAGAAACTTTGCTCATAAAATCCTGTAATTAAATGCTTTTATAAAGTTTATTTTATGGAAATTCTATCCATAACTATAATTTTCCAAAAGTTTCGAAGAGTTTTCCGGATAATTTATCAATTCAGGTACACAATTTTGTAAATTGTTATTTTTAACCCGGCAGAGCTCGCCTTCCTCAATGCAAGTTAAATCGAAGTAAAGACAAGAAGAATTGCGAAGAATTACATCATTTACTATTAGTGACCATCATCACTTATTATACACCCAAGAGGATTGCAAGAACTAACAAATGATCTATTCGACCAGATAATTTCGCTCATAGGTAGAAAAGGGTGACCAGAGGTTTGAGTGGTTGCTTGTTTATTTTCTTTTAACGTTATTGTACCACACGGGAAAGTAAAAAAAAAAATTGTTTTACCTCGAGTGAAAAGATTTATGAAAATTAGACAATAACTTTCTGTTGTGCAATATATAAATATATTCACGTGTTAAGATGATAATTTCTCTTGTCGCATGTATGGAGGTCTTTGGCAATGTTTAATGAAAACACCAAAAGTGGATCAAATCGTGATGCGTGGAATGGAAAGTGATGAACCCTAATAAGAATGGGTACAGATGTAGTATAGGACATTTGGCGTACAAGGTTTTTTTGGCGTGTTTTATAGGAGCGATAAATTTATAGTATGGCGACCCCACCTGACATTGTTGGTATTTTCCGATTCTTGCGGCGACTTTCAATCTGGAAACCCTATGCTATGTTTAACGGCAATTTTTCGTCGCCAAAATAAAACGCGCCAAATGTCCGATACTACATCTGTTCCTAAGAATGTTATCAGACTCTCGTCTTTCCGATTTCGGCTCACCTCCAATTCGATTCACCTTGGATTGTGCCTCTCAGGTACAGCGCGAGCTCTGCAGTGTCAAAGGTTAACAATTTGATAATAATTATTTAAACGAATCTACATATGTTCCTATCACACAATGTGCCTTCTATACATATACATATTTATATGCACAAAACAGATATAAATATTTAAATGTTGACAGAAAAATGACTCACCTGAGAAGGATAAATAGGATCCTTAACAGCTTCATTTGAGTCATCCGCAGATCCGATGAACTCAGCCATGTTGGTAGTGCCTGGTTTAAAAAAAAAGTTCACTTTAATAAACAAAGTATAGTAATATAATAAACAAAGTATAGTAATATAATAAACAAAGTATAGTAATATAATAAACAAAGTATAGTAATATAATAAACGAAGTATAGTAATATAACAAAGTATAGTAATATAATAAACAAAGTATAGTAATATATTATTATTATTGTGATCACACAAATTTATAATCTGGTTTTATAATGGGCTTGATAATTTAACTTTAAATTCTACAATTAACATTAATTTTATTTAACTAATAATGAACATTTAGTAGGGCCATAGGTTTATAGTTTTCATAACAATATATATTTGTACCTAAATTAAGTATTTTTTAAAATTAGTGCATTAAAGCCAAGTTAAATTCTTGAAACCTGGTTGTTAAAATTTAAAAATCAGGCTGTTTCTTTAAAATATATATTTTGAAAAAGATGTGCTTGTGTAATGTTCAATATAACAATAATAAATATGAATTATGAAAATGGCCTGTTAAAAAACAAACAATATGATCATCAAAACAATAAATATAAAGTCAATTAAAAAAAACAAAAAAGCACCAAAAAAACTACAAAATCGATCGAAACAATTGTCATTAAGTCAGAGGTAACCACGTTTCAATAACAATCATTAAAAATAAAAATATTATCTTAAAAAATAAATTTTTTATGACTCACCATAGATTTAATAATTATGAGGGTACAACCCATAAGGTAGACCTAAATTGGCACCAATAATAAGCCCCATAAGGGGTGGCACTTAATAATGAGCCCCATACTAGACATGAGTGACACACGCCTTTTCAGGAAAAGGGGGGTGAGGGGACAAAATCCAATTTTCGAAATTAAAAACAAACACCTACAGGGTTCTGTTATTTTTTATTCATACAGTGCGTCAAACTCGTGCGCACCTTTATTGTTATGTGCTGCCATCTATATGCAGTATTTTACAACAAAAAGTTTTTTGTAATATTATAAAACGAACAGTATATTTCTTATGTATATTTTAATAACAATTATATCTTTCTTTAGTTTTAAATTAAATAACTAAAGATGGTATTAGGGAATCAATCATTAAAAAAATGTAGTTAATTCAATTTTTGTTTAATTATAGTTTTAAATTTATCTATTACAGAATTTTCACAAAAATTAGGTTAAAATTTTAATTATTAAAAAAATATAAAGTATTTGAAAACTAAAGTGTAAAGCAATACTTTAATTAACAAATTGAAGAAATGTGTTTAAAAGACTAGACGAAGTAGAAGTGTTAAAATGTATCAATGTTTATGTACAAAGGATGAAGACTCAAACCTCACAAATCAACCATTAAATTATGAAGCTATAAATCTAAGGTATTTAAAATAAAAAAAATAGGGGAATTAAAGACAATTAGCCAATTTTTAATTGTAATTATTCGTTATCAATAAATTAAAAATTGTATGTATTGATCTGTATTGAGTAACTTTGAAGTGCTGCCATCTATTGAGAACACTATAAACAAATAGATTACCCTAGTAAAGAATATGTGATGGTGATTGTTAAATGATTAAAAATATTACAATGGGAACAATTTCAAATTAGATTAGACCTAAATGTTAAAAAGTTTTATAATTACTTTTAATTAGAGTGTATTTATCAAAATATACTCTACAAAAAGAAATACTAATACCAAAAAAGAATTAAAATAAAAGAAATCATTTCAAGTGTTTTTTGTAATATCACAAATAAATATTTAAAATTTTCCTCAAACCTTTATTCAACCTCAACCTCAATTTTCTCAATTTCAACAAACATCAAACAACCACAATGCTTACAAAAGATTTCCAAAAAGTGTTAAGAGCTTACCTTTCTTTTTGCACAGCCCACTCAGCAACTGCAACAGTTGTCTCACAAAGCTAATCATACTTTCCAAAAATGCTTGCATCTTCTTAGCTAGAAAGCTATTTCGTCCTTCAACTGATTTCCCCATTTTGTCTGTAAAATGCAAAAGCTTGTCAATTTCCAATTCGTTAACTTATTTTAAAGGTCCAGGAGGGTTGAAGGGGAAGAAAACTATGCTAGTCCATTTAAAACAGTGGTTCTCAACCTTTAGATGGACGCGGACCTACGATTTAAATTTCGGAAAATCATGGACCACCCACTTTTCTGGGCCATTCCACAGTGTTCGTCCCCACCGTACCACAAAATTATTAAAAAAAATCCGTAAATTACCCACAAATAATCCTATATATATATATATATATATTCTTTAGTAAATATCTCTTTTACGGTTTCAACGATTTCTATCGTGGGAGGTAACAAAAGAAAGAGAATTTACCAAACCAGTGACGAATCGTATTTTTAAGTCGCTGACACCCCCTAAAATTGCCAAAAAAAATTAAAAATATATTGTAATGGAATTTTACGGGAAAAAGCATTTCTTGGCAACAGCTTTAATCTGCAGAAACCGTTGTCTTGGAAACTTCTTTATGTATCTGAAAACGTATGTAATTGAACACCGTGCGGTATAATTTTTTTTAATAAACTCTATGCACGTGATCTCATTATGTGGTTGACGTCATTTTTGAGAGGATATTTTTTCGGATACCAACAGGTATTGTCGTCTTGGCAATTGAATCGCACAAGGCAAAATAAACAATAGTTTAAATTGTACTAATTATCAAAAGGGTGCTGCTTCATAAATGATTGACTTTGGCAATCCCAAAAAGTAAAATGTGAAATGCGAAGTTGACACTTATTGATTTTTATCCATGGTAGATATATAAAGATTTTATTTCATTGCGTTAACGAATCGTATAGAGATGTATAAAAATGTATATACTTATTCGCTTCCGTCCAGGCATTTTGGCGATCAAAAGTTTCAAATTTAGTATCCACTATTTTAACCATTATTTTTTTTTTCTATGAATTAAGCATAATTTTATTTACTATTTCCTTTAAAATCGAATGTTATTTAATTCAATATTACAAAAAAAATCTATATGTTTAAAAATAAACTTTGTAAATGTTTTATATAAAATAGTTTGCGAAAGTTCCATTAAAAGATAAGCGTTACATTTTAAAAAGTAACACCAAAGAAACAGCAAGTATGAATTGCTTGATTTTTTTTAAGGGGATTTCTGCTATGGTTTTCCTATGTTAAAGTCCTGTTTTCAAATCAAGCGATTGATATAGAGCAAGATATAATTTAATTGGTTGTTCAGCCGGTTGGTTGTAAGCCGCTTCTTATGGAAGAACAGTTCGAAATTACTCGTTTGATGTCGATAAACTATTTCAATTCAAAAGAAAATGCAGTAGCTATTTTGCCATTGAGGGAGGGAAATGCGTGTTCTTGAACCTGATGTTCTTTTAACAGATTTTCCAATAAGGATAGGAATTTTCTCACTTCACGGAACACGCAACGTGACCTTCTGAAAAGCATGTTATTTCAAGGAAAGGGATTATTTGTGCGAGAATTTTCGCATGGGCACGCTAGTATATATTATTTCAATAGTAAAGATCCCTTTTGCGGGTCTCATACACAACGAATCTTAATAAGTGAGGTATCAAAAGAAAGAGAATTTCCCGGAGCACTGACGAATCATACGTTTCTCATAAATATTAACGTGTTTTTTTAATGCATTAAAAAAAAAATTTTTTTTAATAAGTACATTTTGTAAGTAACTAAATTAGTTATCAAAAATTATATCTCGATTGTAAATTTTTTAAATATATATATAGAGAGAGAGAAATTCAAATCAAGTTCCAAGTTAGTTTCCATTTGCCATATTATTTTTTGGTAATATCACAAATAAATATTTACCAGGATCTTACCTTCTTTTTCCCAAAGTCCACTCAGCGACTGCCACAGTTGTCTCACGAACTTTACCGTACCATCCCAAAATGCTTGCATCTTTTTAGCTAAAAAGCTTTTTCTTCTTTCAACTGATTCTCCCATGTTGACTGTAAAATGTAAAAGATAGTCAATTTCTAATTCGTTAACTTATTTTAAGGATCAAGAGGAGAGAACGATGCTAGTCCGTTTAAAAACAGCGGTTAAAAAAATTTAGATAGCCACGGACCACCGATTTAAAATTTCGGAAAGTCATTGGACCACCATCTTCTTGGTCATTCCACGATATTTGCCCCCACCACACCACAACTTATGTAATATCTCGAGATTATCGTAAAATAAACCCAATTATTTTTATTGGAGTAAGTTAGTTTTTAAAAAATTGGGTTTATGTTACGTTAATTAACATAATAATAAAAAGGCGCGAAGGGGAAAAATATCGTGGAGTGGCCCTTCTAATAAAATTACAAAATATTTATGCACTTAATATATTTTGTTTATTTAAAACGTACTTATTTTGTAAATAAATTTATTAAATAAAAAAAATCTACAGTTTTTAGCGTAAAAAATGTCTTATGAATTTAATAATATCGAACTCGTTTCTGATTAATTTTAAATTATAGTTTATATTGATTCTTGATTCAAAGTAACATTCTTATATAAGACAGTTACAGCAAATTTTAATTCATTACAAACTAATCCAATCGAGAAATATAATATTTATATTTAAAAAACCCACTAAGATCATTTTATAAGTAACCAGATTAGCTATCAGAAATTGTATTTAAAATCAATGGTCTAAAAAGTATGTTTTAAATCTATAAACAAAATGTATTATTGAAGAAGGAGGCTATAAAATTAATAAAATACAATCATTTGTATTTCGGATATTGTGATTAGTTTAAATTCAACACACTAGTTTCAATTAAAACGATAAATAGATCAACGTATGGTTAGAACACTAATAAAATAAGTTATTTAAAATTAATTTGCATCGACAAACTTTTTCCATTCAACATTTGGCAATGGTCTGTCTATACAGGATTGGAAATTAGGGGTCATTAGTCGTATTTTGTAACTAAAAATTTTAGTTTGACGCCCGTAATTTTTTTATCCAGTTATCACTTTTGACACCTATATTTTTAACAAAAATTTTAGTGTAACGACCGTATTTTTACACACAGTCGTCATTTTTTACATCATTCCGAATGATGTGGAAAGTGGCTAAAAAAGAGAGTACCTTACAGACTTAACAAAATAATGTATTTCATTAATAAAAAAATTCTTTGTAAACTATAAAATGCATTTGTTTTGCTTATTTTATTATCATCTTAAGTCTTACAAAATGTATGTATATATGTATTCTTAAGTAAATCGGCCAACCTCCCAAAAGTTTTTAATAAAAAAAAAATATTTTAATAATTTTTCTCATATATTTCAATAACGTTGCCATTTCTTTTATGTAAAAGATGCTTAACCGATTACAAAAAAAATCTCAAGTCAGTTGGCAGTTCTGCTTAGAGAATTTGAATTATTTTAAATTTACGCCTAAGAAGAATTATTTTGACAACTAAAAAAATTGCTAGGTGCCAATGACGACTAACCGTTATTTCTTAATTTCGAATCCTGGGTCTATATTAGAATGTGACATGTATTTTCAAAGAATAAAAAACGAGATTTCTGTTGAAATATACATAATTTCCGATATATTATGATTAAGCTTCCGAGCTTCAAGCAGCATGAACTTTTCCAATAGGTGGGGTAGGGGATATATCTTCTCTCATATTAAAATAATTTTATTAAGAAAATACTTTTCCTTATTTTAATGCTCATAAAAAAACACGTGCTTAAAAGTACAGTTTGCATTTTAAAAATAAATATTAAAATTAATAATAGTTTTATAAATATTAAAATTAATAATAGTTTTATAAATATTAAAATTAATAATAGTTTTATAAATATTAAAATTAATAATAGTTTTATAAATATTAAAATTAATAATAGTTTTATAAATATTAAAATTAATAATAGTTTTATAAATATTAAAATTAATAATAGTTTTATAAATATTAAAATTAATAATAGTTTTATAAATATTAAAATTAATAATAGTTTTATAAATATTAAAATTAATAATATTTTTATAAATATTAAAATTAATAATAGTTTTATAAATATTAAAATTAATAATAGTTTTATAAATATTAAAATTAATAGTAGTTTTATAAATATTAAAATTAATAATAGTTTTATAAATATTTTTAAGATAAAAACTGTTCTTATAGAACATTGCGTTAAGAATATTTAAATTCAAATGCAACGTTTAAACTAAATGCAATAAAAACATAAAATCTAATTAGATTTTATGTATTTTTATTGCGTAGATTTAACGTTGCGTTGGTATTTTCAGAAAAATATTTTTAATCTAAACTTTTAGACTGAATTTGGCATTGATTCAAAAATGAGCAATTTTTTATCGTATACACCACTTCTCATTATATCGAAAATAGAAAAATATGTTAAAGATAATCTATCATTGATGTGTAATTAAAATATATTTACAATCCATAAAGAGATTCTAATATCTAATACAACATTAGTAATTAACAATATTAAAATACAAATGCAACGTTAAAACTACGCAATAAAAATATATAAACTCTAATTGGATTTTATGTATTTTTATTGCGTAGTTTTAACGTTGCATTGGTATTTTGATAAAAATATTTTTAACCTAAACTTTAAGAATTAATTTTGCATTGATTCAAAAAATAAACAATTTTTATTGTAAAGTAAACACCACTTTTAATATATCTAAATACAACATTAGTAATTAACATTCGGATACAATATTGCTGCGAAAAAAAAAATTATCACTCAACTAGCACAACTCAGACCTAACTATTTCATAGTTTAATTCGCATTTTAAATATATAATATCGTAACAAACAAAATAAGAATATTCACAAAATACAAAAACTTACGATTTTGTATTCTGATACGAACACGAGCAAATCCCAATTCAAGATTTCAGCAAAAACAAAAAACGCGAAATTATCGAACCACGCGACAAGACGTTTGCCAAGTAAATAAAATGAAAATGGCGCAAACCTTTTGAAAAAGATCCCTCAAAACTGAACAGCCAATGAACCCCCAGATTTGAAAACCAACCTAAGTTTAAAATGGAACCTTCTAAAAACCCCTTTTCCTATTAGAAAAATGGGGCAACCAACAGAAAAGGCACAGAGGGATTTCCCTAGAAAAGACAGAATTGTCCGTCCTGCAGTCCATAACAACAAAGGAGTTGAGTTGAACAACCAAGGATTCAGGTAAAATCCAAGATATTCGTCTTCGGTTACGCCCTTTTTCTCAAACGATTCTGACTACTCTTTCATGGATGGGACAATACTTATTTTCTCAGAGGTGGTCTTGAGAACAATGTTCGAATTTCAGGTTCTGCACTTCTACGAATGTCGTTGGAACAAGGAATATGCCTATATGCAGAGGACTTATAAGTTAGGGGCCTAGGATTTGTTGGGTTTGGCTGGTTGGTTGTATGGGGTTTAATGGCGCAAGGGCCAAATATGCCCAAGCTGCGTCAAACACTAGGTAATTCAAACCAAGGATTTGTTGGGATCCAGTGTGTGAAACTTAAAAATTAAAGAACACCAATCGGAAAATGTAAAAAGTGGATATGTGCTATATTGTCTATGTAACAGATCTCCTTTTGACATCTTCCATTTCAAATAACAACACAATCAATGATATTTTCTTTTTTATCAGGAGTTTAAATACAATCATCTACACTGTAAAAAAAAATATGCTTAAAAATGAGTACATGAACGTACTCGATTTTAATTAGTACAATTGCATCGTAAATGAACGATGACTTTCTCAAATTTAAGTAATCGTACTTTCGTAAAAAGGAGCATTGTGATTTAATATTGCTCATTTCAGCGTCTGTTCAATTCATCTTAACAAAGCGACCTGACAAACTTAAAATAGTTGTTCAGAAGATGGTTTTCCACATTATTTGATGTCGATTGCATAAATGGAAACAAAGTTATTACAATTCAATTATCTTACTTCCTATTCTTTTGGCACACCTTTTCAGCATTACTTCTGTTTATAACTTTTTCACGTCTCCCTGGTAGCTTAGTGATAAGGCTGTGGACAGCGGTACCTGCATATCTAGCCTATGTAGGCTATTATCTGCTTTTTTTTAAACATTGTACACATTTTTAAATACGTGTTTTTTTTTTCAAAATTGAGACTTATGTATTCGGAGCCATCATAAGCATAGAATTTTTTCAAAAATTAGTACGTTTTACTTATTTTTGAATACCGCTTTTTAACTTTCTTAAAGTAAAGTCTTCTTGCTTTTTCAAAATAAAAAAAAAATCATTTGTTAGTTTTATTAAAGTACCTCATATCAAACATATATATATATATATATATATATATATATATATATATATATATATATATATATATATATATATATATATATATATATATATATATATATATATACATATATTGGAAAAGTGTGTTTGATTGCTAATTAATTGTATATAAAAATTACAGTGCGTAAAAATTAGCTATCCAATAAGTCATGTTATGGGAATAAATTAAAAACATTTATTCAAAAATAATCAGAAATCCCGTGGCTAACAAAAGTCAAATCCCTTTAAATTGAAAAGAAATTTAAAGGAAAAGCTTTAGGTAATATTTAGGAAGTCTAAGTTTTGGTAAAATTGTCGAATTAATTAAAACGTAAAATATTTTTGAGGCTATCAGTTTAAAAAACAACAACAGAATTTTCGAATTAATAGAAAATTATTGGCAAAATGTCCTTGTCTGTTCGGATTCCTCTTTAAAAGCGACACAATACTCGTGAATTTAAAAGATAGAAAAATACTTTTTTACTTAACGATATAAATATAAGTGAAATCGACGAAATTTTTTTAAAAGTGTTTCACATTTAAAAAATAATTATTTTGAAAAATCTAACTTTTTTGAATTTACAATGAATTTTCCGCAATTTTCTAGTGTACTAAAAGCCACACAAAAAACTTCTAAATACTGAATTTGTGTAAAATAGATGTAGTACGTTTAGATAAAAATATACTGTGGATACAATCAAAGGCAGTCCTCTACGTAAATTAATCTGCCATTTTGCCATTTAAAAAAAATCTGCGTTTTAAAATTATTTTTTATATTTCGAAATAAAACATTCGTTTTTATCATTTGTGGTTTATTTTGATGCTGGAATATTTTCTGTATTTACGTTAATTTTAATTTTCTCCGCAGACGATTTTTCAATACTTTTTTTTATGTGTTCAAACATAACCAGAAAATTGCGATCGAAATATGTACTTGTTGATCACAATTTGTTTTAGAAAATGTGTATGTAACTTAATTACATTAAGATATAAATAGCTTAAACAGTCTACGTTTTAAAATTATTTTTTATCTTCGAAATAAAACGTTTGTTTTTATCATTTTTGGATTATTTTGATGCTAGAATATTTTCTGTATTTACGTTAATTTTAATTTGTTCCGCAGACGATTTTTTAATCCATTTAAAACTTTTATTTTTCTATGTTCAAACATAACCAGAAAATTGCGATCGAATTGTGTATTTATTGTTCACAATTTGTTTTAGAAAATGTGTATGTAACTTATTTATATTAACATATAAGCAGTGTTAAATATATTGTAAGTAATTCTTGTCATTTATAAACTTCAAAATCATATTTTTATAGAAAAGTTGTTTTTTGTCGAATATTATTAAAATGTTTTCGAATTTTCTATTCTTTAGCATTAATCATTGGATTACCCATTTTACCCCACCTTGCAAATCATTGTAAAAAAGGTAAATAAAATAGATTTTTTTTCCTAACATTTTCATTGCAATATTGGTTGCTTTTCAATACAATATACATGAATTTTGGTAAATAATTTGACTTTTCTAGTTTATAAATAGAATTTTTCACACATCACACTATCGCAAGTTTTTTTTGTAAACTCAAACAAATAGACTTTTGAACTTAATTTAAATCAAACAGAAATATACATTTTTGCTAAATTATACTCCATTAAGCGTAGTATTGTTTCAAACAAAGAGCTTGATCAAAGTATAAGTTTAACAATGCGTAATTTATATTTTTATTCCAACACCACTACCAATTTTATTTATTTTCTAACATGACATGTATTTATTCTATTTATTGCTTTTTCTAACATGTCTTACATTTCGAAATTTTTGTCTTAATATTATCTATCTTAAGAGCAACAAATTAATATTAAAAAAAATCATTAGTGGCTGTGTCGCAGCACGGCCATATTTTAAATGTAGTGTCATTTCAGCAAATTATGAAAACATAGACATTGGTCGCCAACAGAAAGATATGCAAGTTACGTTTGACACTTCCAATATTATGTGAATACAATGTTAACTACCATGCCCGTACGATAACTATCGCATGAACCACCTCCTCCCCCCCCCCCCCCTCCACACACACCCATTCGTTAGAGATAAAATATAAAAAGTTTAACGGTCTGCTCATAGATGGCCACATTATCAACGGTTTGTTTTAAAACAGAACTTTAAATTTTTTTAATTTAAAAAACCACTTTGATGTTTATGAGATGAAAAGTGCGATACCACGTGGTATGAATTATCGAATCGCCGAGAAGCACACGCGCGTTTATCCCGTTTGAGTAGATTGGGAATTGGGACTAAGGCCCATTCTAAGCGAGCGCGTAAAACGCGCGTGAGCTTCTCGGTGATTTCATAATTCATTCCACGTGGTATAGATCTAAAAATGGCGAATCTTCTCCTTTTACGATATCATGACGAATTTAAATGGAAAACAAGATACAGTAGAATCCGGATCAATTAGGACCAGGTCCATCTGGACAATTGGATATTGGATAATTCACGAATAAAAAGTTATTTCTTAATAATAGAACTAATATTACTTTAGAATGTAATGTAATTTAATGTATATTGAAAACAATATCATTCACAGATAAGAAACTTTTAAAAGTGGATTTTGCTGATTTTTTTTCTCAAAGCAATCTAAATCCGGATAATTGGCGATCCGCTTTGTTTGATCCGGATAACTGGAGTTCGGATAATTGGTGTTCTACTGTATTAACTTTTTTCCTATAACGAATTTAATTTATTTTAAATAATGTACACAACTTAATTATAATAATTTCTGAATACTATATCCTCGTGTTCTGCCAGATATTTCTACTAGATATATTTTGTTCCTCTTTCTACGGGTCCACACCATCAAGTCTGTCCGCTTCAGCAAAGGATGATATATGATATGCGACTGTCAGAAGGAATGAAGGGTTTACCTTTCCTTTGTGTCCGGCAGCGAAAGAGAAGGGGGTGTACACCTGTCGTTTGTGATCTGTGTCCGTCGCTCGACCTTGGATTGACCACACAGAATGAGAGATCTCGTGTTCAAGTGCAAGCATAGACGTAAAGTTGTCAAAATTTTTGGGGGGGCCCAAAATTTAACTTTTAACTGAAAAAAATTGCGTATTTTTGGGGGGAGAAGGGATGGGGGGGGGGTAAATATAATTGAAATCCGAAAATTTATGGTAATGTAATTTTCCCTTTGTCATGATTTTCTAGTTTGTCCATTTAATTAGATTTATGGCCAAATTCAGTGGCGTAGGAACTTCTTTTTTTCAGGGGAGGCTGAATTTTTTTTTCAATATATATATTGTTATACAATATAAAATAGTACGGAGTTGTGAGCTATTAAACAATTAAAAAACAATCAATGCTTTAAATTTTTACTTGTTAAATGTTTTAACTTGTATCCGATTTTGTTTTGACAGCTTTAGAACATAAAGTAACCAGGAACAGGTTATAGTAATTTTAAATGTCCGTATTGTATGTTAAATTTTGAATTTTTTCAGATTTGAGGAATTCGTCTCTATTTAACTTTCTTTAACAAAATGTAATTTTCGAAAAGAAGAAATTTCAACTATATAAGCTGTTTAGAAAATAGTGCGTGAATCTGATGGTTTATTATTTCAAAAGGAACAAATTATGGGAAATACGATTATAATTTATGAAATGTCCATAAATAATATTTTTTTTTATTTAAAAACGTATTTTTTACATTATTTTTAAAATTAATCTTTAAAGCTTTAGCGTTGTAGACATTTATATAAATACTTGAAATTACGTTTATTTTAGCTGCTTAAATTGATAAATTTATAGGAAGTTTTCAAACTAAACTATTATATTTATGCTTTTCTGACATTTAAATAAGACGTAATATAAAAAAAATGTACGTGAGCCAGAGTACTGAGTACAAAAAATAAATAAAATTATATATTATATTGTGAAAACCTATAAATTTGTCATTTTAAATATTAATGAAATGAAATAAACCATAACAAGTATTCTATTGATACAATAAAATAATTAGCAATTTAGACTTTATGTAAAAACACATTTTCCTTACACTGATTTTACAATGACATTTCATTTATTATATGTAATTCAAGATTAAAATGAACTTCAACTTGTTTTTAAACATAAGCATATGCTTAGTGTTATTCACATAATAGTGTATAACAAAACTAAACATTATAATTAGAGTTACTGCCAATTGATAAGCATAATTACAAAATATTTATCGTTAGAAAAGATGGCATTATTTTTAATTGACTTTTAGAATACAGAAAAAATTACTTAGCTGACGAAACAGAGGAATATGCTGACAGAAGAAATCTACTACCATTCGTGCAGAAATGCTTCCTAAGAGGGCTGTCTTTACACTAAAAAAAGAAACTGTAATGCGGTTGTAAGATTTCACCAGGGATTTCTTTTTTGTTGCTGTAGCCCTTCCATGACTTCGGCCCCTAGAGGCAAGTTTCAGAAAAGCGTACATACAAAAACTGTCTACACAAGCGCATACATGGGTCATTGTCATTCACAATGGGGGAATCATCAATCAGCTAAAAATCGACTATAAGGGCGAGGGCCAGTAAATTACAAACAAATGGGGACGAACTATACAATCACAGCTTTGGTGGCCATTCACATGCTTTGAAGATGAGCGTACTACCCCCTGGTACTACCCGACATGGCTGGTCGAGTAACCGCAGATGGCGGGCATTTTGCAAACGAAGTACAGCTGTTGACGACAAACATGTAATTTTCGGGTGTTTCTCACAAAAGGTGACATATGACTAATGATATGTACAAGTCGTCTTCGAATGGAAACAGTTGAGAAAGGAACTCATTGTCCTCCTGTACCTTTCAAAGCAAATTCCTTCCACTTTAAAACACGTTTAGAATAAATAAGGGATGCTTCCTTTCGAATGCCTCTTTGTAGGAATTCTCTATTTTACGATTGGTTTTTTAAGTATTTTTTAAATAGTATAATATTAGGGGGGGGGGGGGGGCAGTGGCGGCTCGTGCACTACAGCAAGTACAGCCGGGCTGCACCTAATTTTATTAGTGTATTTTAAAACTAAAATTATATATTTTACTAATTTTCTTAAATGAATATTAGAATTGGAAATGAAGATGACATTTCAAAAATCTCCGATAAATAGCAAACCTGTTTCCATAATGCAGAAATTCAGGAGAGGAAAAAACTCCATTCAATCAAAATTGCAGCCAAAAAGCGAAGTTCGAAATCGGCTGCATCGTTGCCATGGCAACCTTACGTAGTATGACTTCCCCTACACGCTAAAATGGACGACAATGTAACGACACAAACGTAGCGCAAAAGGATTTTTTCAAATTAGCTGTACAAGGGATTTCGATTAAATGATTGGTTCGTTGCTGAATCGGCGAGGCGGGGTGGAGGAAAACGATAATTTCGAAAAATCTCTCCAAAAGGAAATATTTTTTTCGATAAGTTTGCACGTGTGTTGTTGTTTCTTTACTTAAATTAATATTAAAATTGACCGATTCTAAAGTTTGATAGGAGGATTGATTTAATTTTCAAAAAATAAGTAGTAAGTGTTTTCTATTATTTTTACATGTTATCTTTCATAAAAGTTGAAAGGAATCTTTGATATGAGTGAGTAATAAATTTTAAAGAATGACCGTTCATGTATGGTTGTGGAAAAAGGCGATAGGGGGGAGGGGGAGTTGCATGTTTTCGGCTGCTCTAACATTTTTTAACACGGGCCGCCACTGAGGGGGGGGGGGGGCTGAGCCCCTTCAACATAATTCCTGGTAGGGGGGGGGGGGGTCTCGAGCACCCCCAGGAATTATTTTGAAAGGGCTCAGTGTATCGCATTTCAATTAACACAAAAAGCTTAATTATTTAAGAATAATTAATTAAATGAAAGTTACCTGTTAATAAACATGCTATAAGTTGCATTGCGGCAAAGCATTTAAACGAACCAGTCATTTCAACAAGCATCCAAATGAAAATTTTGACATTTACACTGCACTACAACAAGTACAATAGGAAAAATCTTAGACGGGAATCCACTATTAGCCGTCACTCACGTCTACTGAAGAAGCCCAACAGGCCTTTCTGAAGAGTATTCCTAATGTCTGTTTCAGATAGTTGCATAAATGTCGACCCCTGGCCACCCACTGTGAGACGGGGCTGAAACTTTAAACGGAGCATTCACAGTATAGGGCCAATTACTTGTCACCATTCTTTGCTTTAACCCTGGGATATAGGCTATCAGAAGTTCTTGTACTCGGGACCCACGTGATCAATACGCGGAAATCTCCTCAAAGTTGGCCACTGTTACTAGAAAAAAGGGGTGTGACCAGTATTCACTAGAGGGCAATTCTACCCGTCCCCCCTAATACATTCTTCCACGTAGACACTGATTCTAGCCTGTCTGGCTACATATGCTTCTGTTGAAAAATGTTGAATATTCAAAAAAAGTATTTTTTTAAAAAAAAAATTTGCAAAATATAAGTTAGAACTTTTGAATTATTGGGGGGGCTTAGCCGGGTTTTCAAATTATTGGGGGGGCTCGGGCCCATGGGCCCAATACAAGTTTACGCCTATGAGTGCAAGGCATAGGAAATAATCGATTTCCCCTTATGTTCTCTAGTAACAGAATTTTTTTTTTCTATACTATTTTGAGTATTAATAACTTTCTAACTTGGTCAGTATTATGAACACATAACAGTCGTCCAGAATATCCGCAAAAATTAACGGCGTGTATACGGGACTGGTGCACGATAAATTTGATCGGGGTCCAAAGTCCTGACGTCTATTGAAGGCGTTGGGTGCCAGTTCAGGTCTTTCCTCGTCATCTGACCATGGTTTTAAAATAAGAAGGTGCATGTATGAATGTGTGCGTGAATGTGTATGTGTTCCCGGGTATTTCCTTCGAGATAGACCCCTAACCGTCGCCAATAACCCACTGCGCAGCTCTAGTGCGACGTTTATGAACAAAACCAAACCAACCAAACCATTCTTTTTCTTATCCGGTTTTATTTCTTTAGGCTTATTCTACAAGAACGAGTAAAATGCGCGTGAGCTTCTCAGTGATTGGACAATTCATATTTTACTTTGGGATTAACCCGCGTGAAAGTCAGAGAGTTAAAAAAAAAAAGAACATTTAATACATTTTCACGACGTAACAAAAAGTCATTTGCAAGCAACTGATGGGGGGGGGGGGGGGGGGTGAATCAAGAATTTTCCAAATTAACGTTTCGAAATTCCCAACTCAACAGTACTGAAAATTCCCACTTATCGACATTTTTCATCTTTTTTTTTATATTAGGTAATATTAAACAGTTCTCTCACAAGCATTGATTTGTTGCGCCCATATTCCATAGCAGTGTCCGTTCTGAAGTCTAATTTAAATGTAATATTACGAATTAGACAATTTCTAATATTCCCAACTAGCTTTCATTTGCTAATAATATTAATTTTCTTCGGGCATACATTTTCCCAACTCGGGGAATTTTATAAATTCAAATTCTCAACTTTTAGGGTTTCCAGATTATAACGGGGGAGGGGAGAGGGGTGGGGGGTCGTCGGGCCTGCCTAACATAAGCAGAGACTGTTAAGTACTACTTCTAGAGTACCGGCGCTGGATAATTATAATGGACTGTATAGCTTTTTGGTAACAAACGATTTATTAGAAAGAGATTATGCAAGCAACCGGTCATTCTGAGCCGGGAAACGGAGAGACGGTGAGTTTGGTCATCCTAGACCCATGCTAAAACGTCCTAATCGTAGGAACGTAGTCTTCCGAATGAAGGTTTGCCAAAGCGTTTTCAAGAGAAAGAGCGCCAAGCGCGCCAACGAGTGGGAGAAAAGATGCCAATGCTCAATCGCCCTCCGCCTCCGGCGCTCGCATGGTACATAACATTCCGCCCGGCGTTGCAATGTGAAACATTCAAAAAGAGGTTATACATAAACTTACAAGACATAAGACATGTACAAAGTTACAAATAATATTATACAAAGTTACATATAATATTACATAGTTGGTAAAATACACAGTTTTGTTATAGGTCTTTTTAGAGTACCAGTTTTGGTACGTACTAGCACAACTCTAGTTTTCCCATCTACACCTGGAAATAACTGTACTATTCTACCTAATAACCATTTACATGGAGGCAAGTTTTCGTCCTTTAGTATCATCACAGTGTTCAATTTAACATTTTCCTTGGTGAATTGCCATTTATTTCTTTGCTGCAAATGATTTAAATAATCGCGATGCCAACGTTTCCACACATACTGTGTAACTTTAGTTGAAAGTTGCCAACGTGTCAATCTATTGTCTGGGGTTTCTGAAAGATCTGGTTCTAACAATGCATTCAAAGGTCGACCCACTAAGAAATGACCAGGAGTCAAGGCTTCCAACTCATTGGGGTCAGAAGACAAGGGAGTTATTGGCCTTGAATTCAGAATTCCCTCTATTTGCACAACTACCGTTAGAAATTCTTCATAAGTGTAACTAGCACTACCCATAACTCTTTTCAAGTGAAATTTAAAGGAACGGACACCCGCTTCGTAAATTCCTCCAAAATGTGCAGCTCTAGGAGGATTAAATTTCCATTCTATGCCTTCGGATGACAAATAGCTAGCCAAAACTTCGTCGGGATTCCCAACAAGATTATGCAAACGTATAATTTCAGCACTGGCTCCCACAAAATTTGTCCCGTTATCTGATAGTAGCGAGGAGCATAAACCCCTCCTAGCAAAGAATCTCTTCAAAGTTGCAATGAAGGCGTTAGAAGTTAAATCCGAGACTACTTCAAGATGTATAGCTCTAGTTGCCAGGCAAACAAAAACAGACACATAGATTTTGCTCAAAGATCCTTTTCTTTGACCCTTGTACTTAATAAGAAAAGGTCCGCAAAAATCGACACCAGTATTGGAAAATGGGGGAGCAGGGTTAACTCTTTTAGTTGGAAGGTCTCCCATTAATTGATTTCCTACAACAGGATTGCTTCTAGTGCAAGTAACACAATCATAAACTATTTTTCTACATAGATTTTTGCCATTAAGTGGCCAGTATTGTTGCCTAACACAATGTAGTAAGGATTGTGGGCCAATGTGAAGAAACTTTTTATGGAAGTATTCCACAACTATTTTGGTAAATTTGTGACCCTTCGGCAAAAGAGCTGGATGTTTTTGTTGATAAGTTAAATTTGAATGATTTAACCTACCACCCACTCTCATAATTCTGTCATCATCAAGAAAGGGATTAAGAGATTTCACTTTACTTTGGGGTTTTACTTGTTTACCCTTATTTAAATCAATTAACTCATCATGAAACTCCTTTTCTTGTGCCCATTTGACTAGTACAATCTCAGCCTTTTTAAGCTCTTCAGATCCAAGAGGTCCCTTTTTCCTTTGCATAGGATATTTCACATTATTAAAAAACCTAAAGATAAAACTTAAAATACGAACAGTTTTAACATAACTATTAGAGATACTCATTATATAATCACTTAAAGAATTTTCTAACAACACTGAAGATGAAGTTGTTGCAAGTGAACCACTGGTGCTTACAGTAAGAGCCAAATGCCCCTCATCACTATTCTTGGGATTTTTGAGCTCGTTGAAATACTCACATGAAGGTGGACCTACTGCATCATTTGGCACATGAGGTTCTCGTAGAAATAGAGGACCAGTGAACCACAAACTATTGTTCACTAGTTGTTTTGGATCTAGACCTCTTGAGATGAGATCTGCAGGGTTCTGTTCAGACGGCACATGACGCCATTGCTGGACCTCTGTGAGCTGCTTGATTGTAGCAACTCGATTGGCGACAAAGGTCTTGAGGCGCATTGGATCACCTTTCAGCCAGGCAAGCACGATTGTAGAGTCTGACCAAAAGTAGCTCTCTGCTACCTCAAGCTTGATGGATCTTGCAACTTTGTTATAAAGCTGCGCTAGTAATACTGCTGCAGAGAGCTCTAGCCTTGGAATAGTGACGGGCTTGATTGGCGCAACTCTACTTTTACTGCACAGTAAACTGACTTGAATTTCACCACTCGAAGATGAAGACTTAATGAAAATAGCTGCTCCGTATGCTTTTGCAGACGCGTCTGCAAAACCGTGCACTTCATAGACATTCAAATTTTCACCTAAAACACATCTTGGCACTTTAATATTATGCACTGAAGGTAAAGAACACAAAAACTGTTCCCACTCTTGAGCCTTTTCTTTAGGAAGGGAGTCGTTCCAGTCCAGTGGTAATGACCAAAGCTGTTGCATGAAGATTTTAGCTTTTGTGATAATAGGGCCTAGGAGGCCTAGGGGGTCGAAAAGCTTAGCAATGGTTGACAAGACTGATCGTTTTGTTAGCACTGGTGAAGGCTCCACAGTCACTTTATAAGAGAAAAGATCTTTATCTGGGCACCACAAGAGTCCTAGAACTTTTGTTTCTTTCGCAAAAGTATAGCCTTCAGAAATTGCTGAACTCTGGCTAACGAGTTCAGGATGGTTTGCAGACCATTTATGCAGCTCCATGCCACCTCTTTGCATTATTTGAATTAATTGTCGCTGTAGTTCCTTGGTTTCCTCGAGATTAGAACCACCAGAGAGAACATCATCCATGTAAAAGTCGTTTTCAACAACGTTGGCTGCCTGAGGAAAATCGATCCTTTCGTCGCAAGCCAGTTGCTTTAGCACTCTGGTTGCTAGATACGCAGCGCTAACCAAGCCGTATGTTACTGTAGCCAACTCGAACGTCTTCACGGGCTTGTCAACACCTTCTTTCCAAAGGATTCGCTTAAGACGTCTTTGCTCAGGATGCACCCAAATCATTCGATACATCATTCGAACATCTGCAGTGAATGCAATTAGGTGCTTTCTAAAACGTAATATGATTGAGAATAAGTCGTCTTGTATGATTCCACCATTATACTGCAAGGAATTCAGTGAGTTTCCCTTAGAACTAGGGCTTGATGCGTTAAAAACCACTCTTAATTTTGTTGAGCTCTTGTCAGGCCTATGAACGCCTAAATGTGGAATGTAGTACTGACCACTTTTTTCGCTATTGTCCTTAACTTCTATCATGTGACCGAGATCCTCATATTCTTTTAAAAAATCTTTATACAAAGATAGGTATTGAGCATCTCTTCCTAAACGATTCCATAACGAATTTAATCTTTTAAGGGCAATATCTCTAGAATTTCCCAAACTAGTTGGATTTTCTTTTAATATTTCATCAAGATTGTCATTTGTAACGGAAAGTCCGCAATGCAATGCTTCATTCGACTTGAAAGAACCTTCTCCGCTAACAACGTATCCAAACTTGGTTTCTTGTAAAATAAGGTTGCTATTAGGAGGTCTGATTTGATTTGATTTCAATATCTCAAAAAATACATTGGCACCCAACAGTACATCAATTTTCCGAGGGATTGAAAATTCAGGATCAGCCAACTCTATATTTGAAGGCAAGGAATGTGCTGGAAAATCAATAAGAGATGAAGGTGTTTTGGCCACAATTCGTGGGACAATTAGAAATTCCATTTTTTGTTTAAAGTCCTCTTTTTTATTAGATACTAAAGAATTAGTTTTAGACTTTATTTCAGTTGTTAGTCCATTTAATCCGTATATTGAGGATCGGAATTTTACTTGAGTTAGTCCTAACATGATGGCACAATCCCGTGTCAAAAAATTGGTTTCGGAGCCTGAATCTAATAGACATCGAACTGGTATTTTTATTCCCTGCGAATGTCTAATCTTAATGATGGCAGTGGGCAATAACGCTGTTTTGCTGCGCAATCCTGAACCATCAGAAGAAGCAGCTGTTGTACAAACAGACTGTTGATTTATTTCCTCGGTTTCAGTTGAAGCCTCTTGAGCACGAGTAACCTCTTTTGATGTACTCGGATCGTGCGAAGGTGCGGGTTATGTAAAAGCGAATTATGCATCTTCTGACAATGTTTGCATTTAAACTTAGATTTGCAAGCTGACACTCTATGAGCTCCAAAACAATTAAAGCAAAGCTTCTGCTGCTTGATAAAGTCAAATCTTTCATTGATATTTAGTTTTTGAAATTCCACACATTTGAAGAGAGAGTGCATGTTTTTACAAAAATCGCATGGTTTTAAACCATTGCTGCTAAGCATGAAATTGTTTGATTTATTTACTATTTTGGGCCTAAAGGGATATGTTTTTTCTGGCCGCACATTCTCTAATAACTGACATCTGATTTTTAGAAATTCAATAAATTCATCCCACTGGGGCGGATTATTAGAGCTTAATGACATTTCGTATTGCTTACGCGTTTCTTGATCAACTCTACTCAACAATATATTAATTAAAATAGCTCTACTTAAATCATTTTGCTTAAAATCGATCGACTCTAATGCTCTGACGTTTTTGAGCACTTTATCCAGCAACGATCTAAGTTCTTTCGAAGATTTGCTTGTTAATTTTTGCACATTTATAATTTCATTAATGTGGCAGTTCACAATCATGCGTTTGTTGTTGTATCGCTCTATAAGCGCTTTAAAAAGAGAGTCATACGAATCTTCAGTTGTTTGAATGTCCTTTGCGTTACCCTCCAAGGCCGATTGCAAATAATACAGTTTTTGTTGGGGGGTTAGTTGTTCATTCTCTTCAATTAACGATGTGAATTGCTTTTTAAAATTATTCCAATCAGCGTAAGATCCGGCGTATTTTGGAAGTGGTATATCTGGTAACTTTACTGTTACCCTACGCGGTGACTCATCACCTATTCTCTTTTGAGTGTTAGGCGAGCCCAAAGCATTAATATTCAAGGAGTATAAAAGTTCTTTCAGGCTTACCTCAATGTTTTCAGTATCATCTTCCAAACTGCATAGTATATCTTCATGCTCTGTGAGATCTCTATCATCTTTTATCAGCTGGTGATACTCCAAATGCAATTCTTCCAGTTGAGAGCTGATCTTTTTAACTTTTTCTATCTTGACATTTAAGCCGATTTCGCTCGTTGAACTGGCTTCTTCCTTTATGAACGTTGAGAGCTTCGTTATTTGGCCTTTGAGCAGGCCGCGCTTTCGGTTTAGTGCTGTCAAGTCCATAATCGAAACCAAAAGTCCAACGTTTACACTAAAAAGTTCAAAGCTCGTGCGAAAAAGTCTAAGGTCCTTACTTCAATAATGACATTAGTTTTAAATTCTAAAGCTTGCTTTTTGCTAATGCTTCGTTTTCTCAAAATCAAAACACTCCGGGAGATCGGACCATGTTAAGTACTACTTCTAGAGTACCGGCGCTGGATAATTATAATGGACTGTATAGCTTTTTGGTAACAAACGATTTATTAGAAAGAGATTATGCAAGCAACCGGTCATTCTGAGCCGGGAAACGGAGAGACGGTGAGTTTGGTCATTCTAGACCCATGCTAAAACGTCCTAATCGTAGGAACGTAGTCTTCCGAATGAAGGTTTGCCAAAGTGTTTTCAAGAGAAAGAGCGCCAAGCGCGCCAACGAGTGGGAGAAAAGATGTCAATGCTCAATCGCCCTCCGCCTCCGGCGCTCGCATGGTACATAACAGAGACCAACTTACAAGTTTATTGGCAAAAGGATATTTGGGTACGTATTTTAAAATAAAACATAATAGAATGCGATGCGAAACGTGACATGCATCGAGAACGTGCAGGGAACAGGAAAGCGATTTAATTTAATAAAATAGTTAGAGTTTTGAAAACAAAAATTACGAAGTAGTATTCATTAAAAAAAATCATTAGTTTAGTAAATTTATTTTTAATTTATTTACATTTTTTTTAGCCTTATAAAGCATTTTCAGGGACCCCTTAGAAATGTCGGCCCCATGCAAGTGCCCCGAATGCCCTGCCGTAAATCAGTTCTGTCTCTGAGTATAAGCCTATTTTAATCTGAATTCGCGACATCGTTCTCTCTCTTGTATAAGCAGAGGAAAGGAGAACGCAAGCGTGGTAGTATCACACAGTGGCGGCCCGTGGTCAAAAATGGTAGTGCAGCCGAAATCATGTGATCCCCCCCTCCCGCTTTTCCTATTTCCCAAAAACCATACATGAACGGAAATTCTTTATTATTCTCTACTCAAATCAGAGTTTCCTTTCAATTTTTACGAAATGATAACATGCGAAAAAAATAGAAAAAACTTACTTATTTTTTGAAAATTAAAGCAATTCTGCTTTCTTTTAAACATGCCAATTTTAATACTATTAACTTAAATAACGAAACAACAGCAGGACCATGTCCTGAAACAACAGCACACAGTAAATGTATCACGAAAACCATTTCCGTTTGGAGATATTCTCGTAAGTTCTCGTTTCACCCGTTAACCAATCGGCAAATCGAATCTCAAGTGCAGCTAAAACAAGAAAATTCATTTCGGTTGTACCTTCTCACAAATGCAGTGCATTAGCATAGGGGGAATCTCCATACTACGTAGAGGTTGCCATGGCAACGATGCAGCTGATTTCGAATTTCGCTTTTTGGCTGCACTTTTGATTGAATGGAGTTTTTTCCCCTCCTGAATTGCATTACGGTAACAGGCTTGCTATTTATTGGAGATTTTGTTTACTACCGTAGAAATTTTATTTTCAATTCTAATCTTCATTTAAGAAAATTAGTAAAATATCTGATTTTAGTTTTAAAATACACTAATGAATTTAGGTGCAGCCCGGCTGTACTTTCTGTAGTGGGCGAGCCGCCACTGGACTGTCACACCCTAATTACAGGTTCTCGGAAACCGGAGAAATTACAAATAAAAGCCATCAATAAACGTCTCAACTTTAGAACAGGTAAAGGGGACAGGCCCGTCGCACGCCGGGAGGGGGGGGGGGAATTTTAAGTTTTAAAAATCCCCGAGTTAGGAAAATGTATGCCCGAAGAAAATTAATATTAGTAGCAGATAAAAGCGAAGGAACATTAAAAATTGCCCAATTTGTAAGATTAAAATTAAATTAGACATTTGAACTGCATTGGAACATACGTGCAACAAAATCAATACTTTTGAGAGAACTGTTTAATGTTACATAATCTACAGAAAAGTTTAAAAATGTCGATAAGTTGGAACTGGGAAGTTTTAGCACTGGTTGGGAATTTCAATCTTTAAGACTGGTTTGGTTCATTGATGTCACACTGGAGATGCATATTGGGTTATTGGCGGCGGTTCGGGGCACATCTCGAAGGAAAAGCCCGAGAACAATGCCTCGTATTCTTAAACCGTGGTTAGATAACGAGGACAGAACCTAAGATTGCACCCAACACCGTTAAATTAGAAATTTCGAACCTTTAAAGTTAGGAATATCGAATCGTTAAGTTGGAAAATTTCGAATCTTTAAAGTTAGGAATATCGAATCGTTAAGTTGGGAAATTTCTTTTCTTGTTTCATCTCCCCACTGGCGGCTCGTCCACTACAGCAAGTATTAGCGTATTTTAAAACTAAAATCAGATATTTTAGTAATTTTCTTAAATGAAGATTAGAATTGAAAATGAAATTTCTACGGTAGTAAACAAAATCTCCGATAAATAGCAAGCCTGTTACCGTAATGCACAATTCAGGAAGGTAAAAAACTCCATTCAAACAAAACTGCAGCCCAAAAGCGAAATTCGAAATCGGCTGTATCGTTGCCATGGCAACCTCTCCGTATTATGGAGATTCCCCCCATGCGAATGCACTGCATTTGTGAGAAGGTACAGCCGAAATGAATTTTCTTGTTTCGGCTACACTTGAGATTCGATAAGCTGATTGGCTCTTTGGTGAAACGTGAACTTACATGAATATCTCCAAACAGAAATGGTTTTCGTGATACATTTACTATGTGCTGTTGTTTCAGGACATGGTCCTGCTGTTGTTTCGTTATTTAAGTTAATAGTATTAAAATTGACCGATTCGCATGTTTAAAAGAAAGGAGGATTGCTTTAATTTTCAAAAAATAAGTAAGTTTTTTCTATTTTTTTCGCATGTTATCATTTCGTAAAAATTGAAAGGAAACTCTGATTTGAGTAGAGAATAATAAAGAATTTCCGTTCATGTAGGGTTTTTGGGAAATAGGGGGTGGGGAGGAATCACATGATTTCGGCTGCGCTAACAACCACGAGCCGCCACTGCATCCCCCCCCCCCCCGCCCCCCAAAAAAAAAAAAAATTGTGTGACTGCACTGAAGGGGGCACCGTAAGTATTAAGTGCTAGGCCCCTGCCGCAAGGACTTATTTGGGAATCTGGTCCTGGCTAGCAAACGTATTACTAAAAAAAAAAAAAATTAAAAATTCAATTTTTAAAATTAAAATTAAAGCAATCTATATAGAAGTTAATCAGTAAATTTAATAATTGAAGGGGCAAGCAAAAAATGGGGTTAACTAACATTTTTGAAAAGATGTTGATGAAAGCTTTAATTAGATATGCGTCTTCCCTCAAAATTGCATGGTTCTGCTGAATTTATTTAGGCATATTCAGAGCAGTAAAAAGAATATGTTTCACTTATAAATGGTTCGATTTCATGAAGCGAACCTAAATGCCAAACGTGCGAAAACGCGCCAATTTTGTACCTACCATCACTGATCAAGGTCAATGAATATAATGATTTTCGTGGTAATTTTTCCTTGGCGACAAATTGTGGATCCTCAACGGAAAGCGACCTTTTTCTTCAAGATTGTTGTCAGTGAAAAAGCCGTTTATCTTGGAAAGTAATTTTTGTTAGTTTACCCCTTCTACCACTCGCCCCTTCAATTACATATACCTATTAAAAGCTACTTTTTGAGATGTAAAATATGGTTAAGGAAAAGTGATAGAATTTTCTAACAATGTAAGTAGTTTTTAGTTACATTATTAATATTTATGTCACTATTAATCTATTTATATTCCTATTTGCATTTTTGTAAAGCAAAAGCACTGTGGTTAGAAGGTAGCTCCACGGATCACTTTGGACCACCTCGCAGACTAAAAGTGATCCACGAACCACTGGTGGTCCTTGAACGGGTTGGGGACCACTGCTTTATAGTTCCACGCAATTTTTATTCCACCCCTGGAACAGTCCCTGAACAACATCAAGAGGACAACCTGTGAATATGTTCTATTAATACCATTCGTTCCAAATCAGGTCAATCACAACAGGACGGGGGCTATTTTAAAACGCGAACCTTTAGGGCAAATTGGATTATACTTTGAAAAAATAAACTTGCACACAGCAATCCACATCCGACTTTTAAAACCACACTGAAGCTACATTCAAATGCAACAGTGTGTCTTTGTCAGATTGCCGCAACCGATATCAATTTTAAGAACAACACCAGATGTTTCCCATATCGACTTTAACCCCCCTAAGAAAACAACTCTTGAAAAAGAAACTCTTAAGCATGACATCATGGTCAAGCCCTGCTGCCCCTAAATACGTCACTCCGCTTTTAGTATCCTATGACAAATAAAGCTGCTCGACTTTGAAATATAATCCCCCAGCACGGAGATCTTTATTTTGTCATTGCCCAAGCCCCTCAGGCTTTGATTTTCGTAAGAACAAGGATGAGGCTTTGGACGCAGCATACGAATAGCCATGTCTCCATGGTGACGTTTGCGTCATAGAGATGGCTTAGGCATCTGCATCTGCTTCTTAGGAAGTGGATTTGGAGAAATGTTTGAGTCAATAGATCAACTGATATCTACTGATGATTAGGGGTGCTTATCGCAAGTCATCATCTTTTTTTAGAAAAATATAATCTATTTTTACCCTTGATTACCAAGGTATAAATTTTTTTAAGTAGGTTGTACTTCAAAGTCTACCTCAAAAACAGGACCGTTGCTAGAGGTACAGGATTGGAAGGGGGGGGGGGGGGGGCGGACGACAACAATTTGCCGACTGAAAATTCGTATGAAGGAAGTTCTAAAAATTCAGTGATTTTCTAAATAAAACATTCAAAGAATTATTTCCCATGTTAAATTGTATTTTTTATAATAATAATTCGATTCGACTTCGATTCTCGTGCCACAACTTTCCGTTTCAATTACTTTTGAATATCGAAATCTATCTGAGCCGTAATTGCCGAATGACAAAAGAAAAATGTTTATATTTTAAACACTATAAGTATAACAGCTGTTGGTTAATTGTGAACGTCGCACTAGAGCTGCACAAGCAGGCCCGTCGCACCAGGGCGACCCCCCCACCATTAATAATATGGAAACCCTGAAAGATGGGAATTTCAACTTCTAAAAACCCAGAGTCGGGAAAATTTATGCCGGAAGAAAATTACTATATTAACAAATGAAAGCTAGGGAAAATTAGAAATTTCTCAACTTGAAAGATTACATTTAAATTTGACCTCAGAACGGACACTGCACTGAAATATGGATGCAACAAATCAATGCTTGTGAAAGAACTGTTTAATATTACCTAAAATATACATATATAAAAAAAAGATGCAAAATGTCAATAAGTTGGAACTGGGAATTTGCATCACTGTTGAGTTGGGAATTTCGAATAGATGAGTTGAGTAATTCGAATTGTTAAGTTGGGAAATTTCCTGTCCCCCCCCCCCCCCCCCTCTAATTCATGGAAAAAAGGTTATTTCTTTTAATAAGACGAATTTTGATTTGGTCTGTAATGTATGGTATGTAACTTTTTTATTATTTACCAAGAAACTTTTAAAATGTGGATTTTGCGGATTTCGTATTTCCTTAAAGCATACCGGTTGATTGGCGATCTTTAAAACGATCAAAATACTGCAGTAGTACGGAAAATTTAAGTTTTACTGTATATAAAATTATATATTTTCACAGAGGCGCCTGAACTTATTTATAAAAAGTGTGGCTGGAAAAAGACTGACGTTTTGACATTTAATATTTTTTTCTGGAATCTTTTTTAAAACAAATTTGGATTAAAGTAAGTAAGACCTGCCTTACCTTGCCTGCTAATATACTTTTCCACATACTCACACTTTGTACATATATAATGGAAGATATTAAGCTTGTAGAGAACTACGATTTTAATATTAAATTTGAATTATTTCTATTTTATATATTCCATAGTGTGATTATTCTTATAATATAATTTTCGGATCCCTATATTTTATATAAAATGTATCGTCTGCCGATGCTCATGCCCAAGGTTTCAGACTTGAATTCTAAAAGACCCCATAGATTGTTCAATAGGCCTTATAGTTCATGCTAAAGCAGGGCATTGTTCCGTTTAGGAATTATTGTGCAGAAGATAACTATTGAGCTTAGAGCCAATAGCAGCGCTTTTGGTTTTCCTTCGAGAAAAATCTCTAGTCCATTTAACTGGATCGGAGGTTACAGCTGGTTCAAGCCCCATTTCACTACGAATAGAGTTTAACATAAGTCTTTTGAAGTAAAGTTTTAAATGGAGTTTGTTGTTTGTAGGTGTAGCTAAATGTGGAGCTATTTAACTCAAACTTATGCGAATCCCCCGTCTGTTCTATCCAACCTGATTTCTTATCCGTAAACTTTAAAGCTTAATATTTTTTTTTTTATCATTTACACTTTTTCACTTATTCCTATTAAAAAATCTCCTCTATCGATTGGTGCAAGAACCAGTCAGGTATAAGCAATTCCTGGAATACACTTCGAATAGTATTTCTATAGAGATATAAAGGAAAATAATGTATTACACGATGCAAAAAACGTTCAGTTTTTTTCGTTTTTCCTGAACAATTTTGAAAGCTGGAGCTGTCTGGGTCTTGGTTGGTTTTGGTTGGTTTGGTTAATTAACGTCGCACCAGAGCTGCAGAGTGGGCTATTGGTGACGGTTCGGGGTCTATCTCGAAGGAATGACCCGGGAACACATACACATTCACACACACATTCATACATGCACCTCGTTATTTTAGAACCATGATCAGATGACGAGGATACACCTGAGCTGGCACCCAACGCCTTCAATAGACATCGGGACTTTGAACCCCGATCAGATGTATCGTGCACCAGTCCCGTATACATGCCGTTAATTTTTGCGGATGTTCTGGACGACTTTTCTAGTATTTTTTTAGCGAATCTGGCAACCCTCCGATCACAAGATCACTACTTTTTTACTTTTCTTTGTAAAGTCCTTCGCACGGGTTCGAACCACCAATCCTCGGATTAGTAGCTGAACGCCTTAACCGCTAGGCCACAGAAGCCTCCTGTCTGGGTCTTGCACTCACGTCTTCAATTCTACAAATTTGTTCCTTTCGTTATCAAAACAATATACATCGTGTATAAGGGACTGGGGTACGTTAAATCTGACCTTGGTTCAATGACCTGACACCTATTCAGTTTGCGTCGCGTGACAGCTCAGGTTTTGACCTCGGCATCTGACCATGGTTCAAAAATACGGACCAGTGTTCCTTGGTGGTCTTTCGAGATATACCCCGAGCCGCCGCCAATAGCCCACTGTGCTACTCTGATATGAAATTAATTCAACCAACCATTCAAACACCTTAAATCCGAAATTGTAATGGTTTTCGAAAGTGTCAAGTACTGGTGCACTGCAATGTCCAGAACGAACTGAAATACCCATTCGAAATATTGGTTTCGTTGAAAGTGTCAAGTACTGGTGCACTGCAATGTCCAGAACGAACTGAAATACCCATTCGAAATATTGGTTTCGTTGAAAGTGTCAAGTACTGGTGCACTGAAATGTCCAGAACGAACTGAAATACCCATTCGAAATATTGATTTCGTTAGTGAATTTCCAGAAACCATTCCTGAAATACACTTCGAACCACAAATACCGCTTTTACCCAAAGTAAAACCACGTCTTCGGATTGTTTTATTTTATTCATTCAACTTTTACACAAAATCCACTTAAAAAAAAAAACAATGGCGGCGGATCCGCTTTGGATCCAAGTTCCGCTGACAGAAATGCAAGGCGAGTCACCTTAAAGACATGGCGCCGAAGCGACTCCTGAATCGAGATCCACGGCGCAGAAAGAAACATTCGACAAAATTCAACAAGTTTCCTTGAGCAATATGGAAGATCTTTCCAAAATAAACATACCTTGTCGTCAAGTAGACATCTTGTTGACAAAAAAACACATTATCTTCCTACTGCTTGCTTTGAAGTACTGCCATGACTACACCGTTGAAAACAAGTCTTCGTCACGCGCCATTTTGAAAATGGCACCTCCGACTTGAAATAGTTTCGGAAGCCGTAAATACGATTGTGTCCAATAACTTGGGTATGTTGAAGAGTTTAATTTGATTTGAATTTAATATATTAGTTGGTAATTAATTATGAACGTCAGGGTTTGATTACCGAAAATAGGTCCGTGAGACTTAACATTTCTGAATTCTGAAGAGCCTTCTGTATCACCCGTCTCTAAAAATATTGAAATACTTTGTAACTAAATTGACTTTTAGAAATTTAGAAGGTACAGTAACCTCTGTACCGTAAGGTTTGTTTTGTGAATAGTACTTTGTACGATTGTACACGCGCCTGCTCCTCCTTGCATCTTCGGTAAGATCTATATATCTCCGCACTTATGACAAGTGGATGCGCTTGACTAGTGGTAAAGTGTATTGTACTGTGGGATAAAAAAAATACCTAAATTTAAGTTAACTTAGGTCCAAATTAAAAAAATAAATATTTAATGATATTAAAAGTGATTATGAAAGTAAACTAAGAACATTAAAATTCCGCATATATATAAAGGAATTTTTCAACGTTAAATGTATTCGGAAATTTAATATTTTCAATACCTGTTTTACAACTTGGGTCAAAGTCCCCCCAGTTGACGGTAGTATATATTTTTATGTTTTAGTATCATTTGGTGATACTATAATGAAACTCGATAATTAGGGGAAAAGAAATAGATAAAAATAGAGTATGTACATTTACAAAAAAAATATTAAAAACATCCTAAAATTAAGAAAGAAATCTGTATGAAAATTAAAACGTATATAACAAAATACAACAACAATAAAATTTTATTTAAAAATTCTTCAATGGGCTGGGGTTAAAATGTTAATACGTTATCGCAATGGTTCCTAATTGGTGGTCCGCGGACCCCGGGGGATCCACGAATCGACTTCAGGGAGTCCGCAGGGTCACAAAGAAAATATTAAAATTGCATTAAAATGTCACTCTTGGCGACTTTTCTGAAAAAGCGATCAACGCAGCGCTAACACGTAACTATTACAGTGTTTTCATGAGTGTTAAATGTACAAGTAAGAGATAAAGTGTAATTGAACTTCTGATTGTGGCGTTATACTTTCTATGTATTTGCTAGGTAATTTCTGAGTGTCCATTTTCTGAGTAAAAGCTGAGCCCCAGTTGCTCAGTTGGCATAGGCGTAAACTTGTATTGGGCCCATGGGCCCGAGCCCCCCCAATAATTTGAAAACCCGGCTAAGCCCCCCCAATAATTCAAAAGTTCTAACTTATATTTTTCAAAAAAAAAAAAAATCCCTTTATTTTTTTAATCTTCAACATGTACCATCAACCTTTCCTAGCAACTACAGAATTCACTTATCTCTATTTTCAACAGAAGCATAGGCTAGAACCAGTGTCTACGTGGAAGAATGGGAAGAATAGGCGGTGTATTAGGGGGGGGGGGGGGGGGGAAGGGTAGTATGCCCTCTAGTGAATACTGGCCACACCCCTTTTTTCTAGTAACAGTGGCCAACTTTGAGGAGAACTTGAGTACAAGAACTTCTGAAAGAATAGTGACAAGCAGGGGTGCCCATCCCCCCCAAACCCAATGGCGCAAATCCCCCCCAAAAATTTTCTCTATCCTTCCCTCCCCAGGGAGGAAGGTCCGGACCCCCCCCCCTTCAGGTTAAGGTTCGGACAACCTCTCCCCTCTTCAGGTCATAGGCCAACCCCCCCTCCCTTTAATGACCGGTCCCCCCCCCCCTTGTATTGTGCCCCCCCCCCCCTATCTTAATTACATTATGTAAATTCACTCCCCATTTCTATCTATATATTTTTTTTTATTATTCAACATGTACCAGACTTGCAACTTTTAGAAACTACAATAATCTCCTGGTTGCATATTCGTTTTCAACAAACGCATTTATATAAGCAGGGTCTCCATTAGGGGTGTGCCACAGGTGCCGTTTTTTTAATGTGGGGCCCCGCGTTGACAAGGAAACAATTTCTTTAAAAAAATCAGAAAATCGGTTTTTAACGTGAAACGTCTTAAAATCGTTTGCATCGGAAATCAGGATAGAAATATGATAAGGTACCATTTCGACACGTGTCGCATAGCACACGACACAGATTTGGCTTCGTTTAATAGGAAATAGGTGTTCATGCGTATAAAATCATGATATAAAGCAAATATACGAGACGACGAGGAGAGGAGGGCGGCGAGAGACTGTGGCGTCAGACGAAACAGCTTGTTTATCTTCCTTATGTTGGCTACCAATCAATACAATCTGCTTTAATGACATTCTTACTCCAACTTATTTCTCCTTCGGGTTTTTTATGCATAATTTAATTTTAATTAAATTAGAATGCTTTGTTACGAATTTTAACTAAAATAATATTTTAGAGAACAATTAAAACATTATTTAAAAGCAAAAAAAAGTTCTGCAATTGCTACAGAAAATTTTTCCATTGCGCTTTTTCACTCTATTCATGTAAAAATGGTGCAAAACTGGTCTTGCTGTAAAAATAATAACCTTAAAATCTGGTTCAAGGGGCATCTGCTAAGGGCGGCAAGAATGATAGCAAAGTTAGTTGTATGAGTTGATGAATTATAGTATAAAGTGGAGGACCTTGTTTTTGTATAATTTTGTTAAACATGTATTTGATATCAAAAGGTCACAACGCGTTAAAAACAAAATTTTCAATTAAATTTCAGTTTTTAATGCTTCTAGTTGATGCTAACTGAGGAAATTAACTATTGTATTTAAAAACATTTATAGTAACATTGTTTAATCATATAGACTCTTAAATGTTAATTGTTTTATTTCAGGAAAAATATTTTCGTGATGATGTCAATTTATAAATTTATATTTTGCATTTAAACTCTAGAAGTCTTTGTGGTATTAGAACATTTTATCAAAGATATTTTAAAAGTAAAAAATATATCTGTATTGAAAGTATAGTTTTTATCAGAAAATCAAATTATCGAAAGTTAAATAAAGTATAAGGGCCGGGGAGGGGGGGGACAGTGACTTTTCTTCCCCCCCCCCCCCCCCCCTCCCTTTCCATGGATTTCATTCTCCATGGAATTTATTAGTTTTCATTAGTAAAAAGGAATACGTTGGCATTTGAAAATCGAGGCAGCCACAGTTATCACTCTCATTAACTACTTTTAACGGTTATCCATAACTACGTACCTTTAAAATTAGTAAAACACTCCCTAATTTTGAAATAAATTTAGAGAACAAATTTGAAGTTTGCGAATCCTTACAATTTATGTGGAATAACGATTAGTTAGATAATTTATAGTTTAAAAAGTACTTTAAGTATATTTTGCATTAAATGATCTTGTAAAACTTTTATAGTGACTGACAAAAAAATAAGACCACGAACTATTTTGAAATGGCACTCGCGCTTTTGGAGAAATTCGAATAATATTTTTTAAATTTATTTCAAACGATACATTTAATTGAATAAAAAAATTCGGCTATATCTCCGTTATATATCGTTTCATTGCTGCAAAAATGGAGAAAGGGGGGAAATTCTCAGCAATTTTAACGATTTGAAATTATGAGAATTCAATTATTTAAAGTATATGAATATATTTACTGTAATGTTTAGATTTAACCAATAATACGCACTTTTTTCAGTTTTGCTTCGTACTTGCTATTTTGAAAGGTTTTAAAATATTAAATATAATTTAGAATAAATTAAAATTTATTTTTATATTATATTTTGTTAAAAACAAAATTAAATTACACAATGAATAATGTATATTTTAAATTAAAGGCATTTAAAACATTTATTTCATAAAGTTGTAAATCATATATAAAGTTAATCAACTATATGAGGTAATTAAGGAGGATTTTGGGGTGCCTCCTAATATGAGTTTTTATTTTAAAGCTTATTATTCAATATCAAAGCATTATTACACGTTAAAAAGTAATTTACAAAACCTTTACTATTTTGTAAAACTTTCAACGTCAAAAAGCGGGCAGTTATAATGTACAAAAAGGAAGTTTTTGAGCTGAATAACTGCACATAATTTTATACACAATTTTATAAGGGGCTACGAAAATAAATAACAAAACTATTTTTTTTCTTTTCCCATTCCTGGAAATATTTTTGCTAACTATATATTGTCTAACTACAAACCTGTCTTGAGGTTGAACGGGTTGTAGCCCTTTTCGAACACTGCAAGACAATTTAGCTCCCCCATTCTTATATTTGGATATATTAAATAGGACTATTAAATGCAAAACTTCATTTTATCGAATTTTCAGAAACCTTATAAAATTAACTTTAATTTAAAAATGCCGTATAATATTTATCCACTTACCACTACAGTTTCTCAAACTCAGAAAATACTTTTCATTAAGTTTTTTTCTATTTTACAATTTAAATATTACAACTTTGCTCCACATTTCAACAGTAAGTTCAGAAAAACCAAGCATTCTTGTTGACAGAAATATATTATCTGTTCTTTGAAGTTATTAAATTGTTATTACCATTGAAGTTATTAAAACTGATTCGACCGAAAAGACGAAACCCAAATACAGTCAAATCGTCTACACTTACTAGTAAACAAACGTATGACAGTAATTAGTTTCTAGTGGAGTTGTATATAAAAATCGTAATTTATGTTATACGTGTTATTGAGATGAGGAGACAGTCTGCTTCATTGCAGTTTTTTTTAAAACATATGCCTCATCAAGCGGAAAAGTTAAATTTGTTGTAGTCAGCGTTTTCTTTTTCAAAGTGTAGTATGAACATTGGAAGTGTTTTAATAGTTGTTCAGCTAGTGAATCGAATCAGCATAAAAATAGAATCAACAAATTGACCCACCCTCATATTTATCAAAGCAATTGCTTAGATGTTTTGTAATGTAATCGTAATTTATGATATAAGGATATGAAATAAGATTCCCGGTCCTGAGTTTGTAGCACTCTTCATATTTATTATTATTTATACATTCTTTCTAATGGAAAATTTATTGCCTCACACCGTTTTTTAATTTCAATCTCAGCACTGAAGTGTATTCTGAATGTTTGAACAGGACAAAGATGAGTAAACATGTACGTACTTTTTTTTTACAATGTCGTCAGTTAATGTGCCAAAGAGGTGTTTCTCGAAATCGCTGAAAAAATTTCCCCCCTAAAAATTAAAAAATAATAATAAAAAAGTCATGTAAAAAATCCCCCCCCAAAAATTTTGATGGCGCACCTTGCGCCATGATCCCCCCCTGTGGGCACCCCTGGTGACAAGTAATTGGCCCTATATTGTGATTTCCCCGTTTAAAGTTTCAGCCTCGTCTCACAGTGGGTGGCCAGGGCTCGACATTTATGCAACTATCTGAAACAGACTTTAGGGATACTCTTCAGAAAGGCCTGCTGGGCTTCTTCAGTAGACGTGAGTGTCGGCTAATAGTGGATTCCCGTCTAGGACTTTTCCTATTGTACTTGTTGTACTGCAGTGTAAATGTCAAAATCTTCTTTGGATGCTTGTTGAAATTACTGGTTCGTTTAAATGCTTTGCCGCAATGCAACTATAGCAAGTTTATTAACAGGTAACTTGCATTTCATTAATTATTCTTAAAAACTTAAGCTTTTTGTGTTAATTGAAATGCAATACCCTGAACCCCTTCAAAAAATTCCTGGTGGTGCTCGAGCCCCCCCCCCTCCCCAGGAATTATTTTGAAGGGGCTCAGCCCCCCCTCAGTGGCGGCCCGTGGTCAAAAATGTTAGTGCAGCCGAAAACATGTAACTCCCCCCCCCTCCCCTTTCGCCTTTTTCCACAACCATACATGAACGGACATTCTTTAAAATTTATTACTCAAACTCAAATCAAGGATTCTTTTCAAATTTTATGAAAGATAACATTTAAAAATAATAGAAAACACTTACTTATTTTTTGAAAACTAAATCAATCCTCCTATCAAACTTGCGAATCGGTCAATTTTAATATTAATTTAAGTAAAGAAACAACAAATAACGTGCAAACTTATCGAAAAAAATATTTCCGTTTGGAGAAATTCTTCGAAATTATCGTTTTCCTCCACCCCGCCTCGCCGATTCAGCAACGAACCAATCATTTAATCGAAATCCTTTGTACAGCTAATTTGAAAAAATCCTTTTGCGCTATATTTGTGTCGTCACATCCTCCATTTTAGCGTGTAGGGGAAGTCATACTACGTAAGGTTGCCATGACAACTATGCAGCCGATTTCGAACTTCGCTTTTTAGCTGCAATTTTGATTGAATGGAGTTATTTCCTCTCCTGAAATTGTGCATTACTGAAAGATGTTTACTATTTATCGGAGATTTTTTTTACTTAGCGTTGAAATGTCATCTTCATTTCCAATTCTAACCTTCACTTAAGAAAATTAGTAAAATATATAATTTTAGTTATAAAATACACTAATATAAAATTAGGTGCAGCCCGGCTGTACTTGCTGTAGTGCACGAGCCGCCACTGCTCTCTCCCCCCCCCCCCCCCTAATATTATACTATTTTTTTTAAAAATTACTTAAAAAACCAATCGTAGAATAGACAATTCCTACAAAGAGGCATTCGAAAGGAAGCACCCCTTATTTATTCTAAACGTGTTTTAAAGTGGGGGGAATTTGCTTTGAAAGGTACAGGAGGACAATGAGTTCCTTTCTCAACTGTTTCCAATCGAAGACGACTTGTACATATTATTAGTCATATGTCACCTTTTGTGAGAAACACCAGAAAATTACATGTTTGTCGTCAACAGCTGTACTTCGTTTGCAAAATGCCCAGGACCATACAAAATTCCTACCGCCATCTGCGGTTACTCGACCAGCCATGTCGGGTAGTACCAGGGGGTAGTACGCTCATCGTCAAAGCATGTGAATGTCCACCAAAGCTGTGAATTGTATAGTTCGTCCCCATTTGTTTGTAATTTACTGGCCCTCGCCCTTATAGTCGATTTTAGCTGATTGATGATCCCCCCATTGTGAATGACAATGACCCATGTATGCTTGTGTAGACAGTTTTTGTATGTACGCTTTTCTGAAACTTGCCGATAGGAGCCGAAATCATGGAAGGGCTACAGCAACAAAAAGGAAATCCCTGGTGAGATCTTACAACCGCATTACAGTTTCTTTTTTTAGTGTAAAGACAGCAATCTTAGGAAGCATTTCTTTTTGCAAACGAATGGTAGTAGATTTCTTCTGTCAGCCTATTCCTCTGTTTTGTCAGTTAAGTAATTATTTCTGTATTCTAAAAGTCAATTAAAAGTAATACCCTTTTTTCTAACGATAAATGTTTTGTAATTATGCTTATCAATTGGCAGTACCTCTAGTTTTGTTATACACTATTAAGTGAATAACACTAAGCATATGCTTATGTTTAAAAACAAGTTGAAGTTCATTTTAATCTTGAATTACATATAATAAATGAAATGTTATTGTAGAATTCGTGTAAGGAAAATGTGTTTTTACATAAAGTCTAAATTGCTAATTATTTTATTGCATCAATAGAATACTTGTTATGGTTTATTTCATTTCAGTAATATTTAAAATGACAAATTTATAGGTTTTCACAATATAATATCTAATTTTATTATTTTTTTGTACTCAGTACTCTGGCTCACGTACATTTTTTTTTTTTTATATTACGTCTCTTTTAAATGTCAGAAAAGCATAAATATAATAGTTTAGTTTGAAAACTACCTATAAATTTATCAATTTAAGCAGCTAAAATAAACGTAATTTCAAGTATTTATATAAATGTCTACAACGCTAAAGCTTTAAAGAGTAATTTTTAGAATAATGTAAAAAATACGTTTTTAAATAAAAAAAATATTATTTTTGGACATTTCATAAATTTTAATCGTATTTCCCATAATTTGTTCCTTTTGAAATAATAAACCATCAGATTCATGCGCTATTTCCTAAACAGCTTGTATAGTTGAATTTATTCTTTTAGAAAATTACATTTTGTTAAAGAAAGTTAAATAGAGACGAATTCCTCAAATCTGAAAAAATTCACAATTTAGCGTACAATACGGACATTTGAAATTACTATTTACCTGTTCCTGATTACTTTGTGTTCTAAAGCTGTCAAAACAAAAACGGATACAAGTTAAAACATTTAACAAGTAAAAATTTTAAGCATTGATTGTTTTTTAATTGTTTAATAGCCCACAACTCCGTACTATTTTATATTGTATAACAATATATATATTGAAGAAAAAAATTCAGCCCCCCTGAAAAAAAGAAGTTCCTACGCCACTGAATTTGGCCATAAATCTAATTGAATGGACAAACTAGAAAATCATGACAAAGGAAAAATTACATTACCATAAATTTTCGGATTTGAATTATATTTACCCCCCCCCCCCTGCTCCCGTCAAAAATACGCAATTTTCTTCAGTTAAAAGTTAAATTTTGGGCCCCCCCAAAAATTTTGACAACTTTACGCCTATGTCAGTTGGTAAGGCGTTCAGCTACTAATCAGAGGATTGGTGGTTCGAATCCGTGAAAGGGCACGGAGTAAAGAAAAAGTTTACTCCGTGGTGAAAGGGACTTCACATAATAAAGTAAAAAAGTAGTGATCTTGCGATCGGAGGGTTGCCAGCTTCGCTACAAAAATACTAGAAAGTCGTCCAGAATATCCAACAAATTATACTGGCGTGTATACGGGACTGGTGCACGATAAATTTGATCGGGGTCCAAAGTCCCGACGTCTATTGAAGGCGTTGGGAGCCAGTTCAGGTGTTTCCTCGTCATCTGACCATGGTTCTAAAATAACGAGGTGCATGTATGAATGTGAATGTGTATGTGTTCCCGGGTCTTTCCTTCGAGATTGACCCCGAACCGTCGCCAATAGTCCACTGTGCAGCTCTAGTGCGACGTTAATTAACAAAACCAAACCAAACCAAACCAAACCTGAGTAAAAGCTGTTTAAAATTAAATTTATAAAATTCATTTATCAATTTTTCCGTCTCTTCATGTTTATGTTCAAGATAAAATTTAATACATGCCCAGAAAGCGGGAAGACTTACTTGAGCATACATGAAAAAAGGGGTACACGGCCCTATTTCAGTTTTAGCTACGGGTCCGTGGCTTAATGCTAACTGGGATCCGCTGCGTTATGGGATAAAATACAACACCTATATAAAAAAATTAGAAGATTTTTTTTTTAGATATTTCTTTATCTTTTTCTATTCAAACGAATACATTAGAGATGAAGAACTGCGCAAACACGTTTCTCTTTGAAAAATGTATCACATTCAAAGATTTAGTAACCCCAGGATATTACATCCACTGGTTTGCTCCCATTGTATTTGGTCATGCAAATGCATCTTTAGAAACTATGACACTCATTCATAACTACTGGGAGGGGCACGGGCCCTTATAAATGACCTTGAACCCGATGGGTCCTGCCACACGCGTTGGTTGCTCCACAAATAATGCTGTCCCGAGAATTCTAAATAAGAGGCAGGTTGGAATATGCTAAGACTGCACTGACGTTGACGGATGAGTTCCTTGGAACATGTCACGGCCACGGAATAACTTGTCTTTTGAGTCAAGTAACAGGTGGAGTTTGTTGCAAATACCTGGGGTTGGGAAGATTCTAGACTGCTAGGTGTGTGGTTGCTTGGGGGAGATCAAGTGTGTGGGAAAATAAATTAGTGATTCAGTGGTGTCGGAACTTAGTTTTAAGAGGTATGGCAAGAAAAATAAAATAAAAATAGGTATGTTAGAGATTTTGGTTAATGGGGGAGTTTCACGCCAAGAAGAAGAAGACCGCTGTTCCAACGAAACATGGAGAAAAATCCGCGTCCGTAGGATTAGCATGGAACTTCAGTTCCTATACTATAATTTTAAATTTTTGTCATTAAATAATATCACAATATAAAAATATTTACTTCATATACTGAGATAGTATTGTTCTCATCGTTTTGTGTGTTGAAATAAAAGTATTTTTCCGTATTTCGTTGTAATTCTAATTATACACATATATAATACAAGTATTTCTGCATTTAAATTTATTCACATATAGAATAAAAATATTACTTATTTGGAAAAACAAATATTATTAACAAACTTTCCCATGATTGCAAGCGATCCCGTATTTGCGACGGTTCAGGATTTATCTCGAAGGAGACCCTGGAACGATGCTTCGTATTTATGAACCATGATCAGATGACGCAGACAGCACCTGAGTTGTTACCCACACCTTCAATAAGCGTCAGGACATTGGACCCCGATCAGATTTGTCGTGCACTAGTTCTGTATACACGCCAGTATAATTTGTGAGTATATTTTGTGGGATTCTGGACGACTTTCTAGTATTTTTGTACGAAGCTGGCAACCCCCCGATCGCAAGATCACTACTTTTTCTTTGTCAAGTCTATCACACGGATTTGAACCAGCAATCCTCTGATTCCTCAACGTCGAATGCCTTTATCCACTGTTCCTCTGGCGGCCAAAAAAAATAGTGATTCAGTGGCGTCGGAACTTAGAAATAAAGATGCATGGGTAAGGCAAGCGAAAAATAACATTGAGATATGGTAGAAATTTAAAAAAAAAAAAGCTTAAAATTTTTTTGTTAATTTTTTTTTAACTCGTTATTTGTGTTAAAGTAGGTATGGCATCTGCCATACCGGTTCCAACGCCACTGCAATGACTGTTATGTGAAATGTCTATTTGACGGATTTCTAAAAATTAACCACAATTATCCAGTTCTAAAGATAATGAAGTCATTGTCAAGTTGTTTATAGGATCGAAGCCCGTAAATCCGGGATTACACTTTATAGGAAAACAGCTGTATAGCACAGCTGTGTAGCTGGGTATTTGCAGCCGAGCTATGTCGTAGCAATGACTAAAAACGATTATAGCCCAGCAAATAGTTTTGTGGCTGTAGCAGCTGGCATAGACTAAATGAAGTCAGTCAATTGACTTTGAGATTCTTTTTACTTCTTGAAAGCGCGTGCATTTCTCAGGGCGACAGCTAAATAGCTTTGATATAACAAAAATAAAACGCGTCTGTAGTTCAGCCATACAGCTTAGCTCCTTTTGATGTTACCGACAACTGATGTGGGTAGCTCATTTCCAGCTATATAGCTCTTGATTTGGACTATATAGCTGGGCTATATGCTATATAGCTTTTTTCGAGTGGCGTTTTCACAAACTTATAAAGCTGCTATATAGCCGTTTTTCTACATAGTGTAAACCGGGCTTAAGGCTGACCAAAAATGCGTTGTTTGTAGAGGTCTGTTGCAAATTCGTTTTAGAGGTATTTCTTTTGTTATAAATCCCTCAATCTTCGTAAATCAATAGCTCTTTTGTTTGTGTTGAACAAATCGCAATCAAATCGGATTAAAAATTAGAATGCATACATCGTTATAGAACAAATTGAGCCTGGTTGGTAAATTCTGAGAGTCAAATAAAAATATACAGACTCATAAATCAATTTTTTTAACTATCTCTGCTGCCAGAGCTCTCATATAAAATATTATCAAGTTTAGATAGACTTCCAGATTTTGCAGGAAAGAAAAATCTCATTTATTATACAGTTTATTGGAAGCAAAAATATTATTTTGTGAATTCGAACATTTTTATGCATGTTTTTTTTCTCGACAATATGAAATAATGGTAGATTTATTTGTAATTCAATTATTCGGAATTATCTTTTTGAAAAATATTATCCGACGTCGATAATTCTTTTTGTTAAAATAACCCAAATTGGAATAGAATGCAAATAATAGATAATCTGGTTTTTAACTTTCCCGAAATATTGATTAACCGAACTTTAAAAAAAAAAAATCGATTTAAATACTTTTTTTGAACGTAACGAACAAGAGCACATCGTTTGACATAAAATGTTCTTTTTTAGAATACAATGTAATACATTTTATATTATCAGGAATTCAACGAAAATTATCAATTTCCGGACATTTTTCTTTTAATTTTAGTTGGAAAGAGAATATATTATTTTAGAATAAAAAGTTATAAAATTTCCAGATATAATAGTTAAAGGACCTTTGTCATAATTTTTTTTCAGTTTTATGGTTGATACGGATAATTTTTTTTTTAAATATATATGAAAAAGCGATTTAAAAAAATGGACGGAAATTTAATAATAATATTTAGTTTTCTGAACAAAACTAAATATGTATTACTAATTTTTTACTTATAGCAAATTTCAGAAATGAGTGCCAATTTAACAAACATCATATATATCATTTCTGTAGTAACGATCCCTTTTACGGCCCTCGTACTCAATTGATCTTAATCCATAATGTCTCAAAAGAAAGAGAATTTTCAGGAATAGTGACGAACAGTTTTAAACAAACCGTTGATTATGCTGCCATCTATGAATGAGCAGAAGCATTAAATCTAATAAAAATATATCTATTTTTTTGTTGGATGGGGAGAAATACCTGAACCCAGGGGTGCCCACAGGGGGGGATCATGGCGCAAGGTGCGCCATCAAAATTTTTGGGGGGGATTTTTTTACATAGCTTTTTTATTATTATTTTGTTTTAGGGGGGAAATGTTTTGGGAAAAAAATATTTAATAAGTATAATACATTATATAATGTGCCTTCAATCACTGGAATTTCAAGCGAATTCGAGAAACGCCTCTTCGGCACATAAGCTGGATAACATTGTAAAAAAACTTACGTACACATTTAATCATCTTTGTCCAGTTCAAACATTCAGAATACACTTCAGTGCTGAGATTGAAAGTAAAACACGCTGTGAGGCAATAATTTTTCCGTTAGCAAGAATGTATAAATAATAATAAATATGAAGAGTGCTACAAACTCAGAACCTGGAATCACATTTCATATCCTTATATCATAAATTACGATTACATTACAAAACATCTAAGCAATTGCTGCAACAAATTTAACTTTTCCGCTTGCGATGATGAGGCATATGTTTTTTAAAAAAAACTGCAATGAAGCAGACTGTCTCCTCATCTCAATAACAAGTATAACGTAAATTACGATTTTTATATACAACTCCACTAGAAACTAATTACTCCCATTCCATACGTTTGTTTACTAGTAAGTGTAGACGATTTTACTGTATTTGGGTTTCGTCTTGGCCAGTCGAATCAGTTTTAATAACTTCAATAGTGTTACAGCAAAAGAACAGATAATATATTTCAGTCAACAAGAATGCTTAGTTTTTCTGAACTTACTGTTGAAATGTGGAGTAAAGTTACAATTATTTAAATTGTAAAAATGAAAAAACCTTAATGAAAAGTATTTTCTGAGTTTGGGAAACTGTAGTGGTAAGTGGATAAATATTTTACGGCATTTTAAAATTTAAGTTTAATTTTATAAGGTTACTTAAAATTCGATAAAATGAAGTTTTTGCATTTAGTAGTCATATTTAAAATATTCAAATATAAGAAGGGGGAGCGAAATTGTCTTCCAGTGTTCAAAAAGGGACACAACTCGTTCAACCTCAAGACAGGTTTGTAGTTTGACAATATTTCCGGGAAGAGCAAAAATATTTTCAGGGATGGGAAAAGAAAGAAAATAGTTTTGTTATATATTTTCGTAGCCCCTTATGAAATTGTTTATAAAATTATGTGCAGTTAATCAGCTCAAAAACTTCCTTTTTAGTACATTATAACTCTCCACTTTTTGACATTGAAAGTTTTACAAAATAGTAAAGGTTTTGTAAATTACTTTTTAACGTGTAATAATGCTTAGATATTGAATAATAAGCTTTAAAATAAAACTAATATTAGGAGGCACCCCAAAATCCTCCAAAATTACCTCATATGGTTGATAAACTTTATATATGATTTACAACTTTATGAAATAAATTTTTTAAATGCCTTTAATTTAAAAATATACATTATTCATTGTGTAATTTAATTTTGTTTTTAGCAAAATAAAATTTAAAAATAAATTTTAATTTCTTCTAAATTATATTTAGAAATGGTATTTTTAAAACCTTTTAAAATAGCAAGTACGAAGCAAAACTGAAAAAAAATGCGTATTATTGGTTAAATCTAAACATTACAGTAAAAATATCTACATACTTTAAAAATTGAATTATCAAAAGACATTTCAAATCGTTAAAATTGCTGAGAATTTTTCCCCTTCCTCCATTTTTGCAGCAATGAAACATTATATATAACGGAGATATAGCCGAATTTTTTTTTATTCAATTAAATGTATCCTATGAAATAAATGTACAAAAAAAATATTTTAATTTCTCCAAAAGCGCGAGTGCCATTTCAAAATAGTCCGTGGTCTTATTTTTTTGTCAGTCACTATAAAAGTTTACAAGATAATTTCATGCAAAATATAATTAAAGTACTTTAATTAACATTATAAAATACTGGCCAAAATCAGGCACGCAGGTGTGGGGGGGGGGGGGGAGAACCCCTCCCATTGTCCTCCCATTTCAAACCCCTCCCATTGTAAATCATATAAAAAAATTAAAAACCAAATTACTGTAAAAATCATAATTTTTTTTATTTGGGGGGGGGGGGGGGGGGGGGGAGAGGAAGAAAGAATACCTTTAATTTTTTTTAAATATCTTTGATAAAATTAATTTTCTAATGCAACAAAGACTTCTAGAGTTTAAATGCAAATTATAAATTGACATCGTCACGAAAACACTTTTCCTGAAATAAAACAAAACAATTAACATATAATAGTCTATATGATTAAACAATGTTACTATAAAAGTTTTTAAATAGTTAATTTCCTCAGATAGCACCAAATAGAAGCATTAAAAACTGTATTTTAAATGAAAAGATTCTTGTTTTAAATTTGTTTGTTGTGACCTTTTGATCTCAAATACATTTCTAACAAAATTTTACAAAAGCAAGACCCGTCACTTTATACTATAATTCATCAACTCCTATGACAACTTATGTCATTACAGCTGATTGTATTTATTGGTCGCCAACAGACGGAAGATAAACAAGCCGTTTCGTCTGACGCCGCGGTCTCTCGCCGCCCCTTCCCCTCCCCCTACGTCTCATATGTTTTGTTTATATTATGATTTTATACACATGAGTTCCTATTTCCTATTAAACGAAGCTAAACCTATGTAGTGTGCTATTCGTCACGTGTCGAAATAGACACCTTATCATTTATCATATCACATATCATATTTCTATCCCGATTTCCCATGCAAATGATTTAAAGACGTTTCACGTTAAAAGCTGATTTTTTAATTTTTTTAAAGAAGTTGTTTCCTTGTTAACGCGGGGCCCCACATAAGCCTGTTTATATAAATGCGTTTGTTGAAAACGGATATGCAACCAGGAGATTATTGTAGTTTCTAAAAGTTGCTGGTCTGGTACATGTTGAATAATAAAAAAAATTAAAAAAATTAGAGATTGAAATGGAGAGTGAATTTAAATAATGTGAATAAGATGTGGGGGGGGGGCACAATACAAGTTTACGCGAAGGGGGGGTCCGGTCCTCCCCCCCCCCCCCTTCTGGCTACCTGCTTCGGGATGGAAAGGTAGAGAAAAATTTTGGGGGGGATTTGCGCCATTGGGTTTGGGGGGGATGGGCACCCCTGCCTGAACCCGTGTGACCATGGGGGGGGGGGGGTAATTGATTAGCCCCAGACAGAAACATGATGACGTCACGTTAGGTTTAGTTTGAAATAAAAATGACCTCATAACATGTTTTTGAAGACTTTTGAAAACTATTTTGTGGGGTCTTATCCAAATAATAGTTTTCAGAAGGCGGTGATAAGGTCATTTTTATCTGAAACGAACCGTAACATGACATCGTGTTTTATTATGTAGCATTTTTATTTCAGCGACGAAGGGAAAAGATCGCCAAACGGGGCCGTATAAACAAGATGCTACAAGACATGCTATGAAAACCATATAATATATTATAAGGATTCTCAAAATTTTAATTTGTTTTCTAAATTTATTTCATTAATAGTGAGTGATTTACATATTTTATAAATAGTTATTGACAACTGTTAAAAATAGTTAATGACAATGATAACTGCTGCTGTTCCGATATTTATCTGCCAACATATTCCTGTTTACTTGAATAAAAATTGCTTTTTCTTTAGAAACCACTAATTATCTATATACACACTTACCCAGCCCAGAAAGATCGTATTTTGTAGATACTAGTAAGCAAAAAAAATCGATTTTTTTTATTGTGTTGATGAACTAATATGCCTACCAGAATTAAACTAAATTCAAACTATTGTACTTTAGCCAATGTCTATTTCCCTAATGTCGAAACAAATAAAACAAAAATAAATCAATAGAATTCACATGAAATATACTGTCAATAGGAACGAATGGTTACATAACAATAGCATTAAAGAGTTCATAATTGTTCTTAAATCGATTGGTTTTGCTGTTATTAGTTTCTCTTACAGACATAGTAATTAAATAGAATAAAATCTAATCGAAGATCACCTAGCCAGACTAAATTGCTTTGTTCTAATTTTGGGTTCGGAACAAAATGTTTGCGTGTTTTTCCGAAGTGAATAAAATTATACAAAGCAACTCTTATCGTCATTTGACGTTCGATTAGCTTCATTCTACTTTTTTTTTCTCTCCCACAGAAACTCAAAACTCAGATAATCCCATTGAGTTAACAAAACTAGATTTAACGATATATAATTAGAGTGATGAGAGAGCGCCAAATATAGGTTTCCATCAAACAAATAGAATTTTCGACGCCAAAGTGACTCATAAAAGTTCTAAACGCTCCAATCTAATCAATGCACATGAATACAGAACGCTTTGTCCTTCGCTGGGGAATTAGCAATTTTGTTTTGGGTATTTTTTTTATCTCTTAATCATTTTGTCTTTTCGATACTTTTGTATTTATCTAAACGAAAAGCTTCAATTGGAAAATGGCGCCCAAGAATGGCGCCAGAGAAAGATTTTAGAGTTGTTTTGCGACGTCGCGAATATCATTGCCCTTGTGTTCAATACTGATGATGTTTAGACGTCAGCTTGAGGAGCGGCGATAGATCAGCAGAAATAATTTTTTATGATTTTTTTTTCTGTTTTGATCTCACTTTTAGAAAAAAAAATATGCACGATGAACAATCTTTCAACATGCAGGAATAATTTTTTGCTGAATTGCAATAACTGCGAAGAGTTTCGTGTGATTCTAAACATGGTCCCATTCGACCGTCACTTCTTTCATGTTTGACATTCACTTTAAACCATTATATATTTTCGAGATATATATAATCTGCAACACATAACATATATAATTTAACCATTATATATGTTATGTGTTGCAGATTATATATATATGGGTACGTAACTCAGTAAAAGTGTTCAATTCTTATTGTTCAGAAGTTCAGAGGCGACCTTTATTTACCCTTTGTACTCCGAGCAATTTTTAATATGACCTTTCAGCAACTCCGAGTCATTTTAACTATGAGCTTACCAGCTACTTCAGGAATATTTACAATGGTACAATTATAAGGCAATCAATCAATTAAAGGGTGATTTTCTGTGGATGGTAAACATTGAGATGCGTAACAACATTGGCGCATTTTAGTCCGTTTGGTGGAAGATAACTATAGAATATTCATGCATAAAAATACTAAATTGTTTTTAGATGTCGCCGCAACAGCGACAGCGGATTTACCAGTTCATATTACAATGTCGCCTCAGCAGCGAGAGCGGAGTGGAAATAGTCAATATACAATGTTTGAAATTGATTTTGTCATAATTCTAGTGGTTTTGCTGGCCTGCGATGACTCTGTCGGAAGAGTACCAAATCACAACCAAATGATTGCGAGTTCGATCTTCTACTTGAAAGAGCAACAATAGCATAACGTTTTTGGCCAGGGGCTTCTGAAAAAAAGCTTCAAGCCCCCCCCCCCCCCCTCCCCCCCCCCAAACAAACAAAATTTGTTCTTTTAATTCTTGACTTGAAATTTGAACAAATAAAAAAAAAATGCTGAAAATTTAATTTATTTTAAGGGTCAGCTAACGACTAATTTTGTTCATCTTCTCGACCGGGTCTACGGAAGCCAGGGCCCCCGCAACGCGGTCCCTGCGGGCCCATATGTTACGCCACTGTAAATCAACCATGTAGTAAACAGAGGGTTGCGATTTCGATCTTCATCGTACTCCAAACTTTCGCAATGTAGTGCCCTTTTAGGGGCCCTAGCACCATCTACGACCCCAACACTTTCTGTTATGATCGTCTCCCCGGAAACAATACTTCTACGAAGAAGTCTTAAAGAAAAAATCACGTCACCGTTTTCCATCAGAAAGTGTTGGAATCGAAAGATCGTGCTAGGGACCCAGTTGTCGTTCAACTCGTCATCTGGTTTAGTTGGTATAATATAAAATTAACCATATAAGTACATCATTAACGGTTCTTTTCTTCTGATATTCATACAATTTTCATGTATTGCATTTCCCTTAAAATTATAGGCCAGGTCTATGCCACCCTAACAGACCTAAAGATAATCAGATAAATAAAACGTAACTTTCAAGGGTACGTCCGATTCGAACAGTCTTTGACCCTGGAAAATCTTTTATCTCGAGCAAAAAATTCATGGAATCAGCATACAGTTAAACGAACGTTACAAAGTGTCAGAGATAAGGTGCCACCTGTGTCCCTGTGTGTGGCATATTTATGAATCACAGCACGCTGCTTCTATTCAAGTTTTGCATAAAAATTCCATTCTTGCTTGGTCCTGGAAACTGGTTTCGAATTAAAGACGATGTGGGTTCCCAGCACTGATCTGTAACTTCTGGATAGGACAAGATATTTTGTTGACTGGAAGCCGATGCATGATGTGCCCCACTTTCTTTGCTACCCTGATATTTTGTATATTTTTCCTGTTAAAATAAGCCGAGGTGTATTGCTTTTGGCTGAGTTTTTTTCTATTTTCTTTTTAAACCCATTTTAAATGCAATCTGCTATTAAAATAGAAAGTCATTTGCAAGTCAAAGTATATAGAAAGCAAGAGCAAAACCTATGTGTTTGGCAATATAAAAATTAATTATATAAGAAAATATAATATTTATATACATTTAATATTTCTACAATGCTATGGTAATAAAAAACACTACTAAATCACTTAAAAAAAATTGGTATACAGCATGGCTGCTTTCAATTGGCGTAGAGGAAACAAGGTTTGAGCCTTCCAGCAGTTACAGTTAGAGTTCAATGGTTCCAAATGTATTCCGAAAACACTTTTGAGCTTCTTTGTAGAAACGACACACTGCATTATTCCTGTAAAGACCAGGGCCTGTAACAGACAGTCGTGGGTTTGGATAGTAGTACACTCTTTCGGAAAGCTAAGCACGCAGAAGTAAATAAATTCGACTTAAAAAGTTCTGCCTAGATTGACTCTAAAATTGCACATGAATGCAGTTAAATATGTTATTTATTTATTAGTGTGACAAAAATTATAAAGATTTCTTTTAACAATTTGTGTACATACATCACATTTTGTTCATTTTAAAATCTTTAATATAAACTGTGCAAATAAATTAAAATTAATTAAATAAATAAATAAAATTTTAATAAGGAATGAAACCACTTCGTAGTTATTAGCAGCGACATTTCACACCTTTAATTATGTAATCAAGCGCTCCTGGTGGTCCCTTTAATCCTCTGAAGCTCATGGACGGAATATATGTCAAGGAATCTCCAGTTTTTCCAGAAATCCATCCAGTTTTTAAACTCATAAAAATACTCCATTTTTCAATATTTTTTTAATATGATTTTTATATATAACTTAAAAGCTACCTCTTTACAATTAATTAAAATTTCGGTAAAAAATATAAAAGTGCACGCCTAGGAAAACATATTTAGACTTCCAAGCAGTAAAAATAACAATACAATTGCTAAAATCATGTGAGCGTCAGTGGGTTAGGCAGTTTGTATATATTTAAAAGTTGAGGAAAGGGGTTAGAAAGACATAAAAAAAACATCTAAAGGTATGCCGAAGATTTTCGATGGAAATGAGATCGGATGAATATGCTGGCCAATATATCGGTCTTATATATATATATCGGTATCCAATATATCGGTATGCAGATATATCGGTCTTACTTCTGAGGTCTACATTCTTACAATGGATCAAAGACTGGACTCCAATACCTTACAAACGTTACAGTATTTTCGACGAAGAAGTGTAGGTCGATGTGACAGCTGAAAGAAAATCTAGCCTACATCATTACTTGTCCACCACAAAATGTGTACGTTTCAAGGATGCTACTGGCGTATTTTCCTGTTCCTTGTTCTCCTCAGGTGCTCACATACTTATAATTAGATTCAAGAGAAACTCTTGACTTATTCGTGAATAATACAACGGACTATTTTAAGGCTTTCCGTTTTGCATGTTCACTGATAGCACTTTAAAAATTCCCCTCTGGATTCAATGTTTAAAGGAACAAAAACTAGAGATACGTGGGCATACAGCCCCTTTATATCTTGCCTACCCCGCATAGTAGTGGTAGATATTGACTTTTCCAATTAATGATATAACCATTTTTCTTGCAATTAGCATGGCTGCTCGTTGTTTCCGTTTATCCTTGTAGGAATAATTATCAAAGGTGTGGTTATGCCTTGGCAACCAGGGAAAGGTATCTAGGTAACAATTCCATTCATTTGAAATTGTTTATATAGATGGGAAATCACAGAATGGTCCACACTAAAGAAAATAGTGACGTCTAAAAGGAAGGCTAGGAAGCGATAAAAATGTTCCAATTCCATTCTTTGAGCCATAATTCACCGAATCTATCCACGAAGAAACGTCCGCCAAACAAATTTTTATCAACATTTTGACTAATTTTACTGAAAGGCTACTTCAAGGCTTTGAACTGTGCCTAATTTGCATATTTTGTGGAGCAAATTTCGATTTGGCACATTATATGTTGTTTGCCTATTCCCTTGTTCTACCTCAATGATTATCATACAATGGAATTGAAGCACTTATTGCTAAACTCAGACTATACCAAGCGTGCTTATGTAACTTTTGGAAAGCATTGCAAATTAAAGGTGGAAAGCTGTAAATTTGAAATGGGACTAATGAAAATGACTTTTCTCTTATCTAGTTTACCTTTTACGAAATCACAGAAGAGCAAAATCTTTCACATTTTACATTATTTTACGTACTTTTGGGTCGTGTAACCTAATTTTTTTTTGTGATTGCAAAATCTATTCCCAGTGAAAGTAGTTGAAAAAAAGATATTTTGTATACTTATAAATAGATATATGTGTTTTAATTCAATGATCAATCATACATTTTATCAGAGAATAGGCTTATAGCGCTTTCTCAAGAAGATAAAAGAACGTTTTAAATTATAAAAAAAAATTTAAAAAATCCCCAAACGTAAGAAAGAAAAGGAAAACTTATTAGCTCGTTATTTCGAGTTCTTAGAATTCTCTTTTGCCATTCTGGCTCGTAAAAAATCCGAATCTTTCACATAGTAACTAGAACTTACAAAATAACTGTAATTTCGAATCCGAGCAGGGGGCTATCCCCACCATTATTTTCCATTTCGAGATAATTCCATTTCCTGTAGCGCCTATATTCCCCTATTAAACGTTCACTTCTAAAATACCGCAATATACAAAGACCTTCCACAATATTCAAGACCAGGATGAAGATAGTGCCACTTATCTCGGCAGAACTATAATTCATGGTGACGAACTACAGGAAATATTTCTTGCCCCAGCTCCATATAAAAAATACCGATATATATATACATTGAAACGAGTATAGAAAAAAAAGACTAACCCCAGGCGGTTCTAACCAGTTTCTTTATAGCTCCCTTCCCCTACTTAATGGCACAGAAGGGTTTAGAATTTTAGATTGATTAGTCCCTTTGGCAACTTTGCGGAACCGTACGAGTATCACTTTGCCGAAAGCGGCAGATGAAAAAAAAATGGCCCCCATCCCTTCACTCAACTTACCCCTTTATTACTATTTTTTTTATTAAAGATGTGGTGTGATTACATAGGACCAGGCACCAGTCACTGGAACTCGGGTATACTTATACATTCTTACAACTTTAAAATACAAAATGTATAAATCTCTAATGCATGTTATTAGGGGCCGCTTTCGTATGCGGCGTGGACTCTTATAAATGGGTTTTTAATTCGGATACATTATATAAGGTCGGGGACGGACTTGCTGGAAACCGTTGCAGGATGGCTGCTTGGCGACGAGTGAGATACACTGTTCTGGTTTACTTGATTGATGCCATCCATCAAATGAGACGTGCAGAGGAATTGTGTTCTAGGGCTTGGCGCTCTTTTATCCCAGAATTACTTCTACCCCTTGCAATTTTTTTTAAGCCAGATTCCGATCCCTGTCCTTTCGATGGATGTTATTATCTTGGAATCGTCCTCAAGGAATCGCCCATGGGACTTTGAAGGTTTCGTCGAATCCTTGTTTGATTGCAAGATATCTCTGGTCTGAAGGGGTAATCAGGGGACCACTTTTTTTTGGTTTTATTTTTGGCGGATTCTGAAAAAAGTGGCGACGCTTGAATAGGTATGGTCGTTTTTGAGTTTTAAGTCAATGCGCAAGTTCTTGTGCGCAGGTATGTTTTTTTTTCATACCCTGATCAGTGCCGTTACACAAAAAATATTTTGGGGGAGTTGAAACAAGAAATTTCCCCCTAACTTAACGATTCGAAATTCTCAACTTAATAGTGCTGAAAATTCCCAGTTCCAACTTATCGACATTTTTCATCCTTTTTTATATATATTTTAGGTAATATTAAACAGTTCTCTCACAAGCATTGATTTGTTGCACCCCTATTCCAATGCAATGTCCGTCCTGAGGTCTAATTTAAATGTAATCTTACAAGTTGGGCAATTTCTAATCTTTCCTATAGCTTTCGTTTGTTAATAATATTAATTTTCTTCAGGCATAAATTTTCACAACTAGGGTTTTTTAGAAATTGAAATTCCCAACTTTCAGGGTTTCCAGATTTTTGGGGGATCGGACTGCCCCCCCCCCCCCTCCCCCCCCCCCCGGTGCGACGGGCCTGACCCTGACTGGCACCAACTTTGCCCCTCCCCCGATTGGAAGGAGCTCAGGCCGCAGCCGCAGTCCATGAGTATACGATGCCAAAGCCGTGATGTTTATTAAAAATTCGAATAAAAAAATACTCAAAAGTGCAGGTATATATTTACAAATGGTAAAGCTTTAATTAATTTATTACGTCACGCAGTTTTGGGCCTTTTTTTTAACCGCTCAAACCCTCACGCCCCTCTCCACATGTCCCGCTACAATATATTTTTGAAGTTAAAAAAACATCAATAAAACTTCTATGTATTTTACTAAACATTCTATTTAAAAAATAGTGATTTAATAAAAAGTTATTTTTATTCAAAGTTGGAGAAACAAATTTCAGAATTTTTTTTGCAAAGTTTTCCTACATCACACAATTACTAAGTCACCCCCTCCCTCAAGTCACGCCTCAGTAAAAGCCTCGGTCTCTCATATTGTAAAATCCCAAAGCCGTTTATTTGAAATCCTCTCTACTTGTCCAAGTCTTTATTTTCAATGTAAAATAAATGTCCTATTAATTACTGTTAATTAATACTTACTAACTATATTAATTTAAAAAAATCCATCGGGATTACGTAAAAATTTCCAGTCATTACGACGTATATAGCAACAGCTGAAACGAGTTAAATAAAAGGGTTCAAAAACAAGTCTATAAGTTCGTAACACGGATCTCTAACTGTAACTTCTGGATTGGGCAGGACATTTTGTTAACTTGAAGCCTATTGAAGGGGATAAAGGCGGTGGTTAAAGGTGTCCAGCTAGCAATCAGAGGATTGCTAGTTCGAAATTCGAATACGTGCGATAGACGTGACAAAGAAAAGTAAAAAAGTAGAGATTTTGCAATCGGAGGGTTGCCAGCTTCGCTACTGAAATACTAAAAAATCGTCCAGAACATTCAACAAACTGGCGTGTATACGGGACTGGCGCACGATAATACACACAAACACATTTCGAACTTGACTCACGTTATTCTTATGTTAATCGTAATAACAGTTCGAATTTTAGTTTTCCGTTTCAGTGAAAGCATCCATTTCAACTAATTCACTTCTGTATTTCGAATACAATACTTCACTGCTTTATAAAACATTCTATTCGAACAATTAAGTCACAGAATTAGATCGCAGTCACTCGGATAATCAACAAATGTCAGACTCTGAAATGAAAACATTCTACTATAACAATGGCGAGATGTTTATTTCCCACTCCGTGAATTGGATGCATTAATTAAACATCACTTGAAACTGGTTCTTTTTCCCATCTCATTTAGAACAATGCTAGTCAACAGTTATCACCAGAGTTAAAAAGTCATTCATTGTCCACACAAAACGTGTTAACTTCCTATTTGGCATTTAAACTGAAAGACAGTTTGCAAAATTTAGTTAGTGTAGATTTAAAACTTTATTTTTATCACTTGAGACTAACTACTAAAAATACTCATCCCCCGTCCCTTCAAGGGTTTAATTAAATAGACGCGACATAAAAATAAATAAATCTATGTATTAATTGAATGAAAAAAAAGGCATAATAAGCACGGGAAGCCCAATGAAATAATAAACACATTAAATAGGATTCGAATTGGCAAGCCTAAAGCCGGCGCCACATATGCGGTATTCGCCGAATCCCGAGCAACGAAACCTTCGATATTCGCCTAAAGACGCATGTGTGGATGGGTCGCTCGGTATTCGGCAAGTACCGCGTCGCTCGCGTTTCGACGATTTTCAGCACCACACTACAAGGTGCTCGCCTTATCACGAGTAACTTCGCTCGGGTTAAAGCGAGCAAATTGAATAATTGCGTTTCCCACTTGTTTCGGGAAAATGGAACACATCTCGAAGCGAGCTCAATGGTGATTGGCTATCGATATTTTATTCTATATTTTGATAGCCAATTACCATTTACTATCAATATAGAACTATTTTCTTTTTTTATTTTATTTAAAAAGGGAATATTGTTTTTTTCGTATCAATTTGACTTTAAAATATATCGTGGTGTTTGTTGTGCTATTATTTTAGAATTTTTATTTAGTTTATTCATTTATTTTTATGAAGTTGTCTGTTTCACTTAAATATTTGTATTCCATTTATTTATTTCATTTATTTATCAATAAAATTATTTAATTTATTTATCAATTCAATTATTTCATTTTATTACTTATTTATATATTTGAAGCATTTAACTATTTTTATGCAGATGCGAAAAAATGAAGATATTAATTTAACATTTCTATTCGAGTTTTCAATGTGTTTAAACGATTTGAAGTCTCACGACCTAAATAAAATGGAGTTTTGTCATGAAACGTCTTTAAAACCATCTATAAAGGGTGTGTGTAGGGACATAGTAGTCATGAAAGAAACACCATTTTACGCTTTTAGGATAACCGATTCCGACACTATAACTTTCTAAATATAGCACGTTTGACATAAATTTGGTCCAGCCGATGATCTAAAGTTTCATATTTAAAAAAACTTTTGGTGTTTTGAGCTTTTTTGTATCGTATATTTACTTGTTTAGTTCGTCTACTTAAAACAATTCCTTCGTTTATTAAGTTGTGAATTTTACTAAATTATTTGTTCAGATTATTTTTTTATTTATTAATTAATTTGATTTATTTGTTTTTTCATTTAGATTTCTTGCATTTAACTGTTTTGATGAAGACACAAAAATATGAAAATATTTAAATAGTATTTTAAAACCTCGAAATGAAATGTCATTGATTTAAACGTTTTGAAGAATCTTGAGTTGAAAAATGAAATGCGGTTTTGATGTGAAACCGTTTTAAAACCAGCTATTCTTTAAGGTGATACATTCTGATACTGTAACATAGTAAAATGAAGCACGATTGTTATAAAAGGAAATTTGGCGAGGATTCGAGTAAAATCTTGAACTAAAGCAAAGCACGTACGGAGAGCGGACGTGGAACATACGAGGAATCAGGCGTAGCAGTTTGCATATCTTCCTCTGTTAGCCAGGTTTCCGTTGATAAACGAACCTTATTTAGATATTAGTTATCGGTATTACTTAATATGTCAATTTTAAATCTATATAAGATATGTTTGGTTGAATTGACGTCGCACTAAAGTTACTGAATAAACTACGAGCGACGGTTCGGGTTTTATCACTATAGAAAAATTCGGGAACACTGTTTTTGTCATTGTGAGCCGTGGTCAAATGACTTCGACAACATCTGAGCTGGCACCCCACTGGTTAATTTTTATACAAAAAATTTCAAACGTTTAAAAAAATATAAGTGTTCAACACCATTGACATTGAAGCAACAATACCAAGTATTTTACTTTTATTGTTGCTGAATACTTCATTTTTATCGACATGATATTACAAGGCTATATTCGTAAAGGCTTTTTTAATCCTTAAATTTTATTAATTTTAATATAACAATTTTTTTTTCCTTACAAAAACATCACTTTAAATGTCAATCGCAATAGCATGTAAAGTCATGAACGTAAAAATTAAAAAAAAGTACTAGGTTTAGGTATTTCGAAAACTACTCAAAATAATTGAATAAATCTAGATTTTGATAAAGTTTATTTTACACAGTGCACAGAGAGTGATATGCGGTGGCTACGCTAACAAATACAAAAATCGCGCAGCTTTTACTACGAGTAACGCCGGGCCATATTGCTAAAATACCAATAAAACAGTAATTAACGATAGAAAATTTTCCGAAAATAGATAAACAAAAGCAAAGTGTCAATCTTTATACATTTAATCTCGACATCAAATTTTGAATAGTATTCACTGTCGAATATTAATATAATTTTTTTTAATGAACTCTATGTTGACCTGGTGTCGATATTATATCTTGTAAACAAATAATCGTTAGTACATTGGCTAAGAAAAAAGCAAACGATAATTTCAATATGTTAAAAAATACGGAATGAAAACCAGATCCCCAAGACAACGTCAACGTGCATAAAGTCCATTATTTATACTTAGTTAAAAAATGGATTGACACTAAAGAAGTTTTTATATGTAGCATGCAAATTCAATTGTCAAAATGCGAAATATTCGGTGAAAAATTTTGCTAGAACACTTAAAGTTTTTCGAACTGATTATCGTTTGTATTTTATTATCGTTATCGCTAAAGCAAATATATTGAGAGGGAAAATATATATTCCAGAACTGAAAATTAAATCATTTTTAAGTGTACCAACACAATTAGGATACACTGTTTTTTGTAATTTTTCAATATTCTATGCTACAAAATTTCAACAGTTTCAAGGAATATCCATGTGCATGGCATTCTGGAATCTATGAAAATAATAATAAAATATTGCACTCGCAAATGGCTATGAGCAAAATAAAAATGTAAAACAAAAAAAAACTGATTTCCAATTAAAAAAAAATTTCATTGTAATTATCACAAATTAAAAATATGTTTTTAAAGAACATAAAAGTATTAGAATATATTTATCAATATAAATATCTGATCAATATAAATATCTCTACAAATCTGTTAATAAAATAGAATATTTATCCATCATAAAAATATTGTAGTATACAATTTTTATCAAAATTTATATTTATATTTTTATTAAATCCGGTCATGCTTCCTACTGCGAATAAATGTTCTGAAATCGGCAAGTATACTCGCAAGAAGCCGAGTTGCTCAGGTTTTTGTAATCCGAGCAAGTAATAGTAAATCGCTCGGGTTATGGCGAGTCGCTCGGGTTAAGGCGAGTCGCTCGGTATTCGGCGAATACCGCATATGTGGCGCCGGCTTAACGATATATAAAACAACAATATCCACTTCCATTTAAAATATTTGATTGTCTAGTTCAGTGGTCGGCAAACTCATTAGTCAACAGAGCCAAATATCAACAGGACAACGATTGAAATTTCTTTTGAGAACCAAATTTTTTTAAATTTATATTCAGAGATTGATTTACGGCAGGGCATTCGGGGCACTTGCCCAGGCCCCCCATTTTCAGGGGGCCCCAAAATGGTTATAAAGCTAAAATAAAAGGGAAAAAGTTATACATGAATTTACTAACTAATGATTTTTTTAATCAATAGTTATTTTGTTAATTTTTTGCAAAACTTTTATTATTTTATTTTTTTCCAATCAAATCACTTTCCTGTTTCATGCATATTCATGATGGATGTCATTTTTTACACCGCTTTCGTCAAAGGGCCCTTTGGATCACTTGCAAAATTTAATTCATGACGAAGACCGCAAACCCGCTGTTTATAGTGTTTAGTATGAGGATTTATCATTTACGGATACATATTTCCATTTTTTTTTTTTTTTAATATTGTAATCATTACGGATTTGCTCAAAAGTAGACCATCTGGCTCAACTATAAAAAAAGTTAAAAGAGAACAAAGTACAGAACAGAACTCTGTTGAAATTACTGTACAGCCGCGGAAAGAAAAACGAACCACCGATGATTAATTCGTTAGTTTTTATAGTAGAGCTAAACTTAATATACCATTTTGTAGGGAATAAAGTCTACTATACATTGATATACAAAAAATTTGCATAGGGGACTATCTTCATACTCGAATCCGCACCAACTTTAAAATTTTCAATAGCAACACCTACTTTTGATAGCGCAGAAATGTTCCCCGCCCTCAAAATAATCTAAATACAAATTTTGGTTAATTTCCTACATTTATATGCAGAGATATTAGACAATATGTATCGATCTTATTTGAGGGGCTACTTCCACAGTGAACAAAGTATTAGTGAGACTTCGAAATAAAGTACGCTGGTAGAAAAGTCGTAGTTAGTCGTGGTTCTTCTTTTTCCATGGTCATTCATTCCCCCACTCCCGTATACCCTTCGCCTCTATATAAGAATTTAGAATATTATGCCAACGCGATCACCGCGCTTTTAATTCTCAAAATTAGTAGATTTCTGTTAAGTTCTGCAGATTTTAAATTTGTGTATGACCCCTTAAACGATCATTTGATACACATTATAATATTGCCAAAAAACTACAAAGAGGAAAATCATGAAATTTTAGATATGCATATAAAACGCTTTTCTGAATCCATCCCTATCAAAATATAGCATGGTTGCTATTCATAAATTTTATGAATATTAATATCCTAATTTAAATAAAATTAAAAAATATACATATAAGTAATGAAAGTTAGTGTATTTTATTTGAGTTTTTTAGAAGTAACACAGATAAAAATATCAGCTTAATAAAATTATTATTTCGAAAGATATGATTAAAAGTTTAAGAAATTCATTTAACATTACGAGTTCTAAACTTTCGATATTCATAATTAAAAAACTACTTAACCAAATGACTTGCAAATTGATATTCAACGATAAATTTTGTCGTAGATTTTAAATATTGAATCAAAATTGGGTGTTGCTATTGGAAATTTTAAAGTTGGTGCGGATTTTAATATGAAGATAGTCCCCTATGCAAATTTTTTGTATATCAGTGTATAGTAGACTTTATTTCCTACAAAATGGTATATTAAGTTTAGCTCTACTATAAAAACTAACGAAATAATCATCGGTGGTTCGTTTTTTTTTTCCGCGGCTGTACCATTAACGTTAATTCAAATTCTTATAAAAAAAAGGTAATTTTAAAAATCTAAGTTTTTCGCAGTATTTACACTTGCGTTAAAGCTGATTGATTATGTTATTTTGCATCGTGTCCTTAGACATAAATTTAGCAGTTTTATTTTAAGGTACGTCACGTCAAGGGCCCCAAACTCTCTTTTGCCCTGTGCTCTTAAACTTCTAAGGTCCCTGCTTATACTATATAGGTAGGTACAATTTTATTATATTAATAACTCCTAAGCTGGCCTTTGCTAAAAACGTCCTCAATCTGATTGAGGTGCGTTCGCTGAGGTTGACCCCTTCCAACTCTCCCATCCACACTCGTCTTGTATACTCGTTTCGTCTACCTCCTTTCGTTCACACTGTCTATTATATGTCCAAACCACCTCAACCTACCTTTCTCAATCCTCGACACTACATATTCTTTCACTTCACAACGCTCCCTGAAATTAACTTAATAAACTTTACTTAAAGTTTTAAGTCTTAGTTAAACTATAGACTTAAAAATAGACTCAAGTTTTATCGTTGAAGAAAACTTGATATCATACTTAATAACGATATTATTTATTGATAAAATTAAATTGTAAGGTATCCATAAAATTGTTCTTAATTTTGGGCCATGAAGTTTCATCGCACTGTACGTGCGCGCCCGCACGTAGTATTTTGTGGAATAGCCACACTCACAAGAGGCCAAAGAGACGCATGTGGCTCGCGAGCCGTGCACTGGTCTAATCTTCTTTCATTTAGCACAGATGGGTTTCTTGTTTTGAAATTATCATTAATGATAGAACGTACAGGTCAACGTCCTGGCCTGCACGAAGGACTTTCCGGAAGCAAATTTGACTTTTGTAAATGGCCACCTACCAATCACTGTGTTCTGCCGGCATGAATTTAATTTTGTATTCATTTTGAACTTAGAATCGTGAATTAAAAGGCGAAGTTGTCAAACACGCGGACAAAATGGGTTTTACCATCTCAGTTTAATTTTGTTAGGTAGCATACTTCCGAAGATTCGAATTGTCGTTAGAATGTCAAAAATTCGAATTACTGAACTTTTTTTTCTTGCGCCAACTCAGAATTTTCTGGTGGTAATACCGGTCGTCCTGCTAGAAGTAAAGGAAACGTCCATACCATATTACAGGTGAGTCCTTCCGGCAGTACGCTGTGTTCTACTATGAATGCTTTGCTTTAAATCAGAATATCTAGACAACCTATCAAACGCTACAAAATGTTTTTATTGCAATAAATACGAGTCGTACAAAGCCATTTGAAAGGTAACACGAATCCCTGTTCGATTTTATTATACAATGGAATTGAATCTCCAGTTGAACTTTGTCATGAGCGACGTTTTGCAGTCGAAGAGGAAGTTCTGCAAGTCGTCCAGGTAAGTCGCTTCCTCCTTCTTCCCCTCGCTCGTCAGCCTCTCGAGGGCGGTGACTGGTCTGTCGTCCAGGTGGCGGAGATCTTTGAAGTGGCCCACCATGAAATGCCTGAAAGGAACAGGTGTCATCTATAATAATAAAAGGTCGTAAAAATTCGCAGTTCCGACTTATCGATATTTTTCATCTTTTTTTATTTATATATTTTAGAGGTAATATTAAACAGTTCTCTCACAAGCATTGATTTGTTGCGCCCATATTCCAATGCGGTGTCCGTTCTGAGGTCTAATTTAAACGTAATCTTTTTTGTCAATTTCTAATTTTCCCTAGCTTTTATTTGTTAATAATATTAATTTTCTTCAGGCATAAAATTTCCCATATCGGGGTTTTTAGAAGTTGAAATTCCCAACTTTCAGTGTTTCCGATTGTTGCGGGGCGGGGGCTGTTCGTCTGTGGCACGCGAAACACTTACATCCTTTGCACGGAAATGTCTGTAATTTTATAATTTTAAACATAAGTACTATTCAAATTATAATTGTGCGCCTGAGAGCTGGAATTTAAAAAAAAAATTTAGTTATTTTTTTAATTAATATTTAAAGCTTCCGTCCAATAGAAATCGTAGGGCCGTAGTGAAGGAGAACTGCGCATTTGTTATTAAGGATCCAGAAAGGAACGAACTCTAGGAGGGACCTATCGAAGCTTCTGTAGCTTAGGGTTGTGTTGCAACTCGAAACAAATGTTTCGGGGTTTTAGAACGCGACGAGTGCAACTCTGTTCCGTCACGTCTATTCAGGTGCGAGGGGTGTCAGCTCGGGTGTGAATTCAATCCCTTGAAATGCTAGAGTCTGTCCGTTTGATTTCAATATAAAAAAAGAGCCCCCAGTTGCCCAGTGGATAAAGGTGTTCTGCTTTGGTTTGATTTTGTTAACGTCGCACTAGAGCTGCAAAGTAGGCTATTGGCGACGTTTTGAGGCCTATCTCGAAGGAAAGACCCTGAAACGCTGCCTCGTATTCTTGAACCACGGTCAGATGACTAGGACAACATCTGACCTGGCACCCGACGCAACCTCAATATGCGTCAGGACATTGGACCTCGATCAGATTGATCATGTACCAGTCCCGTATACACGCCAGTATAATTTGTTAGATGTTCTGGACGACACTCCTTGTATTTTGTAGTGAAGATGATAACCCTCCGATCGCAAGACCACTACTTTTTTTACTTTTCTTAGTCAAATCCGTCGCACAGGATCGAACCAGGAACCCTCTGATTCCCAGCTGACGCCTTTATCCACTCGGCAACGGAGGTCTGTTGTATGTCCCTAGGATTAAGCATATAAAAGGATAACAGAAATAAAACAACCTACCTCAGGCGAGCAAAGATCTCTTAACTTACCAATCAAATCAACCAAACTCGTAAGAAAAACACTTTTGGTTAAAAAGACACCTGAATTAAAAAATAGTGAAGGATTTTTACGGGTTAGATGCGTTTGTGCGTTGAAGAGAGACTAGTGGTTGCGATTTTATAAATTTTCATTTCGGTTTGTTGAGGTTTTGATCAGTGACAGTAAAATACAATAAGCGAACTTTCAATTTGTTTCGCTTGTCGAGGAAGTGTTCTAATGACGAATAGTAAATTTAACCCTTTGCACTCCAAAAACACTTTGCGATTTGTGTTCTTTTTATGGAACAGTTATTCCTCTTCACGTTCTTTTTCACAGATTTTTTTTATACTCATAAAGGGAAAAAATCTTATCTGTTTTGTATTTGCAAGAGAACAAGTTGCAAAACAGATTGATGTTCTAAACACAATATCCAGCTGTTCGCGTTTATTTTAAAGAACAGGGAAACAAAAGAACTGGTCGTTATGTTGGCGCCTGAGAGGCGACATCGGAGTGCAAAGGGTTAAAAGTTACCCCCGTTTGATTCAGGTGGAGAGGAAGGTACTGAAATTTAACAATTGAGGTAATTTGACCAATCTTAAGGCGTTTAAAATTATTGGCAACCCTAAGTGACCATTTTCACCACACTTTAAGATTTTAAGGGCGCGTTGTAGAAAAATAGGCGAAATTTCAAAAAGTTAAAAAAAAAAATGAAAACTTTGGAATACATCGAAAAGACGGGGACGCAAAAATAATGTTCAGAACATCATAGGCTCATAAAGCTTCCCGAGCCTTGTGAGTCAAAATACCATAATGATATTTACTGACCGACACCCGCTATATGGACGGTTGAGTTATAGACATCTGACTACCCTTTTCGGACCATGTGCCCCCTACTTATCGCTAAGAGGTGAATTAGAATGTGTCATGATTTCCACGACAGTGAACGGTTCATAAGAAATAACATGACTGACACCGTGTCATTCAAGGAAACTCCAATAATAGGAAGGCGAGTGCCGTTATTTATTGTTAACAATCTTCAATGAAACATAAGAGAATCGAAATTAAAATTGTATTGAAAACCATTTATTCTAAAAGTAATAGTACATTAATAAGAAATTCATTAATATTGTATTCCATATTGTTATGTTCGATATTGCATTATGCACTTTAGTAGTAATGAATATTAAATGTATGAAGCTAAATATGTTTTATAAATGCATAAATATTCAATGATAGAACTGTTTATCCTGGGTTATTGCAACTGGAATTTAAAAGATTGTTGTGGAACGCATGTCCAATATAAGAAAATTCCTTAATAGTCTGTGACAACATTTTAATGAGTAGGATCTGTCTTCAACTTAATTTATTATATAACTATCGCTATACCTTTCATGAGCAAGTATAACAGCAACGATTAAAGATAGAATATCAGCAAACCTAGAAAGAATCTGCAGAAAAGGTTCTAATGTAGAGCATGCATTAAAAAATTTCGTATGATATATTTCTGCAAAAATTTGTCTGCAGACATTTAAAAAAAATCTGCGACGTACGACGCTGTGTTTTTGATTTCGGGAACGCATGTTAAGAAATATTTCTAAAGTTTAAGGTATGTTTAAATGAAACGTCAAAGCAGCGATTCAACACGATCACAAGTTCGCTACATTTTTATATTATGTCAAGTCCACTCAGTTGTATTCGAACTCGCAATCCTCTGACTTCCAGCCGAGCGTGGACCCACTGAGCTACCGGGACCCCTTCAAGATAAAACAAATAAACTATTAAAAGTTTTAAAAAAAACATTGCCATCGGGATTGTGTATGTTTGGCAGGTTCCAAATAAATAAGAGCTTTATTAGACGTTAAAAACGTAGGTTTTGGGCTAAAATATTAGGAACTACATTCAGAATGAGTTGAAAAACACTTGTGAAACTAACAATTCTGAAAGCAAAAAACAGTTCGTTTTTATTTTCACTAACACCATACTATCAATAAACAAAGAAACAAATTAATTCCAGCCAGTTATAGAATAATCAACAGCGTTCAAATTTTGCAGTGTCAGTTAAGTGGACAAAGTTGAATTTTGATAAATAAATAAGTACGATAAGTTATTCGAATACATTTATGAGGAAATATAAATTTAATATAATTATATTAAAGATGAATGAATGAAGATGACAGAATGATAAATGGCTGAAGATGACATAATCTCTAATAAATTTTAACTAAAAAAATGGTAAACGCTTCTTCAGTTATGTTCCAAATTCCTTCGAAAACTTCACGCATTCGCTACTGTTTCAAACACGATCCGTCATAAGTATCAAACTCTAAAGAGTTCTCAAAACGTTTTTCCAAAACCAAAAACCGCCACGTTAGTTACACTGTCGGAGACGCCAAGGCAGCCAAGTATTTATTGAAAATAACCGCCAATGACACCAAAAAAAACCAGAGAAGAGCTTCCCACAACCTGCCAATCATCCACCAGATCTTAAGTCTGGGAACAAGACCTCAGAACAATAGATCGGTGAGGAATCTCGGCATCCATTACGTGTTGTCTACATTTTCGTTCAAAATTTATCATAAGACCCGGTTATTTTCGACTTCGAAAACATATCCAATGTGTGACTTAGGAAAAAGGGGGGGAGTGGAAGGGTAAAAAAAAATATTGCCGCCAACACTTCTCATGCTCGATTTAACACTGCGCTACATTTCGAACAGCAGCCGCCATTTGGGGCAAGTGCCAGACGACGTTTTTTGCGTTGCCACTCGGATGGAAAGATGGTTATAGTTGTCACTTCATTAACGGGATCCCTTCTGACAGCTGAATGCGGGCCGCTATCGATGTCGTCATCACTGTGATCGCTTTAAGTGAAAGATGACAAGGATCAAAACCCCCTTTTTTTTTTTTTAACTCATTACTCGAATAGAAATATATAGACAGGACTGCCCTTAGCAGCTGGAGGACCTAGTCCTGGGACCCCTTCAGTCGATACCCCTAATTTTTTAGGACCCCCCCCCTTCCCACAGGTTCTAGATTATACTAGATTCGGTTAGATAGTGCTCGGTTTGGTTCGGTTAAAAAAACGTCGCACTAGAGCTGCACAGTGGGCTGTTAGCGACGGTTCGGCGCCTATATCGAAGGAAAGACCCGGGAACGATGCCTCGTATTTTTGAACCATGGTCAGATGACGAGGACAACTCCTGAGCTGGCACCCAACGTCTTCAATATACATCGCGACTTTGGCCCCGATCAGATTTATCGTGCACCAGTCCCGTATACACGCCGATAATTTTTGTAGATGTTCTGGACGACTTTTCTAGTATTTTGAAGCGAAGATGACAACCCTCCGATCACAAGATCACTACTTTTTACTTTTCCTTATCAAGTCCGTCGCACAGGATCGAACCAGGAATCCTCTGATTCCCAGTTGACGCCTTTATCCACTGGACCACGGAGGCCGATTTTGGGATCGGAGCGCCCGTACTAGGAGGACGCAGCTCAATGTCGTGTTTAAAGAGCTTTCCTAAGGGGAAGCTACATCCTTTGCACTAATACCTTTTCCATGTAGAACGAAATTCATAAAGCGAAATCGTCCATTTCTTTTTTAGTTAATTAACGTCAGATGACGAGGATAACATCTGAGCTGGCACCCAACCCAACTTCAGGACATCGAACCCCGATCGGGTCCCGTATACACGCCAGTATAATTTGTTAGATGTTCTGGACGGCTTTCTAGTATTTTAGTAGCGGAGCTGGCAACCCTCCGATCGCAAGATCACTACTTTTTTACTTTTCTTTGTTAAGTACATCGCACGGATTCGAATTAGCAATCCTCTTATTACCAGCTGAACGTCTTTTATCCACTGGGATACCGGGGCTTCCGGCAGTTTATGTAGACCATGGTTCTAAAAATCGAGATTTCCTTACGGATATGCTATATTTAATATACCACCTACTTGTCTGAATTTGTCAAGCATATGTATTTTATATGTGAGGAGTGAATAATTAGTTTGAAAAATTATTTATTAAGTGGTAATATTTTTTTTTCAAACACTAATCAACATTAATTGATAAGTGGGAAAAGAGTAAAAAAATAGAATTAAAAAATAGAATTAAAAAATAGAATTAAAAAATAGAATTTTTATGGGACAGAAATTACTTCCTGGTCATATCCATTTTTCACTAATAGTTATATAGCTAAAGTTTGTAAATAATTTCCTAACCAATGGGGTCAAATTTATGTCAATCGTGCTGTTTGTCATTAGGTTGTCGAAAAGAATCACCATAAAAGCGAATATGGTGTTTATATCCATTAACTGTTTTAAAAAATCCGGAACATTTACTATACTTATGCGTCCCAAAATGGCCGCACTCTTTCAGTTCTTCACGAGTGAACCCATTTATAAAAAACAAAACCATCAAATAAGAGACTTACCTTAGGGGAACGCTTCAAACACGATATTGGGCTGGGCGCTCCAAGCACAGACGCTCTGAGCACGACACCTTATACTAATCCGACTTCCTAACGGCACACCCACCCCCATCCCTAAGAAAACAATGCAAACTTCTTACAAAAAATAATGCTAAATTTGCATTATAACGGATAATAAATTTATAGGTAAATCAAAATGTATAAATCTGTCTATTACGTCTTTTCTGTTACGGTAAAAAAAACTCCTCTGGACGTCGGATAACTTATAATAGGTAGTAGATTATACCCTATATACGAATAAACGCAAATAAAAATATAACTGCAATTTTTAAAAATAAAAATTTCTTTTCCTTCTTATTTAATTTTTTTTTTTTTTTTTTTTTTGCTGGCCGCGGGGTCCTGTGCGGTGGGGCGCGTTGGACACCCCCCTAAGGACAGCCCTGCGTATAGGTTAATCGCTTCCCTTAACAATTAACTTGGGATAACATGTATTTGCATTAGACACCAGCACGAGTTATCTCGGGTTGGTCAGTTAACCGGTTAACCGCTTCCCTGACCAACCCGAGATAACTCGTGTTGGTCTCTATGGCAAATACATGTTATCCCGAGTTAACTGTTAAGGGAAGCGGTTTATGCGAGTATTAATTTCGGACCGAAGGTTTGGTGTCCGATTTTGGCGGGAATATATCTTTAACCCATTGTTCAACGATTTAAGTTCGGATAGGGTGGGCCATTTCACGGTCCGGCTATATTCTCAAAGTACGGTCCCCGTGGCCGAGTGGTTAAAGGCGTCAGCTAGGAATATGAAGGTTCCTGGTTCGATGCCAGACGATGGACTTGACAAAGAAAATTAAACCTAGTGATCTTCTGATCGGAGGGTTGCCAGCTTCGCTACAAAATACTAGAAGAGTCGTCCAGAACATCAGCAAAAATTAACGGCGTGTATACGGGACTAGTGCACGATAAATCTGATCGGATCCAAAGTCCCGACGTCTATTGAAGGCGCTGGGTGGCAGTTCAGGTGTTTCCTCGTCATCTGACCATGGTTCTAAAATAACAAGGTGCATGTATGAATGTGTGTGTGAATGTGTATGTGTTCCCGGGTCTTTCCTTCGAGATTGACCCCGAACCGTCGCCAATAGCCCACTGTGCAGCTCTAGTGCGACGTTAATTAACAAAACCAAAAAAAAAAAATCCCGACGTCTATTGAAGGCGCTGGGTGGCAGTTCATGTGTTTCCTCGTCATCTGACCATGGTTCTAAAATAACGAGGTGCATGTATAAATGTGTGTGTAAATGTTCCCGGGTCTTTCCTTCGAGATAGTCCCCGAACCGTCGCCAATAGCCCACTGTGCAGCTCTAGTGCAACGTTATTTAACAAAACCAAACCAACCTATTCCTTTTTGCTATCTAACCACTGCTCACCAATAAATGGAGGATATAAATTTGTTTAGTTAAAATTGCGAGGCATATGGACGCTTGGTGACAGATTTAAATTAAAGTAGAGGGAAGTTAGAAGTCTATTTCATAGATAATTAATCTAAATTTAGGTTTGTCATTTGAAGGAATGGTGTGAGAGCAGGTATTTTTAAGACCACGAGACGAACGAAAAAAAAAAACGCGCGCGAGCTTTTGCAGATGGCGCTATGTAGCTGATTTTAAAGACGTTCCACGCATAGAATAATGATACAAATAGAGGAATAAAAATGCTGATTTTCGTGTGTCCATCATGAAACCACGTGATATGTGGAAATGCCAATTCATTCATGCGCCAATATTACTTGGCAGGCCTTGGCGACTTTCAGAACTAAACGAGATCGAAGTATTGTAATACGGTTATGTGTTTAATTTTGTATTGAAATATAGTTTTTTTTGAAAGAGTGGCACAATTTAAGGGAGTTTTCTTACTTTGTAGTTTTGAAATAATTGCATTACGTTTTTATGTAAAAAAATTACCAAAAGCGAAGTTCTTTCAATTGTTATTTTGTATACTTCAATAAGAAAATATAAACAATAAAACCTTAGAAATATGAAGAGTTTCGCTTCTTCGAGCAGTGGCGTAGCCAGCATTGGGTTACTTTGGGTTAGAACCCCCCCCCCCCTCCATAGCCAGTTTAAAATCAAAATTATTTTTTTTTAAAAAATAATAAGGGCAAAAAAAAAAAAAAAAAAAAAACCGAAGACTTTGTTTCTGATTTCTACAGAGAAAACACACGTCTCATTTATTTCCTGATCTACCCCACATGCAGGCACGTAGTACCGGGGGTGGGGGGGGGGGGGGGGGGTGGGGGGTGGGGGGGGGGGTGACCTTGAAACATTTCAAGGTTTCAAGGTTTGAAAATACCCGAGATGGGAAAATTTATGTCTGAAGAAAATTAATAATTTTAACAAATGAAAGCAAAAACACCAAGGTTATTAAGGGAAAATTAGAAATTGTCCAACTTGTAAAATTAAACTTAAATTCGTGTGTTTGATTCCAGAGTTCACTGCACACTTTATACCGATATGACGCTAAGGCTCCCAAGGCTACAGATGGAGTTGACTAATGCAGTCTGCAGCCGACAAAACACTAGTGGCGGAACTGTTTTATAAATTTCATTGTAATTTTTTTATTGCGTCAAGGGAAATTTTTTTTTAACCGCGGCATAGTTTTCTTAAAAAAAAGAATCCCACATTTTAAATATATAACAAATTCTTTAAATTAAAGAGCAATGTTTTCAGATTTCCAGACAGGTAGGCGCCTAAAAAAATGCTCGCATCTGCGCATTCTGTTGTTCTTTATTGTCAAAGTTATATTATATGTTTTAACGTTCAGCTTATCATTTAAAGAATTTTAAAATATATGGCGTTGCTCTTTACGCGAACGTCACACAATGTTCTTTTTATTAAAATAACTTCTCTTTTAATTGTGTTAGGTGTGATTGTCTAAATCAAAATCCACTCCTTTTTATTCGAAAATCACTTTTGTTTCATATAACTCTATTGGTTTTGCCTTCCACAATGTAAAATTTCTTCGTGCTAATATTCGAAGCGCCATGGCGCTTTGAATATATGGGACTGGCGCGCCGATCCCATATAAATTTATCGTCTCGTGTCTAGGATTTTTTTTATGTTTCGTTTTGTGATTGGTTAGTTGAATCTTCCCATATTGTGTCCTGATATTGTGTAATGTTGACGCAGTGCGTTTTCCTTTATGTTTTTTATAATAATTTTTTTTTTACCGGTTTTTAATAGAAACTTTCAGAACTTTCGATGGGTTCTTTTATTTAATTCACTCCTCGGTTAAAAAAAATCATTCAGATTCCCCAAAAATTTTATGCGCGGTGGACGCATCTTTCAGTACTTATTCTCTTTACCTAATTTTATGTGATATGTGTTTCGTTTTAACATTAACTTCGGAGAACTCTCTCTTTGAATACTTTTAAGTTTATTGAATTTATTTATAATAATTTAAATTCCAGTTTTCCAAAGTTGGCTCCATTTACGAAGGGTGGGTTCAACAGATTCTCGTTTAAATCTGTGTTCATAATCTTTTTCTGGATTTTTTTTCTGCGGCGCTGCATCTCGTGCTGATGATTAGGCAAGCATTTTTTCATTGTCTAGCTTCACTGATTCTACAAATTAATGTTTTTTTACGAGCAACGCCAATTTCCGTTATGATTTTGCCGCAATTCGCCGTTTTGCTGCGTCACGCAACCAATGAAACCTCCTCCCCCATGTCACGTCACAGTCATGCATGATAAAAAATTAAACGGAAAATAATGATTATTATTCTGTTATTTTTAATTATATATTAAAGAATTATTTACAAATTTAAAATTACTACTTAACATTTATTATTATTAATTAAAATTACTAATTTAAAATTGCTTTAATCCGGACCCCCCCATCAATATTTAGCTACAGACTTAAATCCCAGTAAAATGTCAGTCAGGTTTGTTAGTAATTTAATTTAGGAAATGACTGAAGATTAACCTTCAAAAATTAAGCTTTTAATTTACATCTTATTTATTATTTATATATGTATATTTAATTAATTAAAATTATTGTTTAGAATTTTAATTTAAAGCTACTGTTTAAATTAAAAAATATCATAAATTAAATTTACTAATTACCTGGGATACTTACTATATGATATTTCAAAAGATATTCAGTTTTGAACAAATCAAAAGTTTTGAAAGTATCAAACCAGAACACCGAGTTCTTACAAAAATCCAATATCAAACGAAAATGGCGATACTAAAAAAATATATATACAACTTTTTAAACTTAAAAGGAGTACCGAGAAATACCAGACGGATTCTAAACAAATACGGAAGCTAATATAATGAATGCACCAGACTTTATTTACCCTGACTATGTTTACCGACTTTAAACTAAATTACAAATACTTCTCTAGTGCTGATTAAAATATTCTACATAGCATGGCACAATACGATACTGAGAAGGCGAGTTTTATATGGAAACATACTTTGTAATAAAGTAAGTTTATAAATTTATACAATGTTTAAAAACGATCTGTCTACCTGATTAAAATATCTCGATTTAAAAATCTGTAGAGTGATATAAGAAAAGAAATGGAAAACCTAGTGATTTGCGTAATTGAAATCTATTCGGTCGTAAATTTACTTCTTTTTTTTTAATCATCCAATTGAAATATAGTCAAATAATATTTTTTTTTTTAAAGTGCCAATTCAACGTCTGAAGTTCAAAAATGTGAAATTAAATTATTCCAAGTAATTTGGGTTCCTGAAACTTAATTTTTTTGAGAAAATGGCATCGGATTGTCAGTTTATGGATGTATTAAAATCCACTTGTGGTGCAATTTTATAAACTATTACTTGAAGAAACTAACTAATACTTTGTTGGAAGTAATTTAAGTTTCGAAATCAAATTATATTGTTCATAAAGTATATGGAATCGAATAACAATTTCTTTGAATATACGGCATTTTTCCAATGTTAAAAGTTATCAGTATTAAAGTTATCAATATTAAAAGTTCAGTTAAAAGTTATTTTTTTCTTAAACTTGAGATATTCCTTTCAAGTTTTAAAAGATGCATTTAAAGATATTCATTGAACTGTGGCATTTTCGTTAGGGAATTTACGCCTACTCCTACACACTTTTATAAATCTAAATTAGGTTATTAACTATTAAAAATAAGCCTCTTTGAACAAATTAAAGTATTTCATCAACTATGTTTTATTATCATTTCCTCAATTCAAGACTGTATGTGAGATTTAAAAAAAAAAAAAAAAAAACTGAAAATCGGATTGAACAACTTTTAAAGTTTATTAATATTTTAACGGTGAAAATCGTTTAAGGTTTTTTGAATGTATAACTCCCGCTAGAGTTTTTTTTGCTGTTGTTGTTGGTCGAGTAACAGCGAGGTCACTGTTTAACTCGACCTTTCGGCGTATGTTTGTTACGCAGTTACGACCACACTCGTTGTTCGATTTTCTTCAAATTTGGCCAGAATGTTCCTTGAAGTCATTAAAATCGACGTATATGTTTTTTTCCCCTCTTGGTTGCGAAGTCTGCTTTTCCCAGAATTGCTAGTTTACGTAGTTTAAAGTAAATGTAATTGACAGAGCGTTGGCGAGGTCCTTGTTTTAACTCGGCCTTCCAGCATTTCGTCTGTTTGCAAATTTGTTTGTTTGTTACGCATTTACGGTTAAAACGCGTTGTTCGATTTTCTTCAAATTTGGTATGAATGTTTCTTTAAATCAATAATATCGACGCATATGTTTTTTAACAGACTTCAGCGCCAACTAATACCGCCAATCGCGCTAAGGAGATAAGTTTTCAATTCTTTATTCCCTGATATCTGTCCTAATTTAGTTATTCGGATATTTTTTTTTATTATAGAGGGAATGGTTCAGTTTAAAGTCTTTTGTAAAAAAATATCCGGTTATCCGGCATTTAACTATCCTGAATTCTTAATTTACCGGACCGTTCGCTTTTCTGTTTGGTCGCGAGGTCTACTGGTCCTAGAACAACTATAGTCTATACGTTTCTGCCTTAAAGAGCGTTCATTTATAACTTCACACTATTTTTCATTCTTTTGTGCCCCTCCCCCCACCCCCTTCACAGGCCATGTATTGTCATGTTAACCTCTCTGCCCCCCATGTGATGTCACAATATTTTTTTACAGTTGAAAAACGGTGTAAAACACCCTATTGGAAATATAGATATTGCTATAAGAAGTGCACTGTAAAAAATGTGCTTAAAAATGAGTACATGGACGTACTGGTTTTTTTTTAATTACAATTACATCGTAAATGAGCGATGACGTACTAAAATTTAAGCAAACGTACTTTCGCAAAAAACAGCAGTGTGGTTTAATATTGCTCATATCAGCTTCTGATTATGCCATTTTAACAAAGCGACCTGACAAACATAAAATATTTGTTCAGAATTATTTAATGTCGATAACTTAAATGGAAACTGTATTATTACAATTCAATTATCTTACTTCTCATTATTTTGGCACACCATTTTAACATCACTTCAATTTATAACTTCTTCGCGTCGCCTTGATAGCTTAACGGATAAGACTGTGGACAGCGGTGCTGCAGACCTGGGTTCGATTCCCGGTAAGTCTAAGTTGTAATTGTTGATATTTATTGAATGTGATTTATGATGAGCCTATGTTGGCCCTACTCTTTTTATTCATTTTTACTCATTTTTGAGTACATGTCTTTTTCAAAAATGATACTTATGTATTCGGAGCTATGATAAGCGTCGGATGTAATCAAAAATTAGTACATTTTACTTATTTTTGAATAACTATTTTTAACAGTATGTTATCAAAATTTGTAAAGGCAATTTCACAATTTTTTTCTACTAAATTTTTGGTACGTCACGCAACTACTAATACCACCAGAATCACACATGGTAAACTGCTTTACCCCCCCCCCTCCCCCCAAGGGGGCGTTACATAATGTATCAACGACCTCCTAATAGACTTAATATTATCATTTTATCATTGTCATATTAGTTATTATCGTATTAGTTTATTATATTATTTTGTAATGCTTAGTTATTATTAATATTATCATTCTAATAATGTATATAAGTGGTTTCATTCTAGAGCTTAAACATGCTCTATTATGTTAAATTTATATTTTTTTTAGAGCATGCAAAAAAAATGAACACCCCCAAATAAAAAAATCCAATAACTTCCCCTCTCTAATTTTTTTTAATAAAACTTTTACCTACCTCCACCCAACATTTCAGAAAAGTTTCCAATTGTCATTATCATTAATTTTTATGAAATCGTTACCAATATTTTTACATACATAAACAGTCATTGCCAATTTTTTAAATTGGTAAATCATTACTAGATTATGAAAAAAATTTAGAAAATAAATAACGTTGGCGAAATTTTATGAAGAGTGGCAAAACACGATGGCCTTCATGTTAGGCTTAGTTTGATATAAAAATGACATAAAAACATTATCAAATGCTTTTGAAAACTACTATTTTTTTTTTGGGGGGGGGGGGGGGGGGATTCTGATTGTGGTAATTAATACCCCAAGCTCCCTGATTTTCAGATAATCCCCCCCCCCTCCGTTTCTATCACTTAAAATAATCCTGGGTTCACTGTGTCGTAATTTTGAACCATCGTCAGATGACGAGGGTCTAAGTTGGCTCTCCATTCTCCAAACTTTCATATCATGACCAATGAATGAATGTACATTTACACCATGACAGGTATAACATGTATCAGCTACACAGCGGATATTTCCGAACGACAAATGATTCAAACTAGCTGACTAGAAAATAAAATATTTCAAAATGCTAAATTCCTTTAACAGTAAAATTGAAATCTCTAGTAAATTTTAGGGTAAAATAAAATATGATGTAACTAAATATTTTCTTTTTTACATGCTCAAATCGCAAAATGAAGTTACGAAATAATTAAATTTAGAGTACAAGGTTTCTCTAGCAAACTGCAGTTAATCTTTTTTGACATTCAAATTTGGCGTCCTTCTTAGTCCAGAGCCCTTTTGTCACTTCAGTTCTTTTACTAAATCCTTATTTTCTCAGAACTATGTTTTTTGTCTTTAGGTGCATAAAAAATATTCTTAAAGTTAAACTCCTAATTACATTTTTATGAATTCCTTGAATTGTTTTGCACATATTTACCCACGCAGTATGGTTTCCAGGCTTTGTTAATTTTTTAAAAAATAATTTATCTAAGTACATATACTTAAAAAGAAACCCGTCAAAATTCTAAAAGTTTTTCAGTCTAAAATGCCTTAAATTCTTTCATGTGTAAAATCTACGGATTTACTTGTGTAATTAAGTTTGCGAAGTTTTAGGGTAAATGAACGAGTAGTTATTAAGGAAAATGTACCAAAGACAAAAAAAAAACATAGTTTTGAGAAAGTTCAATGAATACAATGTTCAAAATTTTATTTCAAATACTTCTAGTTCAGCTAGAGCAAAAGTTGAAACAGTGCTAAATGCTAAAGATCTTAGAGTTTTAGAAAATGTATAAGAACATTAAAAAAAATTACTTGCCCCTACCGCTACCCTCTTAAACAATTGTACTCGTCTGTTGATTGTTTAAATTAACATCGCGTTAGAGTTACATAGTGGGCTATTGGCGACGGAATATCGGAGAAAATACAAGGGGAACACTGCCTCATATTTTTTAACCAAGTTCAGATGACGAGGACAGCATCAGAATTGGCTAAATAGGCACCAGGACATTGGATCTCGATCAGATTTAACGTGCACCAGCCCCTTATACTAGGCAGATAATTTTTTCGGAAGTTTTTTGACGTGAGGAACGAAGCTGGCAACCCTCTGATAACTAACTCACTATAATGTCAATTTGGCGTAGATATTCGAATACACAACCCATCAATTATAAGACGAATACTTTACATAAGTGGACGCCGCGGCGCCCTATTTAAATTTCTAGAAAGTTAACAATAAAACTGGAAAGTATTTACGATACATTTACGATATACATACGATATTTGTTATTTTACATTTACAAGGCTATTTACTGATTAAATATCTGTGTCGTCTTAGTATATAATATTTTTAATCGTTTCCTTGGCAACGATGCACGGTAAACAATTATAATTCTTATTTGAAACATTCGCTTAGTTTTACATTTTAAAGTTTGAGTTATTTTGTAAGAACTAAAACTAAAAATGTATCGCAAAAGAGAATATCTGAAATCGACATTATTTAAAAAAAAAAAAAAAAATGTGTCCAAGGATACCAAAATCGAAAAAGAATTGCAATGGTTTGCAACACACTCGGAAAGAAAGGACACTATTTCTAGAATTTTCAGAAATCTTATATAAATTTGGACCTTAGGAAAAGTAACAATGTTCTTGGTACTTGAAAAATTGGTACATTGTAGGAAACATATAAAATTTCCAGGTAGTAAGATAAGTTATCCATTAATATTATAACGGTTTGTCAAACTGTAAAAAGAATATGGATGCGACGAATATTGATTTGGCTAACTTTGAGACCAAATACCGAATTTTCGACGTCGAACAATAACTTAAACTAGGAGGCTCCGCCCCCTGCTCCGCTAACGCTCCGCCAACCCCCGGAGGATTGCTACGCAATCCTCATAGGTTTGCTCCGCAAACCACTTCTCGCTTCGCTCGCTAAAAGGTAGGACACAATGAGAATGTGTCCTAGTAACAATACTTTTTTTAATTATATTACCAAAAACTTTAAACGTTGAAACTGTAAAATTAAATTATAATTCATCTTGGCATCAATACATTTTTTCGCCATGTAAATATATATAAAATCATTCAATTTAATTTCTTTTAAACTACAAATGAAAACAATGGAACCACTGGCAAGCCATTATTTATAATTTTATTTCTACTATTATTTATTATTTTCCACGTTATTTTCACACCTTTCCCTGCGTTTTAGTTTAATTTATAACATTATTGGTAGTTTGTTTTGGCATAATTGACGTTAAGCTTACAATACTTTTGCCTACCATAAATGTGTACGTTACTAAGTTAATACGTCATAAAAATGAAGTTTATAGAAATCTAGTTTTCAAAATTCCCAACAGATGGCGCCACGTCAATGTTCCGCTAATGTAAAGTTTAAAAAAAGCGTTTTTCAAAACTTCTATTTTTAATGTAATAGGGTTTATATTCTTCCTAATTTAAGCTGACATCAACAAAATAATTTTTTACTAATGAATTGAAGTGGCTAATCGTCAAAATGGTTAACATAACGGCAAAATAAAAATGCGGGCGCACAGAATTTCGTAAACAAACTGTTGCCACTCAGCGTACAGAAAAACAGCGTTTTTCAATCACCGCGTAAGAGAAACGGAAGGAAATATATAAAGATTCTTTATACAGGTAAACAACCCAAGTGCCTATTAAATCTAATAATAAATATTAAATCTTTAGTCAATTCCATTTTAATTTAAAATACACAAAACCTTTTTTCTGAAAAAATCTTTAATTAAAAAAAATAGATTATTTAATATGAAGTTGAGATACTGATTTAAAAAAAGCTGCATATTTCTGGATGTGGTTAAAAAATAGTACATTTTACAGAAATTTATATTAGTTCAGCTAGCTTTTTTATATTAATTACAAACATTTTTTCAAATCCGATTTTTTCCCAATTCCTGTTCTTACGCCCTGTTTCTATGCAGCTATTTTTGTTCGCAAATATGCTATTTATATCAAATAATGCTAATTTTAGAACGCAATGGTCTGAACGCCAAAATGGAATCACGGAACATTTCATGCTCCTCCAATGGAAGTATTCCATCCAGTTATTATTCAGCTCAGGGGTCTGAACAAAAGTAGTGTAGCAGATTTTATTTTATCTGTCCTTAAAGTCGTAGAAAATAATACACAAACGATTCCCAGATTATTTTATCAGATAATTCATTTTTATTAACCGCAGATTCCGTAACAATCGCCATAGAGAAGCCCAACAATATCCATTTTCCCTTTCTCCAATTCCATTTCGGTAATCAAAATAAAACAAAATAAATTAAACTAAACCTTACTGCGGTTACCAACGTTGGTGAAATCGTGAGGGAAAATTATTACATAAAAAAACTAATAACAAACGATATTTTCATTCGAAGCACAACGGTTAAAAAGAACAAAGAGAACATTTGTGTTTTATGAGTAGCGAATGAATGAGCAGATAAGTATCTCCTCAACTCAACTTTACACTCAACGTTCGAAACTTAATAAATGGCACTCCGAAACGAACTGTTTGGAACTTATATTTGACAGATTATTCAAATCAAAAAGGTTAATAGCTGAAGAGCAAATTCGACAAATGACAAGCTAATAAACGTCATTTTTTTTTTTATTATTGTTATTTTTTCAGGTCAGTTGCCACGAAACATTTCTTAGTGAGTGAGTGATTGCGTTCATTATACCTTCACAGATATAATCCATGACAATAAAAACTGAAAGTTGTATTTTTATTCAATGATTTCAGTTCAGTTCGATGAGGAGAAGGGTGTGGAGAGTGCTCATTTTGAATTGCATTACAGTTGTGATCGATTTTCAATCGATTAAATGTTTAATAATGAGAGTTTAATCGCATATGCCATTACAATGAAGGAGTTAGATTTGTCTGTGTATTTTTAAGTGCGTATAAGCCCATCTAATCAAAAGTTCATTTGAATATTCAAATAATAATGTATTTGGACATTACCAAGTCTACAACGCTGAGCTAAAATAATAAACACTCCCATTGGGAAAAAATGTTTTACAAATGAATGTTTAACAAAACATTCTACTTTAGCTTTTGCAACGCTAGTCGTGTTTTTTCGTTCTTGAGTATTTCATTAATTCATTAATATTTGTTCCCTTTTTTCGTGTAATTAAGAAAGCAAGTATGGAAAAACATTAAATATGTAACATTTAACGTATTTTTGAAACTAGGATGCATGCACTTCATCCTATGAGAAACACTATGCTAAAATACTATATTTTCTACCTTGGTTCAAAACAAGGTGTAAGGTGGTCGGCAAGCTTAGCATTCCTTCCATTGATTATTATAGCTCAGTGGCCTACAATGAACACTATGGATGACTTGGTGTCGAGATTAAATAATCGATTTTGCATTTATGAATAAAAATTCAATTGGTCAAACGATAGTTTTTATGCACTAAATGACGCAAGTACGGGGCTTTTGTTTATTCCTAAGATGACGTCGCATGCATAGAATTCATGTTCAGTTGGTTTGAATAATACCCAATGAAATGCTAAACTATATTTAGGATTTAAGGATACTGCTGTATACGAAAGTTAAATTTAGTAGCTTATTCTATTCTACTGTAATTTTAAAAAGCGAAATTTAATGATGGAAATGTGTATTTTTTAAATTTCGTATTGTGTAATGTAATTACATTCTGTATTGAAACGATTTTAAAATCTTCTTTTTCGTATGCATTTGCATTTAATAAAGAATATTTTAAATAATCGTTTGCAAATGTGTTCTTTCGGCAAAAATAAAGATAAAAGTTTCCTTTTGAATAAAAATGGAATAAATAAATCTTGAAGATAACCTAAAGGTTTTTTTACTGTTCTTTTCAAGAAAAAGTATTCTTATGAACAAATTGCAATTATTTGTAAAAATCGGAATTGTGACATTTATTTAAAAAAAATCATCTTTAATAGGCTGAATTGCAATGAGATATAGCGTCCAGATGAATGTTTAAATAAAAGAATACTCTTCAGACTATTCGGTGTTCGTTATTCAATTATGGAATTCCATAAGGTGCAAAAAATCTTCTATATGGGAAAAACAATCCTTAGGATATTACACATTTATTTCTTACAAAATTACAATATTTGTAAAATATATCAAACTAATATCTTACCGTTCTTGTACAATTTTACTAGACGGATGACAAATTATTAATAATGGGTTGGAAACATAAATATTTAGTATAAGTAAAAGCGTTTATTACCGTTAATCATACCTTCGCTCTAATGTATTAAAGTGTTTATTTTATGTGATTTAAACCAAAGAAAACGACACTTACGGGACCAATATATCTTTACGGTCTTACCCTTGGAGTATCATTATATTTATCCCCATACAATCTTTATCCCTTTTCTCAAACAACATGACAATTTAAAACCACGGATTTTCCCCAAAATTGAGAATGACGTATAATATAAATGGATATCTTTGAGAATGAAAACGAAAATGTTTCTTCGCACAACGATAATACCTTATATTATGAAATATATTTCCCGATAAAAAAATTTATTTTCGAACATTAGGAAGAAGATACCAGGACTAAAAAGAACGAAAGAATTTTGTTTAGGAATAAAGAAGAAAGATAGAGAAGGAAAGAATGTTGTCTTGGGTTAAAATTACTAAGAGAGGGGAAAAAAAGTTCGTTCTCTTTATCTAAAACATCTACTGGATTTAAAAAATAAACCTCGTTTTGATTTTATAAATGGTGTATTATCTTTTTTTTCTTGTTGATAAAAATGGCCGAAACGTTTTGTCTGAAATAATAGTTTGTTCATTAGCGAGAAAAAATACTTAAAAAAGGCAAATGTAAAGTTTTCTGGCTAACTAAAAACAATGAATGTCTTTTAGAAATTAATTAGCAGTTCAAGCAAGTTTAACTTAAAAGAATCAAATTTATGATTTATTAAAGAAAACAAAGGACACGGTTACTTTTTTTTTATTGACGCATGGTTTAAGTCACAAAAATCCGAAAATTAACATACACCATTTTCTATTACTAGCTACACTGTAAAAAAAAAAGGTACTTAAAAATGAGTGCCTGAACATACTCGTTTTTTTTTTAGTTCAATTGCATCGTAAATGAGCGACTCAAATTTAAGTAACCGTACTTTCTCAAATGAGCAGTGTGGTTTAGTATTACTAATCTCAGCTTCAGTTCAAGCTATCTTAACAAAGCGACTTGACAAACTTAAAATATTTGTTCAGAAGATGGTTTTCCACATCATTTGATGTCGATTGCTTAAACGGAAACTAAGTTATTTCAATTCAAATGTCTTGCTTCCCATTCTTTCGGCACACCTTTTTAATATTTCTTCTGTTTATAACTTCTTCACATCGCCCTAGTAGTTCAACTGATAAGACACTGAACTGCGATGCCTTGGGATATGGGTTCGATTTCCGGTAAGTCTTCGTTGTAATTTTTGATATTTATTGAAAGCGATTTATGAAGGCAGCCTACGTAAGCAAGCAACTGCTCTTTTTATTCATTTTTACTCATTGTACTCCTTTTTGAGTACATGTCTTTTTCAAAAATGAAACTTAAGTATTCGGAGTTATGATAAAAATCGAATGTACTCAAAACTTAGTACATTTTACTTAAAATTGAGTACCTATTTTAAACAGTGTAGACAGCTAAATCTATCGTTAATCCAAGTGGTGTTGTTTCTAGTTTAATAGATTGCCCAATAATAAGTTGCATGTCATTCCCCATAACATTATAGCTAAAACGAGTTGCAAACTTTAAATATTCTTATCTCGGAACTTTTTACTTACACCACTTTTCGGCTAACTCGCCATATTGAGGCATGCAATTAAATATAAATAAAGTGAATATTTTTAATTGGATTACACTAATTATGGAATAAAATTGAATTGGTTTTGAAAATGATTAATTGAAGCGAATTAATTAAAAGTGGTCGACAAAATTAGTTCTCTAAGTGATGCAAGACAATGTGGCTGACCGTCTTCCATCTTCTAAATTAAAAGCACATATGCAAGGCATTCATCAGAAAGAAACTTTTCAGTTATGGTGTTAATGGTTTGCACTCGCTGATTACCACTTCAATTCGGAACTGAAATGAAGTCAGAAGCAGAGAACGATAGACGCGCGCCATTTCTAAGACGGTTCCTTTCTAATTCGAGAAAATATTCCATTTGATGTGACGGGAACAAATAAATGCAAAATGTTGTGAAATGTCCTGATGTGCAGAAAAGCTTTTAAATATAATTTGATAAGCAGTTTTCCAGTTGCAGACTTAAATACAATTTATTCACTTCTAAAAGGTTTAACTTATGAGTAAAGAGATAGAATAATTGCATGCATGGTTGAATTTTCATAAGTTTTAACAAAGACTTTGTTTCTGCCAACTAACTAGGTGTATGTTCCCATTTATATACATATGAAGATAGAAATTACTTGCATACATTTTATAACTTTTATGATACACGGATTCCTTGGAAATATATTAGATGATCGCAATATTTTTGGGTGATAAGCATTGTTCTGCTGCATCACATTCATCTGTATTGTTATAATTAAACATTATTTAGGCCCAAATACTTCGCCTCTATTTTAAAAATTCGATTAGCTTTAGTAGCGGCAAACAAAGTAGTTAAAGTATAGTAAAAAAATGTTTTATTATATTTTGATAAACATCCAAGCAGTAACCATCACCCAATATTTTGCGACCATCCTGTTTATGCAAGATGTTAGTAAGATTTAACTTCTAGATATTAGTAAAACGCTATAAACTTTAACAAAATACATTATAAAATAGTAACAAAAGGTGGCAGAGTGGGAAGGGAACAAATATCGTGGAACGGCCCAGAAGATGGTGGTCGATCAAGGATAGTGAAGACTATATATATATATATAAGGTCTGCTCGTTCTCGCGCTGTCTGACGGAAGGCGGGGAAAGCACATTTTTGACGTCATAGTGACGCCTACCTCGCGCTTTCTGTAGGCGTGTCTACTGCTCTCGTTTTTGAGGTGCTGCCATCTATTCGTTTTTTTTTGTGAACTATTTAAAAGTGATATTCACTAATTTTATTTAGAATTCGCTAAATTTTAAGAGTTTAAATTATATTTTAAGGATTGTATTTAGTATGTAAAAATTGCAAAAGAGTTGCTTAATAATTAAGCGTATTAAAATAATATTAGCTGCCACGAGAGCATGTCCATGCATTTTGAAAGAGTAAAATAGGGGTCGGAACCATCCGGTCAATGCATTTGTATTGGACATATTAAATGAGTTACAATTTCAATCAAGTAAAATACGGAGACATAACAAAACAAGGACGGATTAGTAGTGAAGCTACCTGAACACAATTATTTAGAGATATTTACATTATTTTGCTAATTAAAAATTAAATCCCCAGTTGTTACCCAACCGGGGATCGAACCTAAGTAACAATGCTTGAAACACACAGCCAATGAGAATGATCAAAAACTGATAGTAAAGCGGAGCAAAAATGACGTCAAAAATGTGCTTTCCTTGCCACTTTCAGAAAGCGAAAAATGAGCGCACCTTCTATATATAGTCTTCACTATCCTTGGTGGTCGATGACTTGCTGAAATTTTGAATCGGTGGTCCGTGACCATCTAAAGTTTCGGAATCACCGTTGTAGGCACACGGACGGAAAAATTCTGTTTCATCTCTCAAACGGTTAAAATGTTTATCAAGCTATTATGCTACATAAATATTTTTTAAAAGTTCATATTGTCGGTGTTGTTAATCTTACAACTAGCTATAGAATGTAATTTTTCCCATCTAAAAAGATATTTAAGACAAATATCAATAGATAATTGGCAGGAGTATTGGGAAAGAAAAGGGCGGGGAGGGAGGGCGAGTGTACGAATATATAAACAAAGTCGATTTAGATATTAATATTGAGGACACTCGCTTGATCCAATTCATAACTGGCCACGAACCATGTCCGCAGTATTTTTTTGATAGAGGATTTGAGGAAACATGTAATTGTGTCTGCGAGTCCGTGGGTAACATGGATCACTATACCTATGATTGTGATCTCACAAAACATCCTCCCTTTCGTTATCCCGCACAAAATATCTCCCAGAAAAAACGGCTGATGCTGACACATAGGGAGATGAAAGAAAGAGCGAGCAAGCTAATCGACTTCCTTCAAAGTAAAAACAGAGATGTGTGAGTCAGTTCCTCCATAAATCTGTTTTTTTTTTTTTTTTTTTTTTTTTGCTGTTGTTTTTTAAATTCACCCTTAAATTTAAAGCTCAAACAATAAAACGAGTTTAAAAAAAAATAATAGTTCAATCCATTCATTATGTATATACGCTCATAACGCAAATAAATAGACCAGTAACTTCAAGTCATTACAATTATCTAATAGCAAATAAAAAACATGGTCCAGTTAATGTACTGTGTAATATATAAAGTGGGAGTCCACGCTCAGCCGACCAGGGTTGGGTGGAAACAGGTGTTGGTTTGGTTTTGTTAATTAACGGCGCACTAGAGCTGCACAGTGGGCTATTGGCGACGGGAAACAGGTGTTGGAGACAAGCAGATAAGTTAGCAGTCCGGGGTCGTAACCTAAAAACCATCGGGACAGACCAGGTGCCCGAACTGCCGTCAACTGTAGACTGCAATTGTGATTATAAAGATATTTACAGAAAAACAAAAGATATTGCAATCGTGATACCGACCATCTTTTTTATCACGGCACCGACTATTTTCATTATCACGACACCGACTATCTTTATTATTATCACGACGCCGACCATCTTCATCATCACAGTGCTTGTTTTACTGTATTTAGTTTAGTTTACAGATAGTTGCGTGTGACAACAGCAATGTATATAAATATACAATATGTCGCACTGTGTTGCTTGACGCTGCATATTGCCACTGAATATTGACATTGAATATATACAAAAAGTAATTGATCCGAACAAGTAAACGTTGAACGGAACCCTTTTAAAATTTTAGCCCACATATTTCTATTTCAACCGAAATGTCCTCATTTTGAATATTTTTTTAGTTATTTCCGAGTTTCTGCTACTTATGTTTCTAGTTGAATAAACAAACAATGGTTGTTTGCCGTGGCACATACCGCCGTTTTTCAAAAACAATAACTGGCTCAAAGCCCGTTCTTTTCATAATGGAGTCTGCCTGGATGGTTTGACGGATACATAGTGTAATTTTTCACGAGGAAAACGCCGCCGGATTTCTGTCTTCCGCGACTGTTAATTGGTGCCCCGTTGCAAGATGGAACACCTTTTTGGAGGCGGAACCGATCTTTTAAAAACCCGACACAAATGCTTTAAAAATATCCGGTTTTTCGAGAGAAAAAATAGACAATTATTTTTAAAGAAGTTTGCTTTGGGAAAAATAAGTGAGCATACATGACTCATACACGACTGTTGGTTTGATTTTAGGCTGACTTTAGACACTTCATTGGTATCATCAAGAACCATGGGAAAATAAAATATCAAATAATTATTTGGAATACAGTCATTTGGGGCTACTTGGACCCTGGGATTACTTGTTCCAAAAACATTTTTTTTAATCATACACCTGGGTCTGCTGTCATGAAAATATAGACGTGATTCACCATCTCTCCAATAATCATGGGAACTTGAAACATCAAATAGTTATTTTGAATACCGTAGCTTGGGGTTACTTAGACTCTGTGGGTTACATGAACCCCCACTAAAAACAAATGTTTTAAATCTTACCTGGGTTTGCTGTCATGAAAATATAGACGCGATTGTTGGAGAGATGGTGAATCACGCTTCTATATTTTCAAGACAGCTGACCCTGGAGGAATCTAAAACTTTTGTCTTGAATTCAAGTAAAGTACCTCCTGCCCCCCCCCCCCCACAACTCCCAGGGTTCAAGTAACAGCAAGTTACGGTACTAATAAAATTACCTGTCAGATGTTTTTCTAATTTTAATTTTTCTCGGAAAACTCTATATGGAATGGAGCCACCATGGGGTTGTTAATTCTCATTTGTCTATCACGATGTATGTAATTTAAATAGTTACCAGAACCAGGTGTGTTTCAATACAAAAACTATGCCTGGACAAATACAGGGTGTTGCATAATGGACTCCGTGATTTTAAAATTAAATAACTAGGAAATAGAGATTGATAGAAGAATAAAACAAGTGGTATGTTTATTTTGCAAACCGTAAAAATATGGTACAGGAGTTTCAAATTTAGTTACAAATGTTCGCGACAGATGGCGCTTTACGCATGGATTGGCCTCCATACTCACACTGTCTTACCCCTGCGACTACACATTGTAGGGCACATTGAAGGTCACTATTTTCCAAAACAATCCTGGACGAGCATGTAAGGCATGATCATACACTACAGAGTGTGAGTGAAAATTTCATTATTAGTTTGCTCAATGTCTGTGTTGCAAAAGGTGCACATTTTGAATCGATTATGAAGTGATTGCAACGACTACTTGTCAAGAACAATTTGTAGTCTCTTTCTTTCTTCGACACCGAACTGCTACTACAACGCTACCTGTCCGCAACATATGTAACTAATTTTGAAACTTATTATTAACTAATTATTAAATTAGGGAGTCCTTTGTGGAACACCCTCTATAAAAACGTATGTGCCACATTTTTCTGAAATTTAAAAAGTTTATTGAAAAAACTTTATAGTTATAATTATTTTTTATAATTAAGATAGTGAAAATAATTAACTTTAAAACCATCTACCCAGTGGAATCTATGACTTTAACAAGACTTATAAATTTGATAATTAGTAATTGGTTTTAGCGCTAATTGCTATCGTTTTATTGACGTACAATATAATAAATAATTTATCGAGTTTTTGAAAACAAAAATTATGTAAGTAACTCTTTTCCTAAAAAAAATTGGCTACTTTTGTGTATTACACCCAATCAAAGTCCAACGTCTCACCAAAAGTTTTTGGCAAATATTGAAAAGCGGATAATTCTAACTTTGAGAGATGAGAATATCAAGAGTGAAGCGGTTGTGTAAAGCAACTTTGTAAACGTCAAATCACCACTTCAGTACCCTTGTCACAACCCTACTTAAGCACTACAACTTCCACTATTCCTGGAGCGACCCCTAGCGTCAGCCAAAGCAAATGAGTTCCAAGTAAATTCACTGATTGATAATTTTTTTCCATTTATGGTCTGGCTTAATTTTTTTAAGTTTACCACAACAGAACAATAAAAAGTTTCATTTATGTTTTGGAAATTATTAAGGCTATTGTGAAAAAAAGTTTCATAATTCGAATTTTGAATTCCGCAGCTAATTTTTTTTTTTAATTCTCCTATTTTAGTCTTTTTACGTTCTCATTGAGGTGTAAAGACCCAAAAAATTACTTCTCTTCCTCAAAATATGAAAAAATAGTGGGTGGTCAAAGTTTTCCCTTAGGTTAAAAAAAACTTTGACAACTAAATTTTTTAACGTACTGAATAAATTAAGTAAAAACATTGCAAAAACGCTAATAACATCCATCCACTAACTTCCTAAGCCATATTTAAAAAAAACAAAAAAAACTTTTCAATGTTTGATTTGCTTAGCTGTTGCTAAAATATGAATCTAGTTAATTTAATTAAAATTGCTTTGTTAACTATTTTAGTCGTATCGATCAAAAGTTTCAAAAATGACTTTATTATTCCCTAATTTTTTTCCATATTCTTTTCCATATTTTTCTTATTCTTTTTCCATATTATTTTTTTAATTCTTTTTCCATATTATTTTTCTTATTCTTTTTCCATATTATTTTTTTAATTATTTTTCCATATTATTTTTCTTATTCTTTTTCCATATTATTCTTATTCTTTTTCATATTCGTGGTAAATGGCCATATAGTAGGTATATTGGAAATTAAATATAACCTACATATTATAACGACACTTTGATGTCGTTCTTTTTTTTAAACAATACTTCGTTTAATGTATTAGATTTCAGCAAACATTTAATTGTCTGTGTGATTTAAATCAAGTACAAAAGACGATTTGTTTGAGTTTATAAGAAACTTGCGATAGTGTGATGCGTGAAAACATCTATATATAAACTACAACAGTCGATGTTTATTTGCCAATATTCCTAGGTTTTGAATAAAAAAAGAAACCTTTTAATACATTCCAATGAAAAAATTAGAATAAAGGCTATTTTATTTAGCTTTATTTTCAATGAACTACAAGGTTGTATAAATTGGGTAATCGAATTATTAATACTAAATAATGTAACAATCTTCGAAAAAAGTGCAATATTCTACAAAAATATGATTCCAAAGCTATAAATGACAAAAATTATCTACAATATATTTAACATTGTTTGTATGTAAATATAATTAAGTTACATAACTGTTTTTGAAAATAAATTTTGAACAAGAACACATTTCGATCACAAAAACATTTTCAAATTTTGTTAGAACACATTTTTAAATGCTTTAAAAAATCGTTTGCGGGAAAAATTAAAAATAATGTAAATACAGAAAATGCTTCAACATAAAAAGAAAACCGAAATTATGAAAACAAACGTTTTATTTCAAAGCTAATAAATAATTAAAAAAAGTGGATTTTTTAAAATGGCGGATGAACTTATTTTTAGAAAGAATATTACTGAGATTACGAAGTTGTTATATACTGAATTAAATATACTGAGTTTTTAAGAGTTGGTGGCTGTTATTTATTCTATTTTATTCAAGTTACTAATTTGCTTTAAAAATGTGTTTTAATAATGCATTTTTACACGAAAAATTCCACGATTCCCACTGACTACCCATTTTACCCCACCAGTGGTTAAAAAATGATATAATTTTTTTTTTTAATTTTAAATATGAAATATATTCAAATATAATGTCAAGGAACCCATCCCATAAAAACACCGAATTTGTGATAAACGATAAACTGACGTAGAAGACCCAGTAAATAATATTTGCATAAGCATAGAACGTGTATGTACCAGGCCTTTCTTTTTTCACAGTTATTCAAAAAACATACTTTTCCATTCAATATATTTCCGTAGTAAGAAACATGTAGAGACAAATAGAAAACAAAACCTGATGTCATAAGAAAAGCGAGAGAGTTCAACGCATCCTCCGAGAGGTGTGTGTTGTGATGTTTCGTTGCCAAAATTGTGGCTGATTCGCTGTTTTTTCACTACTATTTTACAAGTTTCGCGATTATCTACGCAGACGCTACGTTTCCCCGCAAAATAAATAACGTTAGAAAGTGAAACTTTTTACGCAATTCCGGAGTTTCAAAGGAGATAAGATTTTTGTCTGTTACTTATCGATTTTTTTTTTATATCTTATCTCTTTTCTCGAAGTGATGCCTGCGAAAACGCCAAACGTCATTCTGTTCTGAAACATCTGATGTGCTACACCACATATCTTTCTATTGCCTGTCAACAAAACTGGGTGACATTTCATTCGAAATAGATTCCACGACGTTCCATCACAACTGAGCGCCATTTTTTCAAAAACCACTGCATAAATTTTATACAAATTTGCTGTTTCATTGTTACTTTTGTTGTTTTTCTGGGTTATAATCATTGAATATGTTACGAATTCTAAAAGACTACATATAAAGAAGATGGGGGGGGGGTATATTAGATAAACATAATCAATAACGCTTTGTTGTCTTGCCAGTTTGAATACGTCTGTAAAATCATTATGGGGTACCTCCCCCCCCCCCCCCCCCCCATCCCGCACGGAGTCCTATACCGAAACACGACACCATACAAATCCTTAATCTCCACGTGAAATCATTTTATGGGGATAAATGGCATACCATCGTGTAGTGTAAATTGGACGTTTCGAACAGGCTGATTGTTAACTTCATTCCCCCTCTGACATTTGTACCGCATGGTGTAATGGGAGGGGGTGGGTGGAATCGCCCTTAACTGCAATGTACGCTTCCGATGGGGATAAATGTCAGGGGCCATAGGGAATCATCCTATGGAGATAAATGACATACCATCGTGTTGAGAAAGGTGAGCCACGTCTACAAGGTTGGCCATTTATCCACTCTCACTTATCTTTGTATCGCGTGAGGCCTATAGTTTTCCTGAACCATGTCCTACTGTACATTGTGGCCTGTACCTACCCGATTTTTTTAATAATTTTTTTAACAATGAATAGAAAGACAAAAATATTCAACTTTACTTTGGAATGCAATTATGGGGATTTCTCACTCATAAGGGCCCCACACTCATCAAAGATAAACGAGTAAAATGAATTGAAACTTTTAAGATCGGACAATATAAAAAACTTATTTTGTATTTATTTTTCTAAATAATAGTTTTCTTTATGTACACTGTTATGTACAAAAAAATAGTACAATGAGTAAAAATGAATAAAAGATCAATTGCTTGCCTACGTAGGCTGCCGTCATAAATCACTTTCAATAAATATCCACAATTACAACCAAGACTTACCGGGAATCGAACCCAGATCCTCAGGCACCACAGCCCGTGTGCCTTATCCGTTGAAGGCGACGTGAAGAAATTATAAACCGAAGAAATATTATAAAAAGGTATGCTAAAAGAATGGTAAATTGAGTTGTAATAACTCAGTTTTCCATTTAAACAATCGACATCAAATAATGTGGAAAACCATCTTTTGAACAACTATTTCAAGTTTGTCAGATCGTTTTGTTAAGATTTACTTGAACAGAAGCCGACATCAGCAATATTAAATCACAACACTGCTCATTTTGGAGAAAGTACGGTTACTTAAATTTGTGTACATCATCGCTCATTTACGAGGTTCAGGTACTCATTTTTAAGTACCTTTTTTACAGTGCATGAGATTCGGAAAGTTAACAATGATGAGTAACAGGGCAGGGTGTAACTGTTCTCTAAAAATAGCGTAAATATGCTTCTGGAATATCCGTAACCCATTGACTTTTAACTGTAACTTCTGGAAGGCTAAAAACTTGTTTCCTCTATGGGCGCGTTAAAGCTAATGTGGATTGGTTTGGTTTTGTTAATTAACGTCGCACTAGAGCTGCACAGTGGGCTATTGGCGACGGTTCGGGGTCAATCTCGAAGGAAAGACCCGGGAACACATACACATTCACACACACATTCATACATGCACCTCGTTATTTTAGAATCATGGTCAGATGACGAGGAAACACCTGAACTGGCACTCAACGCCTTCAATAGACGTCGGGACTTTGGACCCCGATCAGATTTATCGTGCACCAGTCCCGTATACACGCCAGTATAATTTGTTGGATATTCTGGACGACTTTCTAGTATTTTTGTAGTGAAGCTGGCAACCCTCCGATCGCAAGATCACTACTTTTTTACTTTTCTATGTCAAGTCCATTTCCCGGATTCGAACCACCAATCCTTTGATTAGTAGCTGAACGCCTTACCAACTGAGCAACTGGGGCTCAAGGTAATGTGGAAGCAGCCATACTGTGCCCTAACATTTCTTTAAAGTGATTTAGTGGCGTTTTTGAATACCATAGCATTGTAGAAATATGAAATGTATAAAAATATTATATTTTCTTCTTATAGAATTAATTTTTATATTGCCACATTTTTGCTCTTGCTTTTTAACTATTTTGACTTGCAAAGACTTTCTTTTTTAATAGCAGATTGTATTAAAAATGGGTTTCAAAATAAAATTTAAAAAAAACTCAGCCAAAAGCAATACATGTCTGCTTATTTTAACATGAAAAATATACGAAATATTGCAATTGCGATGAAAATGGGATACAGTTGTTATCCCTTTAATTGGTTTCTAGTCAACAAAATGTCTTGCCCAATCCAGAAGTTGCAGTTAGAGATCAGTGCCGTAACCCTGTGAAAATTCTACCAAAAGAGAGAGAAAGCCACGCCAACAATGGTTTCACTTGATGGGCGCCATAAAGATTAATATCCCCACTGTTACCCTATCCTTCTCAAGTGGGTGTTCATTAATAGGGCGACATTGTGGATTTTCCCTTTCAGACTCTGTCGAAGGGCCTTAACGAAGGGAAAGAGAGTAGTGGACAAGCAGGATGGAACCATGAACATTCCTTTCATTTGTGGCATTGCATTCAGAAAATCAGAAAACGTTTATGCTTTATGATTTAAAAATGTTGCCGTTAAAATGTGAAATTTTACCGTTATTATTATTACTTGTTTTTAAAAAGGAAAGTTTGACTTGCAGAGAAGAACTCATTGAAAAGTTCACAGCGCATAAGATGATGAATGGGTTGTTACTGATGGACATGTCAAGCACTCTTTTTGACATTTTATATTCCTGCTGTGACATGAGAACCATATTGTTAACACTTGAAAGATTATAAATAGTTCCCCCCCCCCCCCCCCCCCCCTTCATCTTTCCGCTCACGTGTTACATATTTTTTTTATCAGATTCTTTAATTCAATATTTGTAAAAAATTTCAATATTGTACAACAATAATTCATAATAAGAAATATTTGAATATGTCAGTTTACATCACATGATACACAATTAATTTCATTTTTGAATAGGTTTATTTAAATCGGTTATTATAATTGTTTTAGCAGCCTAGTTTGGCGACGAAATACGTATTAAAAAAATTTAACAATATTTTAAAATAATTTTTGCATTTTTTGTAATAGTATTTTTAAATTTATAAGTGTTTTTAAAGTTTATAAGTGTTTTTAAAGTTTATAAGTGTTTTTAAAGTTTATAAGTGTTTTTAAAGTTTATAAGTGTTTTTAAAGTTTATAAGTGTTTTTAAATTTTTTAAAAATATTTTAATTTTTAAAAATATATTTAAAATATTTTATATATAATAATAAATATTTTGTAATGTTTTTTTTTATATTTAAATATATTTTTTTTTTAATTTGTAATTTTTTTTTTTGTAATTTTTAAAAATATTTTTAGAATGTTTTAAAATATTATTAAATTTCTTTTAAAATATTTCTTTAATTGTATCCTGTAAGAATTAAAAGAATAATCCTAAAAAATCCTTGATTAAATTTATTGCCAATATATTTTAAATTTGCCATTGAGAGTTTCAACATATTCAATTTGAGCTGAAAACAGTTCCAGACCACCAAATCCATATGGTACTGGTCACATAATAATGAACAAAATCTACGCAAAATACTGCTCAGTTACAAAATTCTTTTAAGGATTAAAGCTCAAACACAATTTGTTATTGAATAATTTTTACTTACGAATTCATTCCGTAAAAATTCACTCAACTTAAAAAAATTAAAAAATTACAGCTCAGCGACAAAACAGTCTGCGTTTCAAAAGAAAGCTATTTTTGCCGGCACTTCTTAAAAAACAGAGAGATGACAAGTCTAGCAACTGCAAAGAAAGAACCGCCACAATTAACTAAACACCGAAAAAAGCGACGTTCTGCTTATTATTAGCTTGCAGCAAGAGCAAGAACAAGAAGCGACGAAAATAACCACTTCGTTATTTTGAATAATAACGCTGTAGATAAATAACCTTTTACAGTTGTTTCTCGAAGTTCATCAATGTTGTTTGTGATTTTGTTCGAGATTTTCATTCCAATCGAATAATACTTTTATTAAATATTGGTATCCCGCAGAAAACTTACCTCGCAAACCGCTTTAACTTAACGTTTTCAAGCAATACTAATATCCTTAATCGACCATTTTAAAATGATGCTTTTAAATGTTCGATTTAAGCGCTACCGTTGTTGCCCACTGAACTCTAAATGTAACTGCTGGAAGGCTCAAACTTTGTTTCCTCTATTGCCGCGTTGAAGCCAGTGTGGAAGCAGCCATACTGTGCCCCATTTTTTTTTAAAAAGTGATTTAGTGGTATTTTTTTTAATATTATAGCATTGTAGAAATATTGAATGTATATAAATATTATATTTTCTTCTTATAGAATTAATTTTTATATAGCCAAACAAATAGTTTTTCTCTCTCGCTTTTTAACCACTTCGACTTTGACTTGCAAATTCTTTCCATATAAAATGGGTTTCAAAAGAAAAGAGAAAAAACTCACACAGTTGTCATCCCTTCAATTGGCTTCAAGTCAAAAACATGTCTTGCCCAATCCAGAAGTTACAGTTAGAGATCAGTGCCGTCACCTATTACTGCAACCAGTAGGCAAGACGTCCATTTTGTATTCATTTTGAACTTAGAATCGTCAATAAAAAAAAGCAAAGTTATCAGAAACGCACACAAAGTGGGGTTTTTTTTACAAGCTCAGATCTATTTTGCAGTTGGTAAACTTCCGAAGATTCGAATTCACGTTAAAATGTTATAAATTCGAATTTCTGAATTTCTTTTTTTCTGCTCCAGCTCAGAATTTTCTTGCGATAATACCGGTCGTCCCTGCTGGATGAAAAGAAAATCCTCTATACCATATGACAGTTTGTTTTGTTTTGTTTAATTAACGTCGCACTAGAGCTGCACAGTGGGGCATTGGCGACGGTTCGGGGACTATCTCGAAGGAAAGACCCGCGAACGATGCCTCGTATTTAGATGGCTCGTATAGAAACAAGTGTATAAATCCGAACCGTCGCCGATGGCCCATTATGTAGCTCTAGCGCGACGTAAGCCAACCAGTAATGGAGACTTGTGGATCTTTTTTGCATGTCTGTCGAGTGCCTGTGTTCAGTGTGTGACAGTGACCGTGAAACCGAATGATTACGATGGAAAGAACGATAAAACTGGAGCAGGGGGGGGGGGGGGGGAATTGGTTGTCGTTAGCTCACTCACGAATACAATGCTTCCAATTCATCTACCACACAGAAAAAATATACTCGCCAGGACAAATGGTTTATTTTTTCTATTTTTCCCCCTAGCTGAGCGGAATTGTTTTCGCCGCGTACATCAAAGAATCCCTGCTGCTGGTGAGCGCATATGCTCTGCCGCAATGGGGGGAAAAAGATATCCCGGATGAATTCACGAATGGAAAAAATGACGTCGCAAAAGTTCTTTATAGTTCATTGTATGACGGGACACGTGCCTTATAGCTTCTGAAGTAGTTTGTGAACCATATAATAGTGGCAGCGATCTGAGGAGGGGGGAGGGGCCATTGCCCCCGCACTTTTTTCGGATGTTGCCACTCATTTTTTTAATATAACACTTTTTAAAAAGTCAGTTGTTTTCCTGCATTGCCACAACTAGGAAAAATTTCGTATCTCAACCCCTCCCCCCCCTCCCTCCCGGACCACTACCACAGACGATGACGAATACATTTACTGCACAAGTAAATGGGTCCATCACCAGGCCTGATTAAGACCTAGAGGCCCGCCTTCAATCGAGAACCCCATTGCATTCAAATATCACAAAAAGAGGCGTGTGTGTTTTACAAAAGTATGTCTATTTACAAAAGTCACTTTAACTAAATTGAGTAGCAAACCATGTTAGGGATTTTAATTATTTTTATAGTATGGGTGATTTGGGGCCACCTAGAAATCTGTAGTGTAAACTAAGGCTACACAGGTCTATTCGGTAATCGGGCACTGCCCGTTGCAACTAGTGAAACAATGTTAGGCCGTTCATTTCAAGCGTCCAGTCTCTGTAACTAGTGTTTAAATAGCCGCGGAAAGTAAAACAATGACATTTTTTAGCTAATTTCAATTTCGAAAACGTTTTGTATATACAGGGTGCGTTCCATAAGTAATGCGACCAAATTCATAAAAAATCATATATTGGACATATTCGTACAATTAGTTAAAAATCTTCAAAATAGCATCCTCCTGCGTCGATACATTTATGGAGGAGGTTTTTCCAGGCCTGGAAGGCATCCTGGAAAGCCTTCTCCTTTAGAGCCGATGTAACATGAGCCTGGATGTTTTCAATTGTGTCCCAAAGTTTCCCTTTCAGGGCTCCTTTTAAGCGGGGAAACAAAAGCAAAGTCTAGGGGAGCCAGGTCGCCTGACGGAGGAGGCTGACGAACCAGTATTGGGTATGCGTCCTGGCCAGGAAATCGTTCACAACGAAGGAGCTGTGGCTTGGCGCGATATCGTGATGAAGTTTCCATGCGTCCTTGATGTCACTTCGGCAGCGCGCGACCCTTCTTTCTACAGTCCTGACCTGGCTCCCCCAGACTTTCTTTTGTTTCCTCGTTTAAAAGGAGCCCTGAAAGGGAAACATTGAGACACGATTGAAAACATCCAGGCTCATGTTACATCGGCTCTAAAGGACCTCACGGAGAAGGCCTTCCTGGATGCCTTCCAGGCCTGGAAACACCGCCTCCATAAAAGTATCGACGCAGGAGGGTGCTATTTTGAGGATTTTTAACTAATAGTACGAATATGTCGAATATATGATTTTTAATGAATTTGGTCGCATTACTTATGGAACGCACCCTGTATATTAATTAATTTGTTAACTATCCGATTTACAAACGAACAGTTCAGTTGTTCTCCCGCGAGATTAATATACATATGTTTGTTACAAAATTGTTGTTATATATTTCTATTATAGGAAAGGAAACGTAATCAGTACTTTTCCTATAGCGAAAAAATGTTTTAAGGTCACCTGAGACAAATTGTCTTATTTAAAAAACTCCCCCCACCCTACTATCAATTGGATCTTGCCCTCTCACTTTTAGCACATAATCGCAGCCACTGAACATATATGCTTGTTTAATTCTCATGATTATAATATATTTCCATATTCAAAAAATTATTTATTTTTAGTCTTAAAACTTTTTAACAAATCCAATTTACGTTATTAAAGAATATGGAGTAATATAAAACAACGCATAAATATGAGATGTATAACAAAAATCTGGACTGATATAAAAAAAAGTAATTGCCCTTTTGTATTATTAAAACTATACAGAAGATGATTCTCGTTAACTGATTATCTGGGTTAAAAGGTCATTTATACATTCATTTATCAATGTTGATGATAGCAAAATTACTAACCTTAATATGCGATATGGTTTTGGGGACAAAATTAGTTATTTTATCCAATAAGGAAGGCAGTAAGAAGGACAGATACAAATTTAAAAAACTTACTTTTTGCTTAATTCGAAAAGGTATATCCGTCAAAATCTGTTTAATGCGATTCACGCGTGATTAATTAATAAGGAAAAAAATTGTTTCGACTAATATAAAGCCGGCGCCACATATGCGGTATTCGCCGAATACCGAGCGACTCGCCTTAACCCGAGCGACTCGCCATAACCCGAGCGATTTACTATTACTTGCTCGGATTACAAAAACCTGAGCAACTCGGCTTCTTGCGAGTATACTTGCCGATTTCAGAACATTTATTCGCAGTATTTTAGCAGCATGGCCGGATTTAATAAAAATATAAATTTTGATAAAAATAGTATACTACAATATTTTTATGATGGATAAATATTCTATTTTATTAACGGATTTGTACAATATAAATATATTCTAATACTTTTATGTTCTTTAAAAACATATTTTTAATTTGTGATAATTACAATGAAATTTTTTTAAAATTGGAAATCAGTTTTTTTTGTTTTACATTTTCATTTTGCTCATAGCCATTTGCGAGTGCAATATTTTATTATTATTTTCATAGATTCCAGAATGTCATGCACATGGAGATTCCTTGAAACCGTTGAAATTTTATAGCATAGAATAATGAAAAATTACAAAAAACAGTGTATCCTAATTTTGTTGGTACACTTAAAAATGATTTAATTTACAGTTCTGGAATATATATTTTCCCTCTCAATATATTTGCTTTAGCGATAATAAAATACAAACGATAATCAGTTCGAAAAATTGTAAGTGTTCTGGCAAAATTTTTCACCGAATATTTCGCATTTTGACAATTGAATTTGTGACATATTAAGTAATACCGATAACTAATATCTAAATAAGGTTCGTTTATCAACGGAAACCTCGCTAATAGAGGAAGATATGCAAACTGCTACGCCTGATTCCGCGTATGTTCCACGTCCGCTCTGCGTACGTGCTTTGCTTTAGTTCAAGATTTTACACGAATCCTCTCCAAATTTATTTTTATAACAATCGTGCTTCATTTTACTATGTTACAGTATCAGAATGTATCACCTTAAGGAATAGCTGGTTTTAAAACTGTTTCACATCAAAACCACATTTAATTTTCAAATCAAGATTCTTCAAAACGTTTAAATCAATGACATTTCATTTCGAGGTTTTAAAATACTATTTAAATATTTTTATATTTTTGTGTCTTCATCAAAACAGTTAAATGCAAGAAATCTAAATGAAAAAACAAATAAATGAAATTAATTAATAAATAAAAAAATAATCTGAACAAATAATTTAGTAAAATTCACAACTTAATAAACGAAGAAATTGTTTTAAGTAGACGAACTAAACAAGTAAATATACGATAAAAAAAGCTCAAAACACCAAAAGTTTTTTAAATATGAAACTTTAGATAATCGGCTGGACCAAATTTATGTCAAACGTGCTATTTTTAGAAAGTTATAGTGTCGGAATCGGTTATCCTAAAAGCGTAAAATGGTGTTTCTATCATGACTATGTCCCTACACACCCCCTTTATAGATGGTTTTAAAGACGTTTCATAACAAAACTCCATTTTATTTAGGTCGTGAGACTTCAAATCGTTTAAACACATTGAAAACTCGAATAGAAATGTTAAAATAATATCTTCATTTTTTCGCATCTGCATAAAAATAGTTAAATGCTTCAAATATATAAATAAGTAATAAAATGAAATAATTTAATTGATAAATAAATGAAATAATTTTATTGATAAATAAATTAAATAAGTCAATGGAACACAAATATTTAAGTGAAACACAAATATTTAAGTGAAACAGACAACTTCATAAAAATAAATGAATAAACTAAATAAAAATTCTAAAATAATAGCACAACAAACACCACGATATATTTTAAAGTCAAATTGATACGAAAAGAACAATATTCCCTCTTTAAATAAAAAAAGAAAATAGTACTATATTGATAGTAAATGGTAATTGGCTATCAAAATATAGAATAAAATATCGATAGCCAATCACCATTGAGCTCGCTTCGAGATGTGTTCCATTTTCCCGAAACGAGTGGGAAACGCAATTATTTAATTTGCTCGCTTTAACCCGAGCGAAGTTGCTCGTGATAAGGCGAGCACTTTGTAGTGTGGTGCTGAAAATCGTCGAAACGCGAGCGACGCGGCACTTGCCGAATACCGAGCGACCCATCCACACATGCGTCTTTAGGCGAATATCGAAGGTTTCGTTGCTCGGGATTCGGCGAATACCGCATATGTGGCGCCGGCTTAACAATCCAAACAATGTTCTTCAAAAATAATGTTATACAAATATTTCTACTTACAAGCACTATCCCTCTGTTGTTTCGTATTTATTATTTCAACGAATAAAATTGTTTTACACTCTATGTACTAACTAAAAGAAAAGTGAATGTACCAGTTATCGACCATTTGGAAAAAATATTTTAAATTAACACGTTATGTTTTTAAAAGTCTCTTAAAACAATGTTACTCAAAGCTTTAAAAATTTACTTACATTTCATTTTACAGTCTAATGGGAGTTCAGTAGCCACACGTTTGGTCTTAAATTAGTCTTAACTGATCGGAAATTGGTCTTAACTGTTCGGAATTGTGCTTAACTGGTCGGAAATTTGTCTTAACTGTTCGGAAATTAGTCTTAACTGGTCGGAAATTGATCCTAACTGGTCGGTAATTGGTCTTAAATGGTCGGAAATTGATCCTAACTGGTCGGTAATTGGTCTTAAATGGTCGAAAATTGGTCTTAAATGGTATGTAATTGGTACATTCACCCTATGTAAAAGTAATAAATAAAACTACGCAACCATTTATTTGGTATTGGAAATAAACCAAAATCTCTAATCACCAAAAAATTTAATCAAGTAATATTTGAACTGGGAAAAGAGACTTTCACTAGTTACTTAACTCTCTGAAAGATTAGCAAAATATTGAGTTTGTTTTCATAATAGCAGAGTTCAATTTATACATTCCTTGTGTAAAAAATATTATTTTTAATTATTTTAACAGAGAAAGATTTTAAAAGTTCCAAAAATGTTTTCAATTTGAAAAATGTTTAAAATTGGCATAAATGGTCGGAAATTGGTCTTAACTAGTCGGAAATAGGTCTAACAAAGTAGAGAGGTTTTTTTTAAAACTGTTAAATTGTGTCTTGCTGGAAAAACTAGCGATATACGAACTGATGTATAGATTCGTATTCCTTAAATGGTGTAAGCTCAGAACAATTGTTTTACATATTATTGCACTTTTTTCATCTTTTTCTCCAAAAAATGCCATACTTTACAGGTAAAAAATATTATTTGTGCATTGCGATTCGAATGAGACTACTCCAGATAAACAGTAGCAACCACGAAACCATTTTTAGCTATTACCTCACACAATTCTTTATCAGCCTCATTTCCCAAGGAATAGCATCTAGATAAGCATCGGCAAGTGTTGAGAAGGATGCACAGAAGCTGGACTTGTTTCAACTGGACACGGTTTTCAACTACCTTGTTGTTCCGTCTGGTCGTCTCCCTTCCCGAATAACGGATTCCAAATTGCTGGCCGATTAAAATGTTATGACAGGACACTGATACCAACCATCAATTGGCGAAACTTCTTCGTGAAAACAACAAAAGGCGGAAATACAGCATTTCGTGTTTTTTTTTTTAATGTTATGTAAGAACGGACATTTTGTTTAATGCTTCTATATCTATTTGATCTTAAATTTCCATATTTAAAATTTCCTATTCATCTATCACACCCTTTTAATTATTAGGTAATTTAATTGCGTCGTAATAATCTTTCGTCGTGTCTAAAAAAACTCTTTTTACCATCCCACATAACTTCTCTATTAAATTCGTGTTTCTTTCTTTCGTGAAATAGAGTTCCCATAAATTTTTCTATGACAATTCCAAGATTAATAAACAACCACCTAAGCGCATACTTTGGCATAATTTTCCCGTGAGAGAAATTTAGGATTTTTTTTGTGTCCCTCCACATGAAAAGTCCTTAGGTCAAACCATTTCTTATCAGTTACAAAACTTCATTCTAAATTAAAAACTGAAGAGGGAAAAGGAAAACTAATTTCAAAAATTTGAAATTTCTGATTTTTAAAAATAAGCATAAACATTTAAACGTTTAATATTAATTTTAAACTTATTAACTTAAATAAGTTGTAAATAAGTTCAAATGAATTAAGTTTGTACGGGTTTACAAATGATACCCGTGCAATGGCGAAAGTTTTCGATAGATATATTTAAACGATATGAACAAGCCAAATATAGAAAGTCATTGGACTTTGCATATTTTATAATTCAAATGAACGAATAAAAAACGACATTTAGAAAATAAACGAAAATTATATCACTAACGAAAAACATAATTTTATTATAATTTGCAACACCTGATTAGGTTTCTTTAATTCGATAAAATGTTTTAATTAAGTAATTGTGCAGATTTTCATCCCTCATCCTCCTGTATTCCTGATACCCAGAGTTACGCCACTGTTTTACTTACGCCAATGTTTCAGCTGCGCCACTGTTTCAGCTGCGCCACTGTTTTAGTTACGCCACTGTTGTAGTTACGCGACAGTTATAGTTACGCCACTGTTCAGCTACGCCACTATTGTATTTACGCGAATGTTGTAGCTGCGCCACTGTTCAGATACGCCACTGTTTTAGTTACGCTGTTTCAGCTACGCCTCTGTTTTCATTTTCCGTGTCTAAAACAATTCCTAATTATAATCATGCTGCTATTCAACTGACCCACAATTTATCATTATTTTTATTTCCAAATAATTTTAAAAATTAAAATCAAAACTTATACTTCTTCATTAAAAAATCCAATATGCGCAGTTCCCATTGTACTGTAAGGTTTGCTTCTTGAATATTTTATACGCGCGCCTCCTCTTTCTTTCATTTTCGGTAAGCTCTAGATCTCTCGGCACTTGTCATAAGTTTAGATTTATTGGTATCATTTTATTTGTTTTCAACTACTCTGTAAACCTGTTTAAACTTTCTTATGTCGAGAATAAATTTTAATGTTATATTTCGGCTCCGAAATGCTTCCGGCTAATGAAATCTCCGACAAATCGTCACTTTCCACCCCATACAATTTCCACACAAATGATTGAAACTCTCAAGCATTTAAGGGAAATAATGGAACTCGTCGTTTCCGTTAATTTAAGCACACACTCGTCACGATGGAACGAAATTTTAATCATTTCCCCTTCACGCGGTACAAAAGTCAGAAGAGGGAGTGGATTAGTGGCCAACCTGATCAATGCGGCCTACTTTCCTCTGCACAATGGTTGGTCATGTGTTCCCTTAGGCTGGTCTCCTTTGGAGTTACAACGCTTTGAAATATCAATTTTTTTTGTAAAATGAAAGTTTTTCCGTATGACTGCTTCCCGAACCGATGTTAAAGACGTATTTACGTCAAAATTAAAAATATCCACTAAGGTCGTTGTACCAGACAATTTTAAGGGTTATTGGCCCCATCCCATACAATAACAAACAAAACAAACACCACTGAAATTATATCTCTTCAAATGAAACAAACCAATAAAGGAAGGTCCGTAGGAGAAAAATACATTTTCTTCTAAATTCCCAAACGGACTAAAGAGAATATAAAGATGACAACTGAATAAAGACAGCTTTTTTTCACATTGTAGCGAAACCTGCAAGACACCTCCCCGTGTTTATCTGTGAATCTTGGACTGTATATCATTTGCGTTGGGGTAAAGGTCCTCTGAATAGGCTTAAGATGCAAGGATGAACGGATGCAATCTGAGTAATGCTGAAGGATTCTAAAATATGGGAATGTTAAAAAGAAAGTATGTTAATTTGTTTCGGACATGGTAGTGTATCTTAAAAATCATTTTGAGTACTGTGTTGAATAAGAATGTGGATAGATGGATGTTATATTTTTGAGAATTTAAGAAGTTATAGGATTTATGATGTTATTATTTTTTTTTTTTTTGTAACTAGGAGGCTGCACCAAACCGGGTCTATTCCGAAGGAAAGACCCGGGAAAGATGCCTCAACCTTTTGAACCATGGTCAGATGACAAGGGCAACAACTGAACTGACACCCCGCTCTTTTTTTTTGCACTAGTCAACGCTTTAACACTCACCAGTTCCTTTCGGTTGGGAGACCTCCGTGGCCGAGCGGTTAAAGGCGTCAGCTGCGAATACGAAGGATCCTGGTTCGATGCCAGGCGATGGACTTGACAAAGAAAAGTAAATAGTAGTGATCTTGTGATCGGAGAGTTGCCAGCTTCGCTACAAAATACTAGAAAAGTCGTCCAGAATATCCGCAAAAATTAACGGCGTGTATACGGGACTGGTGCACGATAAATTTGATCGGGGTCCAAAGTCCCGACGTCTATTGAAAACGTTGGGTGCCATTTCAGGTGTTTCCTCGTCGTCTGACCAGGCCTCTAAAATAACGAGGTGCATGTATGAATGTGTGTGTGAATGTGTATGTGTTCCCGAGTGTTTCCTTCGAGATAGACCCCGAACCGTCGCCAATAGCCCACTGTGCAGCTCTAGTACGACGTTAATTAACCAAACCAAACCGGGTCTTTCCTTTTCGAGATAGACCCCGAACGGTCGCCAATAGACCACTGTGCAGCTCTAGTGCGACGTTTTTTAACCAAAACAATCCTTTCGGTTGGCCGAACTCCAATTCGCGATCCTCCAATCCCGATTCCCGTGCCGTAATCAAAAGGCCTTGTTCTTAGGTGTTTGATTTGAATCAAGTCAATAAAAAAACATTTTGAAAATCATTAAAAGTGATAAACAAAACAACTTTACAACTTATTTAAGGACCAATCTACACGAACGAGTAAAACGCACGTGAGATTATCGATTAATCGACAATTCATCCCACGTGGTATGAATTATCGAATCACCGAGTAGCTCACGCGCGTTTTACTCGTTCCTGTAAAATGGACCTTAAACGTATATTTATATTTTTGTTCTAAACAATAAATAAAAGTCTATTAGATTCCTTTAATAATAGGATGAAGTATGTTATCTCCATTAAAGAAATATTACTTTCCAGCATCGATTTTTATAATAATTGTTTTTTACAATACTAAAAGTTTTTTCATTTAATTGAATTGTTTCATTAACAATAGCGGAAGAGAGTATAAGAAGAAAAATCTTTTTAAAAAAAAATCTAGTTTAATTGTAAAGAAAAGTTATCAGATAGCGTCTAGACAGCGAAAAGATCGCTAAAAAGAACAAAATCTCCTTCCGCGCGAAAAATTCCTAATGTTTGTTGTTTTCGAGCAAACTAAAAATTACCAGCGATTTTTAGCGAGGGAAGCAACCCCAAAGTAAATATATTTTACATTTTATATTTCCCCAAGAGGAACAATGTCAGGCGGAGCAATCATTTGGATGCAAAGAGATTCTCCTACGCGATTTTTTTTTTTTAGAACTTCAGAAAACAAAAGATTCTTTTGGGGGCTTTAAAGTAATATTTGCATTGAAAGTTTTTATTGCTTTGTCGGTATAATGTTTTTCTTTCTTCATTGAATGCACTTAAATCAATCCTTTGGGGACCGTTCTGTGCTGTTCTTGCGAAAAGTTAAACTGACTGGAAAATCTATGGAGTTGACTACGATGGTTAAGATGTACCGTAATAGTTAAGATGCACCGTAAGGAATACTATTGTCGAAATGAATTTACAAAAAGTAAAATTTTAATTGAGGGTTGAAATAATGACCTTTTTTTGGAACAAATCCGTTTTCTTTTGTTTTTATTTATTAAGTCTTACAAATTATACAGAGTCTGATACATTTTAAAAATTTAATATAAAATCAAGTAATTGGCATAAGAGAGCATGATTTGGATTAAAATGCTTTTGACGATTAATAGTTTTTTTTAAGTAAGTAAAAATGTCGCCTTGGACAGCACTATACCTTAAAAACATCAAAAACTCAAGGCAACTACTGACATAATTTATTTTCTGCAATTTATTACCATATTGCATTGTGAGGTCCCATAGTAGTCGAGGACCACACAAACGCCACTCCGATTCAATCCACGTATTCCGGTTTTTAAAAATGTTTTTAGGATACAGCGGCACCTATGGATGAAGTTTGGAACTAATTATTATTATTATTATTATGATTTTTTAATCTTGAAATCTTTCTAATTGAAAGTCAGTGGCGGCTCGCCCACTACAGCAAGTACAGCCGGGCTGCACCTAGATTCATTAGTGTATTTTAAAACTAAAATCAGATATTTTACTAATTTTCTTAAATGAAGATTAGAATTGAAAATAAAAATTCTACGGTAGTAAACAAAATCTCCGATAAATAGCAAGCCTGTTACCGTAATGCACAATTCATGAGAGGGAAAAACTCCATTCAATCACACTGCAGCCAAAAAGCGGAATTCGAAATCGGCTGCATCGTTGCCATGGCAACCTCTACGTAGTATGAAGATTCCCCCCATGCTAATGCACTGCATTTGTGAGAAGGTACAGCCGAAATGAATTTTCTTGTTTTAGCTGTACTTGAGGTTCGATATGCTACTTTGCTCGTTGGTGAAACGAGAACTTACGAGAACATCTCCTAACGGAAATGGTTTTCGTGATACATTTACTGTGTGCTGTTGTTTCAGGACATGGTCCTGCTGTTGTTTCGTTATGTAAATTCGTTATGTAAATAATAAAATTGACCGATTCGCATGTTTAAAAGAAAGCAGGATTGCTTTAATTTTCAAATAATAAGTAAGTGTTTTGCGTTTTTTTTTGCATGTTATCATTTCGTAAAAATTGAAAGGAAACTTTTATTTGAGTAGTGAATAATAAGGGAGGGGGGGGGGGGGGGAGGGGGGGATTCACATGATTTCGGCTGCATTAACATTTTCGACCACGGGCCGACACTGTTGAAAGTTTTAACTCTTCTATCTTGTGAAACATTCTATTCTAAATCGCACTTTCTTACCCCCATGACTATCACATTTTAAAATGTGTTATGTACAAGCAATATTCTGTATTTAATATAACCATACAATTTCATATCTTCATGGAAGAAGGAGATCCATATTCGGAAGGAATCTGGAAGCCCTGAAAGTTGGGAATTTCAACTTCTAAAAACCCCGAGTTGGGGAAATTTATGCCTGAAGAAAATGAATATTATTAACAAATGAAAGCTAGGAAAGATTAGAAATTGCACAACTTGTAGGATTACATTTAAATTAGACCTCAGAAAGGACACTGCGTTGGAATGTGAGTGCAACAAATCAATGCTTGTGAGATAACTGTTTAATATTACCTAAAATATGGATTAAAAATGTCGATAAGTTGGAACTGGAAATTTTCAGCACCGTTGAGTTAGGAATTTCGAATCATTAATTTGAGAAATTTCTTGTTTCAACCTCCCAAAAATATTTTTTGTGTAACGGCACTGTGTGTGAGCGTATATGATGAAACCATATATGGTGTGTGACCGTATATGGTCTGATCGTATATGATGTGTGGCCGTATATGATGTGACCATGTATGATGTGTAAAATCTTCGTAGATGGGGTTGCATTTATTCTCTGTATTCAAAGGCACCAGTAACCTAAAATAATTGATAGATGTAGAGTGCGAAACCCCCATCCATCTTCTCTCAAAATAGAAGACCGGTTCGGAAGATGACGCGAAATACCAGTGATTAAACATCCGCGTCGTTTCATAGAATTTGATACTGCGTCAATATGGGGAGCTGCGTCGTTTAAATATTCATCAGGGAGCGATAATTTATATGGGGAAAATATAGTATTGGGTATTGAATTTCCGGAGAATGCTCTGGCATTTCAGTCAATAACCGTGTTTGAACGCGACGGAAAGTTTCACTGCAGAACTATATCTGGATTTCAATAATAGGATTTCCAAATTATAGGTAGACTTGGATGTTTGATGTGCTTCAGAATGCATGTCAGGAATGTTTGTATGGAAGTTTAAAGTTTATGTTGACAAAAATTGAATAGAAATGAATTTTTTTTTTATGTGTACGACCTGGTAAACTAAACTAGTTTTTAACCACACGTTTTTATTTATTGCTTTTTAATGTAGCATACAGACGATTAATTTATATTTAAGTAAACCTTCAAAAACAAAGAATTGAAATACATTTTTTTCGCATGAAACATTTTTGAAAGCAGTTACCTTTTATCTAGATGTAAGCACTGTTACGCAGACACTATAACTCCATTACAAATAGCACAAGTGAGATATATTTAGTTTCGTTCGATATGAAAGTATGCGTTGACGCTTGAAAAAATCTTGAAATAAATCAAAACACGAATGGGGCAAATGACGTCAAACATAACAGCTTCTCCATCTTTCTACTTTTTACGAGGTTTAAGTTGGCGATCAATCCTTATTTCTTTAATATGCTGAAATTAGGTCCCACTTAAAACCTCCCTTGGTAAATGCCCCGAGACAGTCACACTTTATGTTTTACTTTAATAAATTATTTTTATATCTCTATCGTATTCTTAAATAAATTGTCATTTGGTTTAGACTTTCTAATGAATTTTATTTTTAGAAAACGAAAAATAATAATTGCAACTAAAATATTTATATAATAGTGCGTTTAAGAGCATTTTTTGTCTTAATGCATGTTTATTTTATTTATTTAATCGATTTATTTATTTATGTAATCGATTTATTTATTTATGTAATCGATTTATTTACGTAATCGATTTGTTTATGTAATCGATTTATTTATTTAATCGATTTATTCATGCAATCGATTTATTTATTTAATCGATTTTTTTATTTAATCGATTTATTTATTTAATCGATTTATTTATTTAATCGATTTATTTATTTAATCGATTTATTTCGTTTCATTTAATTAATTATACTTTAAATATTTCTCTGAACTCGGTAAGCTACAAATTGCCATACTTTAAAAAAAATTTCTTAAATAAATCCAGCTAGATATTACTCCTAACTATTCCTTCTGAGAAGTTGTGTTACCATGGTGATCTCGAACGTTAACTTTTATGATTTCCAGGTTGATAACTGGAAGAAACAGACTTCTCTATTGTGCGAAAAACATTGTCTCTTTTATCCCCATAATGTGCTGCATGTGCACAACTTTTCCGATTAGATCTGGCAAGCTGCTCGTAAAACGATACTCGGAAAGTCTACTGAGAACACTAAGGATAAAAAAAAAATCCTTTGTTTCCTTTCTCTGTTCATTCATTCGGCCACCAGCATTGACAAGATCGCTTTACGAATCATCTTTCAGAATATCGTGTTCACAAATTGCGATTCTACACGAGAAGTTTTTTACTCTGCAACGTTTGTCGAATGTGGCAGTGTTAGTATATTGGAGTTTTTTAAAATACTGCTTTTAAACTTCTAGTACCCAGTTTAAGAAATTTCTTGACATTTGTTTTTTTAATGAATTGTTTTAGTCCAAATAAATTAATTCTGTTAAAAATAGGTACTCAAAAATAAGTAAAATGTAAATGTCAAAAGTAAATAAAAATAAATCAAAAATTGTTGAAGAAGTTATAAGCAAAGGAAATGTTAAAACAAAGGCGTGCCAAAAGAATGGGATGTAAGATAATTGAGTTGTAATAACTCAGTTTCCAGTTAAGCAGTGGATATTAAATAATGTAGAAAACCATCTTCCGAAGAACTGTTTTAGATTTGCCAGGTTACTTTGTGAAAGATGGCTTGAGCAGAAGCCGAGATTAAGCATATTAAATGACACTTCTCATTTTTAACAAAGTACGATTACTTAAATTTGAGTACGTCATCGCTCATTCACAATGCAATTTTACTGAAAAAAAACCAAGTAGGTTCAGGTACTCATTTTTATGAACTTTTTTTTTTTGTACAGTGTATATTTCCAAAACATCGTGTATTTTTTCTGATATTTGGATTGGTAACAAATCTAAATTTTTATTCTCAAGAAATTGCTATGAACTAAGAGAAAAAAATCTTGGAGCAACAATTTTGTAGGCAATTCTAAAACCTGAACAATATTTTTTTTAAATATTAGAATTATCTTAATGTGTCAAATATAAAAAACCTATATTGGTTTCACTTGGGGTCATCGTTCCGAAATGTGGAAGGGTGTAAATCAATGTTTTTTAAGTGTCAGGTGTTCTCTTACTCATAAAAAATAAAATAAATGGTTCCCTTTAAAATAATATACAGCTTTAAAATAATATACTGCATTGGAATATGGGTACAACAAATCCATGCTTGTGAGAAAACTGTTTAATATTACCTCTGAAATATATATAAAAAAGATAAAAATATCGATAATTTGGAACTGGGAATTTTCAGCACTGTTGAGTTGGGAATTTCGAATAGTTGAGTTGAGAATTTGGAATCGTTAAGTAGGGAAATTTCTTGTTTCAACCCCCAAAAATATTTTTTGTGTAACGGCACTATTCCCTACAAGTTAAAAATACCTTGTTCACACGTGTGTTTAAAGAAATACCGGCAATATGTAGGGAAGAAAGGGAAAATCTTCAATAGCCGGACTTAATCATCATTCACTGAAGCTTGACCAGAAGGGCGAGTGATTCTCGAAATGCTCCGTGAAAGTACATAGGAGAGGGGGCAGTCAATCGCACCAGCAATAAATAGGGATATTTCTACGCTGACAATGGGGATTTTCGGAAGAAATACTGGCTCTTAGCTGGGCTCATATGTATGAATGATGGGAAATTCCGGGACCAGTGGCGGCCCGTGATCGAAAATGTTAGTGCAGCCGAAATCATGTGACCCCCCCCCCCCCAAAAAAAAAAAAAAACTTTTTCAAACTTTCAAAAGCCATTTCTGGGATATTTATCGAAAATCCTTTGAGGAATCGGCAAAACAAAAAAAATATAGACATTAGCTATCTTTAAATCTTACGTCAATTTCCATTATTATGGTATCCAAAATTTCAAAATATAACATTTTAAATTTCTTAAACACATCTTCGTGAGTTCGGAAGTCATTTTGTCTTTTGAAAACAATTTCTGTTTTCGAATTCGCAATTTCAAAAATACGTTTGAACGTGTTCTCATTATGGTTTTGTCTTATAATGTACTGAATTACCTTGACTTGCTGAAGACAATAATTTATATCTAAAGATTTTTTTTGAAGAATGTCATATAAAACATCTGTTTGTTGAAAAATAAAATAAAAAATTAAAGATAAAAGTGTGAATCCAAAATCATTAAAATAATTCAGAAATCCATTTGTCCATCGAATTGCTCCCATTCACTCCCTCAACAGCCATTCCTTCCACAGGGTTGCGAAACAGCACTTATCAATACCGCCAAAGCTGAAACAATTATCGAGCCAAGGGGCTTTTCCTCCATCAGGCAAAGCGGTCTAGAGATGCTAGTAAAATACTGGGTCCCCTCCCCACACGTCCCGCCGATTCAAACACGGGAGCCAATCAATTCACAGAATTCCCAACTACAGCTCGAGTTGAAAAAATCCTTTTGAGCTGCGTTTGTGACGTCACAGCCTCATTTTAACGTGAAGAGGAAGGCATACCACGTAAGGTTGTCATGGCAACGATGCAGCCGATTTCTGACTTCCCTTTTTAGCTGCAATTTTCATTGACTGAAGTTTTTTTCCCTTCTGAATTGTGCATTACGGCAAAAAGGTTAGCTATTTATCGGAGATTTTGTTTACTACCGTAGAAATTTCATTTTCAATTATAATCTTCATTTAAGAAAATTAGTAAAATATCTGATTTTAGTTTTTGATGAATTTAGGTGCAGCCCGGCTGTACTTGCTGTAGTGGGCGAGCCGCCACTGTCCGGGACTTGAGCCTGCCCGGGACGCTTCCCTCTGGGAAAAGGACGAAAATCCGGGACTGGCCCGACGAAATCGGGACGTCTGGTAACCCTATATATATGACAAATTCAAATTTTCCTTCCAATGACCTTAAAACTGTTCAAAGTTAGAGAGAAGCTACTAAAATATGTATGCCGTTTTATGGTACAAGTAATCAATATTACGCAATTCCAGAGACATCGTAAAAATAGAACAGAACAAGGTAAAAATATTAAAATTCCAAGAAACATATGAATATTAGAGATAAGAAAAGAAAAAAAATGGAGACGCATGGCCGACGCTCTGCAACGGAGCGGAATCCCACAACCAATCATTGTCCATTTAGAATGTGAAACGTCATACTCTGGTATCACACAATCAATGGACGCATCAAGGGAATTTCAATTGTTGGGTAAGGGAGAAGTCAATGATTGAAGATTATGATTTTGTCTTTTTCTTGGTTTTCGGCCAAATCGAATGTGCTAGGGTGGTCAAGGGGATCCATTTTTACAGTTCCGCTGGTAATATTTGTAGTCTGACTCATTCGAACATTTGTCTTGCGTGTGAAATCTCGTTACGTTCCTAACGGCTTTACTTGGACACGTATCCTAATCCAGGGGTCGAAATTAACTTTTCAAAGCAGGTGGACCAGTGCACTCATGTATTAAACTTAGGTTCATTGAATATTATTTGGGTGCATAAAAATCCTCGGAGCAGAAAGTAAAATTTTGCAAGTTATTTTTGAACAAATAAGGTGGCAAGGAAACTTTTCATTTTTCGTTTTGGGCATCGCTTATCTTTTAATTAAAATGCCGATGTATATCACAACAAGGATATATTCAAATAACACAATGAGTATAAGAAAAAAAATTAAGGGTGAAAATGAGTTGGGGGGTAGGGGCGTTAATAACCCATTGGTTCACGAGAAAGATTAGCTTCTAATACACATGCGCAGAACACAACTCGCTGTTAAAGTTGGGACATACCAACTAGGGATTACTGGTAAAACCTGATGGTCAGGTTCCCATTAAGATTTTGAGTTCAAATTCCGTATAAGAGATACATATCACTGAGTTCATGTTGGGAGTGACGGTGATCCGCTTATCAAGTACTCCATAATGAGAAATAGCAAATGTAACGGTATCTGCATGGTTAAATGTAACTAGTTGGTATCACAAGTACCTGATAATAAGTATTTAGCAGAGTTTTGTCCTGTTCTAAATAATCCCCAAATCAAGTATTAGTAACCTTTGGACAACAATCACAAAATCAATGTATCATGCAGTGATTTCTCTCAGTTCTAAAATAATCACAATATCGCAACGTCTTTACATAAATACCAGCCCCCCCTCCCATTCGTACAGGTAGCGATGACCATCAAGGTTCGGGGTAGATAGGCCGGCGTGCGTCGGTCACGCCTTTACAACATGATCAATGGCCCTCTTGCATTTCTCTTGTGAACCCTTTGTTTGAGTAATTACTTTTTCTAAATTGACAATTCCGTATTTCATTGGTAATTCTAGCCATACGCAAAGACAAATTCTCAGGAAAGTTCAAATTTATTTCGAAGGGGGTACATGCGGGAAAATTTAATAAAATTATCAATTATTGAAAATTAAAACTAAAACAAATTTAAGATTTTTACGCAATTAATGCCAATTAGGTAATTGATTATGCATATTGTTGACCTAATTTATTAATTAAATATGCGTATTATTGACTTAACTAAAAAAATAGTGAAGTATTTGTGCTGTGCTGGTTTATTTTCTGGATCCGCCTATGGAGCCACTACATTTCACAGTTAAAAAAAAATGACGATATTTAGTATCTAATTTGTAACATCACCTGGTGATTCATCGGGAGTAGGGTGAAGTTACATAACTGTCATCATTTCCCAAAATCCAACGAAATATTTCAGAAAAAAAAATTATTATTCTGTTCCACGAAAATGCCATCATTCCCTTCGGCAACAAAGACACGGCTCTTCTCTGCTTAAAGACGCAAATTTCGTGATTCGCTTTTTTAATTACATGCAGGGGTTCCAGAAGGGTTCAAGGCTGGTCAGGACGCCCTTTTATGATATGCGCGCCTTGGCGTTTGCCATCTACGGCATAATTCCCACCCCTGCGGTTAGGAATCGGGGCGAAAAGCCTGAAATTGTTGGCTCGAAAATGTATACCCCATGAGGTGCGCACGGTGGGGATGTGGTAAATAGAACACCCTGATATTTTTTACCTGTTCTTTTAAATTAACAGAAACTACTTGTTCTTGATTTGGAGAGAGGCCTCCGTGGCCGAGCGGTTAAAGGCGTAAACTAGGAATGCGAAGGTTCTCGGTTCGATGCCAGGCGATGGACTTGACATAGAAAAGTCAAAAGTAGTGATCTTGTGAACGGAGGGTTGTCAGCTTCACTACAAAATACTAGAAAAGTCGTCCAGAACATCCGCAAAAATTAACGGCGTGTATACTGGTGCACGATCAATCTGATCGGGGTCCAAAGTCCCGACGTCTATTGAAGGCGTTGGGTGCCAGCTAAGGAGTTGTCCTCGTCATCTGACCATGGTTCAAAAATACGAGGCATCGTTCCCGGGTCTTTCTTTCGAGATAGGCCCCGAACCGTCGCCAATAGCTCACTGTGCAGCTCTAGTGCGACGTTTTTTAATGAAACCAATCCAAACCAAACTTGATTTGGAGTAAAATCCAGTGATTTTGCAAATTCAATTTGTTCTCTAAGGGGCTGCCCATAAGTGATGTCACACATATTCCCAATAATGTTGACCCCCTCACCTCCTAGTGTCACAAAGTGTCACACTTCGCTATACCCTCCCCCATATATCCCCCCCCCCCCTTTTGTCGCTTGCCACAATCTTCTACCAAGGAGCTCCTACGTAGAATAGAAATAAAATTTGAAAAGCTTATCCATTGCGAATTCACATGTTTTTCAACTATAACTCAGTGCTACATTTGTTCACAACGTCACTTCAAAATAGATTCAAACCGGAAGCTAAACGGTTTATTTTCCAGGTGATATTTTTAACGGTTACATTTCCTCACTTCTTGTTTCGGTTTTCTGTTTATTTGGAATATTTTTTAGGTGAAAAGTGTGATCTCATGCTTCTTGTAACCCCTCCCCCTTGTCACAAAGTGTCACAGTTTCGTGAATCCCATCCTACAAGAACAGATTCGCACTATTCATTTACAGGAGGTCCCTGTTCTCAGTGCCGTCACACAAAGTGCTTTTTGGGAGGGTTGAAACAAGACATTTCCCAGTTTTACGATTCCAAATTCCCAACTTAACTATTCGAAGTGCCCAACTCAACAGTGCTGAATACTCTCAGTTTCTACTTATCGGCATTTTGCATCGTTTTTTATATATATTTGGTAATATTGCACAGTCTCTGATAAGCATCGTATAATTTAAATGTTATCTTACTAGTTGGGTAATTTCTAATCTTCCATAGCTTTCATTTGCAAATAATATTCATTTTCTTCAGGCATAAATTTTCCCAACTTGGGGATTTTCAAAACTTGAAAATCCCAACCTTTAGGGTTTCCAGATTATTGGAGAAAAATTATTCCAGATTATTCGACAGAAAATTAGTAGACGAATTCCGATGTCACAATATAATTTATTTTTTAAAATTTCGGATAAAATATTTCTAACCTGTTGCAATGTTGTTGTTTAGCATTTCACAGTTTAACAATTAGCCCGTCACTTTTGTAAATTTTTTGCTTTGATGTCATTCATTTCCCAGGTGTTAAAATAAACAACTCGTTATTTTATTCCTCTTTCCTTAAAATAAAAAAAAATACCTGAATTTGAAAAACATCGCTCTTCCGTTAACTTGTTCTCATATTAACCCCGAAACTAGGTAGTATTTTGTGAAAAACAACAGAAATGGGGGCAAAGAACCTGTCAAATACATTATTTTAACACAAACAATTAAAAAAGAACAACTCTTAAAAAGAACAGGTTAATGAATAATTTAAAAAAGAACAGTAAAAGGTAATATCTGTTCTCTGAAAAGAACACAAACATGCTATCCCTAGCTTGCAGAGGCAAAGGAAGAATAATTATTCGCTTCGGTCAATTTAAGTCTTGACGACTGAAAGCCAGCTGCAAAGGGTTTTTCGGAATGTGTAGGAGCCGTTTATCACAACCTCCCGGAGTGTTCGTGTTTTTGATACATTTTGGCTACAACGTTGCATGCTCAAAATGGAAAGTCTGTAAGATGTATTTTTTCTGGCATTGAAATACGCATACATAAGTTTATAAAACACCGGGGTTCATATTTTTCAGGAGCAAACATTCAAAACGTGTTTTGTCACATTTTTCACATCGGGGGAAAACGTAAATAACTTTTCCTCAATGAATTGACTTGCTGTGTTATGCGGATTTCAATCTTAACCCTTTGCTCTCCTCGAACAGTTTGCGATTTGTGTTCTTTCTATGGAACAGTTATTCCTCTTTACGTTCTTTTCCACAGATTTTTTTTTATACTCATAAAGGGGAAAAAAATCCTAATATGTTTTGTATTTGCAAGAGAACAATTTGCAAAAAAGATTGATGTTCTAAACACACTATCCTGCTGTTCTCGTTTATTTTAAAGTACAGGGAAACAAAAGAACTGGTCGTTATGCTGGCGCCTGGGAGGCTAATTCGGAGTGCAAACGGTTAATATGTTTTAATGTTTTATATATGTGTCGCTAAGAACAATGTCCAGTGTCGATTTTATCATATTTTTGGAAGGGGAAGATATATATATATATATATATATATATATATATATATATATATATATATATATATATATATATATATATATAATCCATTAATCGTTTTCACCCAGAAATCATTAATTGAGAAGATTGATATGCTAAACCCAGCTTAAGAAACTATTCTGTTAAATATGCTATGTTAGTTATAAAATTCTAATTATTTTATTTTATAAGCCAAAGCCACAGCAAATATTGGAAAAAATACCATGCAGTAATAAATGCAATAATTTTGTTAATCCCAGCAAATATTGGGAACAGTACAAAGCAGCAATCATTCTGTAGATTTCAATTGAAATTTAATAGGTATAAGGCATAAGTAATCCAAATAAAACTGTTCGGGTGATCTACGGCCTAGAATTTGTCTTACAACCGCGAAGCGTTTATTGTTTTATATATAACACTTATAGTGAAAGTAATTAAATGGAAAAACATTTATTATTAATTCAATAATTTTATAATTTTCTCTGGACTTCCGTTTGAAAGATAAAAATATATTTGAAGAATAAAATGTAATACCTTCGTAAAGTCGATTATAAAACTCTAGAAAAATTCAGTTCCAAAATTGAATTTATCTATTAAAACTTTCCAGGGAAGTTATTTAAAGTTTCTACGAAAGTAAAAGCGTAGTTTATTATAGGAAAAGCATCAGTCTTATTTTATAACGTTGCAGCCTTGTTTAATAATAATTTGTTCGTTGTTTAATAATTCAGTGTTGTTGTTTTTCAAACAGAAAAGATTTTCGTTAAAGTTGCTCAGTTGATTAAATTAAGGGAAACTTAAAAAAATCAAATTTTATAATAACGGCTGGTTACTTTTATAATTTTTAAAATCAGTAACCAAATTTTTATGATGCACAGAGGAAAACTCGCTAGTTTTTATAAGGTGAGTTGGCGATAAATTGGCATAAACTAATAAAATAATTGTACAGGGTGGTCACAAATTATTGGGCTATGGTCATTCTTTGGCTGTATCACATTTAGCTGTATTGGCTTGGTTTGGTTAATTAACGTCGCACTAGAGCTGCACAGTGGGCTATTGGCGACGGTTTGGGGTCTATCTCGAAAGAAAGACCTGGGAACACATTCACACACATTCATACATGCACCTCGTTATTTTAGAACCATGGTCAGGTGACGAGGAAACACCTGAACTGGCACCCAACGCCTTCAGTAGACGTCGGGACTTTGGACCCCGATCAGATTTATCGTACACCAGTCCCGTATACACGCCGTTAATTTTTGCGGATGTTCTGGACGATTTTTCTAGTATTTTGTAGCGAAGCTGGCAACCCTCCAATCACAAGATCACTATTTTTTTTATCAAGTCCATCGCCTAGGATCGAACCAGGAATCTTCGTATTCCCAGCTGACGCCTTTAACCGCTCGGCCGCGGAGGCGTTAGCTGTATTGGCATAATAAAACATTATTTTTCCCAACTGCGTTGCATATATTTTAAACAGGCAGCTAAACTTTAGTAGAAACAAACAAAGTAGTTATATTAAAAAGAATGGTTTATAATAATTAAGCAGCCAAACAATGACCATCACCCAACAATTTGTGGCTACCTTGTATATACTCAATTGGCTATAGTAAGCCATGATAGCCTAGTTGGCAAGACACTCGACTCGGGATAGGAGTATTTCCAGTTCAAATTTCTGGTAACTCTACATTGTTAAAAATTATTACGACCTGGCAGTAAAATTTGATATCCCTTTAGCTGCAACCAACGTTTGGTACTTAGTTTTACCATTTTACGGTGCTACCACGGATACCATTTAGTGGTGAAACGTTGCACCAAAACTCGTAACGTTGCATAAAACTCCAAATTCGAGTTTTCTTAATATTTTAGCAGCAATATTTTTGTAGCGAAGCTGGCAACCCTAGAATACAACTTTTTTTTCTTTTCTTTGTCAAGTCCATCGTTCGGGCTCGAACAAAGAATCCTCTGATTCATAGCTAAACACCTTTACCCACTGGGCCACGGAGGCTCTTGTTCGTCGTTGTCTTTCTTGGAGGGGATTCTCCGGCTTGTTGATGTAGCGACAGTGAAAATTTCGGTTGCAGTTAAAGAGATTGAACCAATTATCAGTGAAACATCCCCTTTTTTCCGATAAAGGATTTTTGATTCAACCTAGAATCCACATAATATGGTGTAATTTGCTGCAGACCTCTGTTATGCACCAAGATATGGTACATCGTTGAACTGAAATTTTTAACTGTGTAGCTGAAGGCTTGTCATTTGTTTTACGTTAAATCTAGCAAATGAAGAGTAAACATTTAAAACGTGTTTTGTCCAATATTCTAAAAATTAGTTTATTATATCCTTTTAATCCGCCTCCAAATTTTTACATGAGTTAATGCATGTAGAAAAAGTTGTTTACGTTTTCCCATGGATCGCCTCAATGTGACAAAGCACATTTTGCATTTTGCACTTCCTTCAACAACCCTTACGACGCCGTGTTTTGGAAATATGGAGAGTGGGGTGTCAGCTCAGGTACCGCTTTCGTCATTTTTATTTTTGCGTTTGATGCAATATTTCATTTTGAAAAAAAATGACAAATAAATGTTTTCCTATAAGTAGTTTTTATTAAAATTAGACGTAGCCTAAAAACATTTAGGTCCCTAAAAATCCTTTTTTTAAAGAAAATATCCCTTTTTTCCCCTAAGAGCATATTTAAAATCTTTTGCTTATCATTTAGTCAAGTGGCGTGGATCCTAGTTCAATAGGTTGCTCAATAATGAGTTGAATGTTATACCACTAAGCATTATAGCTAAGGCGAGTTATAAACTTACCTGTTATATCATAACTTCGTTTTGAAAGTTTCAGCATTTAGAAGTCGACCCGACTCAGCCCTGATTAAGGCTAAGTCGGGTTAGGGCAAGGTAACTTAAATGACAGTTTTTCCAAGAAATATAAATTAAAAACAATGCTAAACTAATATATTTTTAAATCCTTTTTTTTAAAAAGAATAAATGACATTGAATCGATTTTTGCAAGCACAATACAAACAATAACCGTGTCATATAAAGTTAAAGATAATTATTTCATCAAAATTTGTATACGTCGTATATAGATGGTATTCTCATAAAGAGTTATCGTATAACAAGAGAATACATCTGGCACGTAGGTACATATTTTTCATGGGGGTGGTTCAGTGACTGAGTGACTTATCCCCCCTCCATTTTCTTAAACTTATTAATTTTTATTCAAGTAAACAGGAATACGCTGGCATATAAGTATCGAAATAGCTACATTTGTCATTTATTTTTCATGAAATCGTTACCAAAATCAGTCATTAACTGTTTTTAAAATTAGTAAATATTACTCCCTAATTATGAAATAAATTTAGAGAACGAATTTAAATTTTGAGATTCCTTGTTTAAAATAATATATGAATCCCGTTTTAAAATCTTTCCCTTTCTTCGCCGAAATTCAAATGCTATATAATGAAATAAGATGACGTCAGGTTACGCTTAGTTAGAAATAAAAAATAACCTCAAAACGTGTTTTTGAAGCCTTTCGAAAATTATTTTCCGGCATAGGACCCCCGGAAAATACCAGGTTTTCCCTCATGCAACTCAATAAAAAGTATTATAATAGAAATTGAAATTTTACTAGATTTATAAAGTATTTTATGATTTTTACAGTAATTCGATTTTTAATTTTTTTTTCTTGACTTTTAATGGGAGGGGTTTGATCCCCATGAACCACCCCCTTACCTACGTGCCTGGAATACATATAACAATCTCATTTTCAGCCTTACAGATTGCAGTTCTCATCGGGCAGCATACTGCATGCACAGCTGCCGTACTTCATTTCTACCTCACACACAGACGTCGCAATGACACACACTTTAACGTTCGAATCATAAGAAACTAACAATGATCAAAAACACCACCGGAAATACGCTTGACATTTAAAGCAGCTGCATTCATTACCGAAAAGCGTCTAAAACGCGTCCTTTCAGTGTAATCCCACTATTTATAGCCCATCACGCGTTACACTCTGACAAAAGGACGGTTGTAGTATTTTGTTAAGGTCAAGACTTGCTTTTCGAACACGCTGCTCTGGAAATATTTATTAGACATCGCCCGGTTTTTTTGGGACGAAGAGGATCTTCTTTATTAACGTCTCTTCTTTTCACTGGTTGAGTGTTATTTGCTCGTAAATGTTGTTCCAACTCTGAAATACGCCGACTTTTAAATCATGTAAACGCACCCCCTTTGATTTACAAGCAATGGCCGAGATGGAAATCCTGAATTCTGGAACTTAACTCATTCTGACATCCGTGCACTCTCCTCCATTGAATAACTCAGGATGTTTCTTTCCTGGAAATTTCTTCTGCATCGTGTTGAATGGATTATGGTGTGGATGGCCGCATCAATATGGGAGGCTATCCCTCTCGACTACAATTCACCTCTTGGGTCCATTAAGGCTGACAGCCATTTTGAAACTTCAAAAAACGAACCCTGGGGATTTGTGGTCTTCGTGATTCTCCTTACTTGCTCTTTGGAACATTTGATCCTATTATGCATAGCCCCTGTACATTCTAATTCGTTATTTTGTTCCCGTTTTCTTCGTTTTTGTGCGTCCGTTTCTTTATGTCTTCGATTCTGACACTTCAGAGGCCTCTGGAGGATTTCTTTGCGCCATTATGTATTGTTACGCATGTGATTTGTGGAACGTTCTCCTCTGCCATGCTACAATCCGTTATTTTGTTTCTATTTTGCCTTTAGGGGATTATACATTTATGTGGGCACAGAGCGTTTAGCCAATTGGATGCAGTTTTGTATTTTGGAAAAAGAACGAAATGGCAATGATCTCCCTCGGGGGAACTACGTTTGAATTGCTACTTTTAGAATTCTGCCTAACATAAATCTTGATTGTTTGGTAGTTTTGGATGTTTTTTTGTATGTTTACGACGTTTGCTATATAACTATTTTGCTTTCCTATAGCTCATGCAAGTGAAGGCTTTAAACCTTCTGTTAAATATTCTTGGCGATTTATGTTCACTGCATACATTTTCATAAGAAGTAGAATAGTTTAACATGCAGGTAATCCATGTGAAAGTCAGTGAATGAATTCTGATATGCAACAATACATATTCTGTTTTATTAAAAGATGTTATAGTAGATATTTTCAAAGAAGGGAACTTTATGTTATCAAAAGAGTATTTTTCTTTCTGTAAATTTTCGATGAAAAATAGATAAAATTAAATTTTTGAAAGTTAAAAGTGTTAGTATCTAAATAACTCGGATTTTTCATCTTGTAAACTTATTACATTTATGCCAGACAAAAAAGGACTTTTGACTTTCAACAAACATACGTTTTAAGATAGATAAATTCCATTTTATTATATTTAAATACTTTTCTGCCGCTAACGATTTTAATTTTTATTTAATAAATACCATGGTTTTTTATACAATTCCCTTTTTATTTTAGAACTCTGAATCATATCCATATTATTATTAGGTACCACAAAAAGACAATGGTCTAAACACGTTTAAAAAATTTACATTACATTTCGAAATATGAAGTAAATTCTAAAATTTAATGATTTAATTGTCTTTTCTGTAATGTATTATATTTTTTATTGTTGTTAGTCGCTTTTGATTTTGATTAATAAAATTTAAATTCCAAACCAGCAATTCAGGAATTAATTAAAAATTAATCCGAAATAAGTAGTTGATCGTTTATTCTTCATTGGAATTGATAGACTTTAATTTAGGAATTTATTTATAAAGTTAAAATTAATTTTATAAATCAAGCACAGGTTTTGAAAAATAAAATTTTAAAAATCATTTTCTTTATTTATAATATTATATTACTTAATAATTAATTTTTAAGTATATAGGGAAACTTAAAACCTAAACGCTACACATAACACAAGACATTCTTTTAAGAAAATCAGTAAAATGGTATTTTTGAAGTATAAACAACCTTTGCTTATAAAAAATTTCTTCTATAGCATGTGGTAGAAGTTAGTGAGAATGTTACTGACATGACAAAAAATAAAACTTTTTTACTACCACTGACAATTTAGTGCCAACTTCTAAGAGATCATAATTGTCACAAGTTTATAAGAATGAAATTTATGACAGAAGAAGCACAGGGGACATTCGAACTATTGGCTGTTTGTGACTTTCGAATGCATTTTGCCAAGACAAAAATAATCTAGGGTGATATAGCTTAACTCCCTCCCCCCCTGCTTACTTCACGCAGTGCCGGAGTAATACATAAAGTAACTGGAGCAATGAAAATGGGCCCTTGGGGCATATTTATGAGCCACCTTCTTGGCGACTTATTTGTCAGGTCCGGAATTTATGTGACAATTCCCGACATCAGCAGCCCATTAAAGTCAGAAACGCATGCTTGTGGCACATTTGTTTTTCAACTGCACACAAAAAAAAAATCATATTTTGGTAGGCAGCAGTTTGGTAGGTTACGAGGTGCGATGTTTACTTAGCAAGCAGCAACGAGGTTTTGTAATCAAGAGCTTACTTTAAATTCTCTGCGATGAGGTGAGAAAAAAATATGAACCCGTGGATATGTTATTTTAGTTTAATTAAAAACATCAGCAGCTTATCTGAAAGATTATGCTTGACTTGGCAAAGTAAATGGTTTGTCATTGTGTTAACTTTGCTTGGCATCAATGATACTTCTTGGAGGAAAATCTAAATTTGTATTCGTAATATAATTTAAAGGATAATTTAGAGGCTATTTTTACAAGACAGTTTAGCGGGTAGATTTTTAATCCCCACTAACTTGTGTGAGAACTTCTCTACATACTTAAAGTTCAAAGGAGAAACTTCACTGTCCAAGTCACAAACGGCTGTTTTAAGATGTTTGGGATTTTGTTTGGACTGAACCATATACTGTAAAAAAATGGTACTTAAATATGAATACTTGAACCTACTCGTTTTACTTTAAGTACAATCGCATCGTTAATGAACGATGACTTAATTTTTTAACTTTTGAAAATTCTATAAATACTTTTTTATCTAATTTATCAAATATTTCGTAATTAATATTGAAGACTTGCCAAATAGACAAAACCTTCAATAATTATATGTCTTAAAGTATATACTTATAAAGAAATAACATGATTGATTTTCATTCAAAATATTAGCCACACTATAAAATTAAATCTTCTGAACTTGATGAAAAAATTAATGGTTGTCAGTATACACCAGAAAAATTTCAATTTATTGAACAATTATTACATTCTTTTCCGCATTATTAATTTTCACGACCATTTAACATCAGAAGCATAACTGAAGACAGGTGGCCGTATCGAAGACGTATAATTCCCTGTTGACATGTAAGATGTTAAAAGTGAAAGAACGCAGACCTTGAAGGACGTAACCGGTTAGAAAAGTCCTGACCATACACTTTATTATATCGAGTTTTCTTGGTGACAGGTGGAATTATTTTTTCAAACTTTTCGGGAATACTCAAATTGTATTACTATAAAAAAAAATTATCGAAAAAGCTTAAAAAAAAGTGCAATAAGCTTTGAATAAAATCCACTTGGACAATAAAAAATTCAGACAAGCGGAGTACGATTTTAATTTTGACATTCCCAATTTAATCTCAAGTAGCAAAATGGCTAGTCTGGAACTACAAATATTTGGGTTTTTGTTTTATTGGCCTATGTATAACATTTTAGACGAAATACAGTTAAAAGCATTTTTAATTTAAAAACTAAAGATCTATAAAATATATTGTGGTCAATATTCAAAAGATCCAATTTAGATTTCTAGTTATGCATTTATTTATTTTGAAAAAATCTGTCTGATAAAGGAACAGTGATGTAAATGTTAAACTGTTCATTAGATAAAATAAATAAGAAGAATGTGCTTTTAATACTAATAGAAATACACACAATATTTTCGATTGCATTGATTATGTTTTCTCCAAGTACTTTTTGTAATACGCTATTTCAGCTCCAGGAAAGCGCTAAATAGTTATTTATTGTTGTGATGAAAGTTATCCAATAAAATAACTAGGTGACCCCCAAGCAAAAGATATGTTTGATTAGAGGTATAATCGAAAAAAGCATTCATTCAATCTATCGCATATTCATGAATCTCGCATTCTTAATGCAGCTATATACCAGTCATCTATGCAATGAAGCCTTAACATTGAAAAATATTTAATTATTGTTTGGTACTGCATTTTTGAAAAATAAAATAATAAAAAAACAGCACAGATTGAATTAAAACTTTACTTTCCCTTCCCAATCCTTTGGCATCGGCGCATCTACCAATGACTAAACGCTTAGCCACTGGTGTTTGAGCAATTTAGATATGACACTTTTATTGCCCCCCCCCCCCCCCCTTTTAAAAATACTGAAATGATAGTTAAAATTCCTTTTTATGGTAACTATTGTCGTTCTTTCGGAATAACTGTTAAACTCCTTACTAATATTTACGACTAATACCTTAAGTTAAAATTCTGTAACATTTAGCCAACATAAGTGTTAGACTTTCTTTATGTGTTAGGTTGTCACATTGCCGTAACCCAATGTAAGATTATTGGTTTGATTCACGGAGGGATCCGATGACCATGATTCGACTCTTTTTTTAGGATCGTTATTACTTGCCACATATTGGGCTACCGGATGAATGGAAAGGAAAATGTGATGCGTATAGCATCATGATTTATGTAAATTTTATTTTCTCTTTCTGACGTTTTTGTTTCTTTCGTGAATCACTTCGATTCGAGTCTGAATAAAGTGTGGTGGTTTTTTTTCTGTTCCGGTAAAATTTGACTGTTCGTGATTTCTTTTTGTATAGTCCGACAGAAATTATTTATGCACGACCTGCGTTTTCTAAGAATAAGTTGTACCCACTTTATTATATATTCCAACTCCTTAATTGAGTAAAATCGTATAATTGCTATGGTAGCCATCTTAAACACAAATCTGTCTAGGAGTTTCCTTGTGGTCATAAAACAAATTTGAATTTCGCTATCTTCTGCTTCCTTACCTGTATGCCGCTTCCTCCCTGCCATCGGATGCTCCCCTGTGGGTGATGGGGGATGCCATGTTGCCCATGAGGCTCAGGTGTCTCAGGGCGGGGCACGAACGAGCGAGGGGCGGCACGAAGAGGGCGGCGTCCGACACTAAGTTGAAGTGCAGCCAGAGCACACGCAGGGAGGGGAGGCGGGGGAAGAGGGTGGTGGACACGATCAGGTTGTGGTCCAGGATAAGGGTGTGTAGGTTGGAGAGAGACCGCAAAGGACTCACGTCTCTGGAACAAGAAGGGTTAAATTAGATGCGAGGATTTTATTGTAGAACAATAGAAAATATTGTAAGATTTAACACTAGACTTTTTGACGCGAAATGCCTTGAAAATCAGCTACATTTTTATTTCCCGTTCCCTTGATCATCGGCGTATCTACTGATGACTTAAGGCTTTGCCACTGGTATTTGAGCAATTTTGTTACGAGACTTATGTCGTTGCGCATTTGGGGGGATGCCTTCCAACTCTACAATATTTTAGGACATAGCTCGATTCAAATAAACACGACCTCATCAGATTGGAAATTAGAAATTAGGCATGAGTGCAAATTTTAAATAAAGCAAAACCATTTGGTCGTTTTGGTTTAAACCTTTTTTTAAAAAACCTTTTGGTCGTGCTCTGAAACAATTTGAGCTACGACTGTCGGTCGCCGCAAGGGAACTGATCGACTTAAATATATTAAATTTAATTTAGATAGCAATTTTAACTTTAAAAAAAATACAGATAAAGTAATAAGATGTAGATGATGTAGATAAAGTAATATTTTGAATAAATTTAGCATTAAAGTTAAATAACATATTTCAAATTCTGACTTGTATTTTAGAGGATATATTCCATTTAATATTTACTATTTATATATCAACATATATTATTTTTCATCATGGAATAACATCTATCAGATTATGACTTGTATTTTAGAGGATATTCAATTTAATATTTATTATTTACATATCATAGTGCCTGCTGCTGTTTCCCTGCGCCCTAGCCTATTCAAATCGAGTAATTTCTGTATATGCTTTTGTATTTGCAGTTTAGTCGAAATTTGTATTTTTCTGAAAAAGTGTTTCCCGCCATAAAGACGCTTTTATTTTATTGTTATATTCGACCCCTCCGCGCAGTGGCGTAGTCAGCATTGGGTTACTTTGGGTTAGGAACCCCCCCCCCCCCCCCCCATAGCCAGTTTTTTTTTTTTTTTAAATAACAAATGCAAAAAAACCAAAAAAAACACGAAGAATTTGTTTTCTGATTTCTATAAAGAAAACACACGTCGCATTTCCTGGTCTACTCCACATGTATCTCCTGCTCCCTTCCCTTCGGTCCTCTGAAGGGATGATTTTAAGGAGAACAATGGTAAAACAACCTTGAAGACAGAAAATTAGACTTTTTGTGGGGGGGGGGGGGGGGGTAGTAGGTCTGTATGATTGTCTTGGTTGTTTGTACATGTAAAGGGATACTTTTCTTAACACTTGAAATGGGGCGGCAGTTGAGCCGGAATTCACAGTGCATCAATCCAGAAATTACTTGCTTGGAAGTAAGGTATTTTATTCATCCCCTACGTGCAGGCGACCGACCTGCTACGTCCGACCCCCCCCCCCCCCCCCAATAATGTGGAAACCCTAAAAGTTGGGAATTTCAAGGTTTAAAAATACCCGAGTTGGGAAAATTTATGTCTGAAGAAAATTAATATTTTTAACAAATGAAAGCAAAAACACCAAGGTTATTAAGGGAAAGTTAGAAATTTTACAAGTAAAATTAAACTTAAATTCGTGTGTTTGGTTTCAGAGTTCACTGCACAATTTCGACCGATATGACGCTAAGGCTCCAGATGGAGTTGACTAATGTAGTCTGTAGCCGACACAACGCCAGTGGCGGAACTGTTTAATAAATGTCATTGTATTTTTTTATTGCGTCAAGCGAAAAAAAATTTTAACCGTGGCATCGTTTCCTTAAAAAAAAATCCCACATTTTAAATATATAATAAATTGTTTAAATTAAGGAGCAATGTTTTCAGATTTCCAGCAGGCGCCTAAAAAAATGGTCGCATCTGCTCATTCTCTTGTTCGTTATTGTCAAAGTTATATTATATGTTTTAACGTTCAGATTATCATTTAAAGAATTTTAAAATATATGGCGTTGCACTTTACGTGAACGTCACACAGTGTTCTTTTTATTAAAATAACTTCTCTTTTAATTGTGTTAGGTGTGATTGTCTAAATAAAAATCCTCTCATTTTTATTCGAAAATCACTTTGTTTCATATAACCCTATTGGTTTTGCCTTCCACAGCTAATATTCGAAGCGCCATGGCGCTTCAAATGTATGGGACTGGCGCGCCAGTCCCATATAAATTTATAGTCTCGTGTCTAGGATTTTTTTTTGTTATTTTGTTTCGTTTTGTGATTAACCAATCACAAAATTGTATAATGTTGACGCTGTGCGTTTCCTGTGTGTTTTTCTATAAAAATATTTTTTTTTTTAGTTTTTACCAGTTTCAAATAGAAACTCCCAGAACTCTCGATGGGTTCTTTTATTTAAATCACCCCTCGGTTAAAAAAATTCTCGGACTTCGATACGATTGCTACGAAAAATCTTATGCGCGGATGACGCATCTTTCAGTACCTATTTTCTTTACCTAATTTTATGTGATATGTGTTTCGTTTTAACATTAACTTTGGAGGATTCTCTCTTTGAATACTTCTAAGTTTATTGAATTTATTTATAATAATTTAAATTCCTGTTTTCCTGCATTGATTAATTTAGAATTAAAATGGTAATTAATTAAAAAAAATTATAATTTAATTACTACTTGATAAATATGGTCATATTGGTATGTAGATACTTTTTTATTTTTGAATATTATTTTATTTATGTTTTATGTTAAGATTAGCTATGGCTGTTGGGTTGGCACAACTGCCGAGTCCCTTTCACTTCCACTATTTACAGATCACATTACATTTTCAGAACATGGCTGTATTTGTTATCCCCCTCCTCCCTTGTGACTTCCACAATAAAATTATCCTATAAAAAGTTGATAAGTTGGAACTAGGATTTTTAGCATTGTTGTGTTCAAAATTTCCAATCGTTAAGTTTGGTTAAGTAACATCGCACTTAGAACGGACACTGCACTGGAACATGCTTGCAACAAATGTTGCGTGCCACAACGTTGGTTCGGGTCTATCTCGAAGAAAAGACCTGGGAATAATACCTCGTATTTTTAATCATGGTCAGATAACGAGAATAACACCCGAGCTGGTATCCGTACCCTACGTCGTTAAGTTGGGAATTTTGAATCGTTAAGTTGGGAATTTCGAATCGTTAAATTGGGAAATTTCTTGTCTCAACCCCCCCAACATTTTTTTGTGTGACGGCACTGCCTACGTGTTTTAAGAGAGGATTGTAAATGACCCCTGTCAAAAAAGTAACGCCTCTAATTGTGATCCTCTTCGCTCTCTCACAATGCTAGTGGATTTTTTTCACCTTCTCAAAAATCAGTTTTCTGAGAGGTTGTATGTCTCTCATTTGCCATTTTTGTCTCTCATTCACAAAAACATAAACTATTGAAAGATTCAAGACAAAAGAAAGAAGCATCGTGCAAAAAATTTGCTGATGTGTTTAAAGTATGTACTCTTTTTCTTATTCAAATATTTTTTGTTTATTGAGATTATCGTTGAAAACACCCAAACCAAAACTTACTAATTTTTTATTCAATTACATTTACAAATTAGTTTTCTGTCACTCAGACGTGTTACTTTTCACGCGGAAATACGGTTTTCCGCTTCTTTTTTTTAATTTGGGTTTTGATCATTCCTTAGATTGATGCACATTCATTTGAAAAGTTTTATGGTGGATTATTAAAAAGTTATATTCAACTATTACAAATACGAAGGTCACATAATGGAAAAGTTGGCTCTATTTACGAAGGGTGGGGTCCACAGATTCTCGTTTAAATCTGTGTTAATAACCTTTTTCTGAATTTTTTTCTGCGGCGCTGCATCTTGGGCTGATGATTAGGCAAGCATTTTTCTATTGTCTAGCTTCACAGATTCTACAAATCAATGTTTTTTTTTTGTAATAATATATTTTTTATTCAGTTATTTGATTTTTTTACAAGCAACGCCAATTTCCGTTATGATTTTGCCGCAATAGACCGTTTTGTTGCGTCACGTAACCAATGAAACCTCCTCCCCCATGTCACGCCACAATAATGCATGATAAAATTAACCGGAAAATAATGATTATTATTCTGTTATATTTAATTATATAATAAAGAATTATTTACAAATTTAAAATTACTAAAAATTTATTATTAATAATTAAAATTACTAATTTAAAATTGCTTCAATCCGGACCCCCCATCAATATTTAGCTACAGACTTAAATCCCAGAAAAATGTCAGCGAGGTTTGGTAGTAATTTAAATTATGAAATGACTAAAGATTAACCTGCGAAAATTAAGCTTTTAATTTACTTCTTAATTATAATTTATACATAATATTTAATCAATTAAACTTATTAATTATAATTTAAAACTACTGCTTAAATTAAAAAATATCATAAATTAAATTTACTAATTTAAAATTACTATTTAAAAATTATTACGATTAATTAAAATTGCTAATTTAAAATTATCAATTAAAATTGCTAATTTAAAATTATTAATTAAAATTAAAAATTATTAATTAAAATTAAAAATTATTAATTAAAATTAAAAATTATTAATTAAAATTAAAAATTATTAATTAAAATTGCTAATTTAAAATCATTAATTAAAATGAATATTTTAAAATCATTAATTAAAATGAATATTTTAAAATTATTAATTAACTTTTATTCAAATTATTAACTAAATTTTATTCAAATTATTAATTAAATTTAATTAAAATGATTAATTAAAATTATTAGTTAAAAAAAATTCAAATCAGTTATTAATAAAAAAAAATATTGGGTTTTGGTCGGACCAAAAATAATTTATGGACCCCCCCCCCTTCGGACAATCCTGGCTACGCCACTGCCTCTGCGGGCTCTTCTTACTATTACTCGTGTATGCGGATGTTTTGTTTCTTTAAAATATTATTAATAGTTACCGATATAACGGATGTTTTGTACCTAACAAAATTTTAAGTGAACAATGCGCTGAGGTTGCGTGCGTGTTGCGGCATTGGCGTCGTCGCGTGCTCGCCAAATTGGGTTGGGTTGCGGGTTTTGTGCTGGAGTGTTGGACACTTCTTGACTGGGACCGTATGCTCATGGGCTTATATCTAAGCCCCTTCGGAGGGAGGGGCCAGGTGGTCCCGGTCCACCTTTGCTGGGACCACCTTTTCAATCCCGAGTTCAATGCCTTTCCAACCAAACTGTCATGGCCCCTTCAAACCCATCATTAATTTCCCGAGTATTGAAAGAGCTCAGTTAAAAAAATAAAACGTCGCAGGAAGTATATTTTTTAAAATTGAACTTGAGACATTGTTACGATTACTTAAAAAGTTAAAAACTGAAATTGTTATTTTTAATTCTGCCCCACACATCATATATTAAGTAACTCAGTTTTTTCTTAAACTGTAAAAAAAAAAGTTAATGGAACTGTAGCAATTTGGCATTAATTAGCATTAAGTCATTTAATTAATCATTTCGTTTGGAAGGGTCTGATCAAACAATATTAAACAAAAAAAAAATGAAAGTGTTTCGTAATAATAATTAAAAAAAATTAATAAAAGCTTAGCTCTTTATAATTTAAAATCGGCTTTCAATTGATTGTCAAATACTTAAAACGTAAAAAAATATACATTTAATTACTGCAGCATACAGAAAAAAAGCAGAATTAAAGTTTCCATTAAGATTACAATTTTAATGAAAGGCCTTTACTCTTTTTCACATCTTTAATGTTATTTTCTAATTCAATTTGAGTATAATGTCTGATTTCTTTTGAATTAATATTTGAATGGAGGAAGTAGTAGTTAGTCTTATTTATTTGGAAACAAAAAATGTAGTTATATATATATGGGGAAATTAGAAATCCGTTAATTATTACAAGACTGAAAATAAAATATTTGCCCTTTATGGACTTCCTTTTTTAAGTACTTATTTGAAATGATTGTAAAACTCAATAAAAATGCCGATTTTCTCATTGTTAAGTACTATTTTATTTAATTATCAAAATGTTAACATTATTTTTTTATTTTCCTAAGTGCGTTTGTAAAGTTCTTAATTTATATCTAAACTGCTCAGTAAAATTTGGTAATTTTAATTAATTTTAATTTTAACTTGTGAATTATTTTAAGTAAAAAATTTTATTTAGAAAAATCGGACTAGATTAAAAGTGTTGATCTTTTAATTAATTTATTTCGAACTGGCAAAAGTTTTTCAAAGGGAGTTAATTAAAATGACGTGATATAGAAATATAAAAAAAACTCTAAATCCTAATTAAATAAAAATACCTTATAATAGTGTTTTTTTTATTTCCATTTTTCTGGAAAATACTCTCTACATATAGAAACATTATTTGAATGGAACTACAATGAGTTCGTCTTCTATAATTAAAAAAAAATGCATGTGGACGCTGGAATTTTTTTAAAAAATATATGTCCTGGAATGAGAAGTATGTTGTAACAAGTCAGTTCCATATCGACCCAAAGTAAAATGGAAAACTGTTTTCTAGTTAGAGTTTATTAAGATAGTTGAAACAGATGCAAAAAGAAGCGAGAACAAAATATGACTTTTACTTCAATAAGATAAAGATCATATTTTATATATATTTATAAATCATTTTCTTATTACGATAAAAAAAAACTTTATTCAGAGAGAAGAATGTTATCTTACCGAATCTCTTCATCGAAAGCGTAAATTTAGTCTCTGAGATATGAGTAACCAATTCATGTGGTGGTTATTTCAAATACCCGATTCTTTCTCTCGAGCTCGAGCAATTACTTTAGTTCGGTAGATAAAGTATCGGATAACTTCCACAACACCCAAGGTTCGATTCTGTGCGTCGTTCACTATGCTACATTGGTTATCCAGCCTGGAATACAGCTGCTACTACCACAGTTTTCGCAATAGTATGCTTATCTTCACTCACGTGATACGCTTCACGGGTGCTCTTTAATCGTTCCTCCGACCGACTCACTCAAAGCAGGGTACTGTGGTGATAATTTCTGATACCGAATACTTACGATCTGTGCCGAGAAAATACTTTAGTTTCACAGGATTAGCTATCGGGGTAGCACTGGTATCGTTCATGGTTCGATTCCGGACGTTTCTAAAAACACACCATGTGGCTTCCAGTTGCCCAGTGGATAAAGGCATTCGGCTAGTAAGCAGGGGTTTGCGAGTTCGAGCCCGACTAATGGACTTGACAAGGAAAAGTAAAAATGTAGTGATCATGCGATTTGGAGGGTTGCCAGCTTCGCTACTAAAATACTAGGAAGTCATCTAAAAATATCCAACAAATTATACTAGCGTGTATAAGGGACTGGTGTGCGATAAATCTGATAGGGGTCCAATGTCCTGCCTATACGCCTATTGAGGTTACGTCAGGTTACAAACAAAAGTGACACAGGCCTGCAAAAACCTAATATTCGGCAATGTAACCATCATACCTAGGGCGAGTGTTAATTTCACAAAAAAAAGATGGAAATTGTAGGGAACACTGTTTCTGCATGAGAATAAAGTTTATAATTTTTTTTTTTTGTTGTATTTATTATAAAATTAATATTATCCTTAATATTTGTAACTAATAATATTAATTAAAAAAATATTTAATATATGATTCGTAATTAAATTGCAAGTTTACATTTTAAATCTAAAACATGAGGCTTCATGTACAAAAAAAATATAATAAAAATCTACTTCAAATAAAACAATTTGAATGTTTTGTAATTAAGTTAAATGAGCCTATTCATTTCCTTCAAAACTTAAAGAATCTTCACGGAATTAAAAAGGGAATACTAAATATTATACATTTTACGTCTATCACTTGACAGCTTTTCAGATTAAGAATATACTGCATTCATTTTTTCACTGGCTTAAAAATACGAAATATAACTCCCATCTTCTCTTCTAGAATAAATTAATGCTTGTTTCTTGAATAATAATTTAAAGCTCCTTATCTTAATTTTTTACGAAACTATTAAATAAGTCTTTATTTTTTGAATATAACATGCTTATTATTTGGTATTTATTAGACTCGTGTTATTTAACTGAACACTTTAGAATCAAAGACAGCTTAAATTAAAACTCTTTATTTATGCATTTTTTTTAATATAAAACCTATCTTGTATTACTTACGATATGCAGGCTTTTTTTAAATTAATAATATCCATGAATAATAAATAGACTTATTATTATTCAGAAAAGTTATTCCTTGTAAAGCTTTATTAGATAAAATAATCCATTATTCATGCTCATAAAATAAACGTCTTAAAACAGTTTTTGATGCTCCTATCAATTTTTTTTATCTACCTAAACAATGTACTATTTCAATGAAGTATAAATTATTTTAAATTATCGTGTTTGTGGTTTTTCCATGTTGACTTCTGGAAGACGTTAAAGAATACGTTATCAAAATGCAGGTGCCTTGCATCTTTTAACAATGTTATAGAAACGCACACACTAAGCGCATTCTTTACAAAGTGATTTTTTAAATATGGTTTGTATCTAATAATTTATACATTAGCCCACATAAATTCAATTTGCAGCTAACAATGCTGTTACACTGTTAAAAATTTCTCCATTTACTTTATTTTCATATCGCAGGTTCTATGGTTTTGGAAAGTTCGTGTAGTTCTATTTAAAAATTATGGTAAAAATTATGAAAATTGTGTGATGAGGCACACTATAGATGGCTGGCCAAAATAACAGAAGGATTGATAAATGGATAGATGGATGGATGATCAGAAAAACGTATGAATTTATATATATGGATAAATAAATAAGGATGGTTGCATAAGATTTATATGGATGGTTTGATTTACAGGTGTGGATGGAATGGACATAATTATGGAATGAATGGAAAGCATAAATAGATATCGACGAAAAGGATAAATAGATGTGGATGGAATATATCAAAGGATAAATAGATGTGTAGGGAAAGGATGAATAGATCAGGATTAAATGAATGGAAATGATAAAAAAATATGGATGGAATGGATGGAAAAGATAAAAAGATATGGATGGAAATGATAACTAAATACGGACGGAGAGGAAAAATAGATATGGATGGAAAGGATAAATTGATATGGATGGAATGGATGAAAAGGATAAATAGATATGAATGGAAAGAATAAATAGATATGGATGTAAAGGATAAATAGATATGGATGAAAATAATAAATAGATATGTATGGAAAGGATAAATATATATGAATGGAAAGAATGAATAGATATGGATGGAATGGATGGAAAAGATAAATAGATATGAATTGAAAGGATAAATATATATGAATGGAAAGGATAAATAGATATGAATGGAAATGATAAATATATTTGAATGGAAAGGATAAATAGATATGGATGGAAAAGATAAATAGATATGGATGGAATGGATGGAAAAGATAAATAGATATGAATGGAAAGGATAAAAAAAATATGGATGGAATGGGTGGAAATGATAAAAAGATATGTAAGGAATGGATGGAAATGATAAATAGATATGGATGGAAAGGATAAATAGATATGGATGGAATGTATGGAAAAGATAAATAGATATGGATGCAAAAGATAAATAGATATGGGTGAAATGGATGGAAAGGTTAAATGTATATGAATGGAATTGATAGAAAATATAAATAAATATTGGAATGGAAAAAATAGGTATAGATATGGAAAAAATAGGTATAGATATGGAAAGAATGAGTATATATATATGGAAAGAATGGGTATATATATGGATGGGATCTTATATATTATTTATAATTTCTATAATATATTATTTCTATAGTAGATCCCCTTTACTCCTGTACACGCAACGAATCTTAAAATGTTTCCCTTCGTACGTGATTTGATTAGAATCTAATACACCAGACTCTTCTTTTATTGTAGTCCAAAAGATTTAGCATTTCTATTTGCAAGATTCGAGCTTGCACAAAATAAATGGTCCATTTTATTTAGAAGTCTGTTTTCTGTTTTCAGATGTAACGCAAACGTTTTAAGCCTTCCCATATTTATTCTTGCTGGATCGATGGAATGTACCTTTTAATGAAATTGCTATTTTATGGAAACACGAACATGCAAAACGTTTCCCCTTAATGCCACAGGATTAAATTTTATGGAGAATGCAATGACTCCCTTGGCATCGCTGCATTTGGCTTTGGGGGGGGGGGGGGATATTTAATTCCACTCTGAAGGCGAGAAGCAACATTTTAAAATTATGTAATATCTAAGGAATGCGAAACACCGGTATTGTGGATATCGTAATTTCAACTCTGAAATAAGTTTTAACATTGAGTTTTTTCGGTATCTTAATTAGAAGATGTGTTATAATTATAAATATTTTCCCTTGTGCATAGTCAAAATCGACGTCATAGTCGAATTTGGTTCGCGTTAATCTCAACTATGCCGGCAGATATTTTTGAAATTCGACAAGCTAGGCCCAATAAGCGCTTAGGAAATTGTCAAAATTTTAAAGTTGTTTTCTATTTAAAATTGTTCACAAAATTTACAAAATAGTTCACATATTTTACAAAATAGTTCACAAAGTTTACAAAATAGTTCCAAATAGACGTCATAGTCGAATTTGGTTCGCGTTAATATCAACTATGCCGGCTGGTATTTTTGAAATTCGACAAGCTTGGCCCAATAAACGGTTGGGAAATTATCAAAACTGTAAAGTTGTTTTCTTTGTGAAATAATTTACCTTTATATTTCCGATACATGCAATTTTTATATATTTATATTTTTAATTATTTTAATAAATATAGTTTCTTTCCAAAAACACAATAAAGCTTTAGATTAAAAAAATATTGCAACACAGAATTTTTTGAATTGTTTTTATAAATTTCAAGTTGAGGAGAGAGCACGCAAAACCATATAATGATGTAAACATTTAATTTTATAGAAAAGGATGATCTCCATCCCTTTTGCAATTTTTTTTTAATATTTCTAAAAATAACCATTTAATTTTAAAACGTGAAAATCCCGACCTGCTTAGAAATTGTTCTTGCGGTTTTCTGCGATTTGCGATTGGACTGAGATGTTTGTTTTTGCATGCTCCCTTCTCAGTTTATGTACATGGCTGGAAAAAACTGGAGGTTCATGGACCCATTTAGTGACCACTTATAGAGTTAAATTAGTAGACCTGAAGAAGAATTTACACGTTATCTTGTGTAGCTATATTAAAATGGAATTGAGTTATTGCAAAATTCTATACTTCCCATTCTATAGCACACCTATTTTATGTTTGTCTCAACATAACTTTTACTAAGTTCACATATTTTTAATTTTTTTTTTAAATAATGGAGATTCAATCCTATAGAATTTCTGTCTAAATAAAAATTCAGTATTTTGAAAGAAAAGTGAAAATTTTGAAACACTCCTAAATTCGAAATTATTCTCTCTTAATTAGGGGATGACCTTACTTATTTTAATGTTGTGCCGTTTTAATTAACGTAACAACGAAGAAGTAATTTTCTAGTTACTTAATTAAACAGGTCCTCAAAATATTATTTATTGCTAATTAATTGTGAAATAGAAATACATATTTAAGCCCCAAGCCTTCATTTTGCATTTGTTTGACCCAATTTATTATTTTTTTTAACGTAGAAAACCATCTGTTTGATTTATATTAACATTTATTGAAATATCTCATATATTTTGCATAGTTTAATGTACATTTAAAGTTGTTTTCTATTTAAAAAATTTCACAAAATTTACAAAATAGTTCACAAAGTTTACAAAATAGTTCACAAAATTGACAAAATAGTTCACATAATTTAAAAAATAGTTTACAAAATAGTTCCAAATAGACGTCATAGTCGAATTTGGTTCGCGTTAATATCAACTATGCCGGCGGGTATTTTTGAAATTCGACGAGCTTGGCCCAATAAACGGTTGGGAAATTATCAAAACTGTAAAGTAGTTTTCTTTGTCAAATAATTTACATTTATATTTCCGATGCATGCAATTTTTATATATTTATATTTTTAATTATTTTAATAGATATAGCTCTCTCTCTCTCCAAGAACAAGATAAAGCTTTAGATTAAAAATATATTGCAACGCAGAATATTTTTTTATTATTTTTATGACTTTCAAGTTGAGGAGCGTGTATTCAAAACCATATAATGATGTAAACATTTCCTTTTATAGAAAAGGATGATCTCCATCCCTTTTGCAAAAAAAATTTAATATTCCTAAAAATATCCATTTAATTTTAAAACGTGAAAATCCCGATGTGCATAGAAATGCATGCATCTACCAAACGTTCTTGCGGTTTTCTCCAATTTGCGATTGGATTGAGATGTTTGTTTTTGCATGAACGCTCCTGAATTTATGTACATGGCTGTAAAAAACTGGAGGTCCATGGATGCATTTAGTGACCACTTATAGAGTTAAATTAGTAGATCATTAGAAGAATTTACACGTTATTTTGTGTAGCTATATTAAAATGGAACTTGAGTTATTGCAACTTTTATACTCCCCATTCTATATCACGCCTATTTTATGTTTGTCTCAACATAACTTTTACTAAGTTCACATATTTTGACATATTTTTTTTAAATAATGGAGATCCAATCCTACAGAATTTCGGTATAAATAAAAATTCAGTATTTTGAAAGAAAAGTGAAATTTTTTGAAACACTCCTAAATTCGAAATTATTCTCTCTTAATTAGGGGATGACCTTATTTTAATGCTGCGCCATTTTAATTAACGTAAAAACGAAGAAGTAATTTTTCTAGTTACTAATTTAAACATGTTGTCAAAATATTAATTATTGCTAATTAATTGTGAAATAGAAATACATATTTAAGCCCCAAGCCCACATTTTGCATTGTTTAACCCAATTTATTAATTTTTTTAAACATAGAAAACCATCTGTTTTATTTATACTAACATTTATTGAAATATCTCATATATTTTGCATTGTTTAATGTACATATACAAAATTAATATTCGAGAATTAAAATTAATATTTTGCTCGAGTAATTGTTTGTATCTTATCACATAAATTAATTAATTATAATTATTTTTTGTATTATTTACAATAATTATCCCTCTACCCCGCTAGATGAGAGAAATGTAGCAATACATATTGAAAATAATTCCCTAATATTAAAAATTATTCATAATGAAATTATTTAGGTTTGATGTTTTGGAAAGTTTGGTAAATTAGAAGAATTTAACTATTGATGCTCAAGTCTAAAGTTTATAAAGTTTATATATATATATATATATATATATATATATTCTTATCCCCCCTCAATTATTTTAAATCCTCTGTGTTAGATCCTTTGTGCTTTTACCGAACTTGATAAATGTTGCATTCTAGCGAATTCTATGATTAAAAACTTTAAATGAATCTTTGTATAGAATGGTACGAATATTTTTTGCTGTGGTTTTTCTTTATAACTATTCTATAATAATTATGAAGCACCCGGTATATACAATTAAAATTATCCCACCACGCAATTTCAGATATGATATATAACTACTTATTGGTCATCCCTTTTATTCGTTTCTGTCTCTTCTATTAAAGGGCGCGGTTTGCCCAGTTGTAATCGGAGGATTGCGAGTTCGGGTATCTACGTGGACTTGTCAATTGTAGCGATCTTGTGATCCGAGATTCGTCCCTAATAAAATATCTAAAATTTCAACCGCCGTGTGTAAGGGACTGGTGCATCATAAATCGGATCGTGGTCCAATATCCTGACGCTAATTGAGGTCCCGTCATGTGCCAGTTCAGATGTTGCGCTCGTCATCTGTCCACAGTTCAAAAATACGAGGCAGTATTCTCGGGTCTTTCCTTCGATAGCACGCTGGACTTCGGAGAAATAGGTTCGAGTCACGATGAATGCCACTGCAATTTTTTTTTTAAAGTTTATACCTGAAAGGGTTCCTCGGTAACGCATGGCCAAAGAGCTATTATTTTTTAAAGAACATCCCAGCAAAAAATGTCAGCATAAAACTTTCATCAAAATTGTCAAATTGCAGGTTTTTTTAAGGTTTTATAAAGGATATTGAAACAAAAAACTGCGTTTTTTTTTTTAAAGTTTTTTATTTTCCCGCATAAAACCTTTAAAATCTCTGCATTTTCCCTTCATGATTAAAAATTGAAGCTTTTTGTAGGTTTTTTTTATGAAGGTTTTTTACAGTTTTTATGAAGGATATTGAAACATAAACCTTTAATTTCATAGATCTTCAAAAAAACTGCAGTTTTCCTGCATAAAACCTACAATTTCAAAATTTTTATGAAGGTTTTATTCTGACTTTTTTTGCTGGGATTATGGACCGCGCCCTATTTTGGTTCGGCGCTCTCTTTTCCCCTGGACCCTACAAATGAGAAGTTTCATGGACGATTTCGTTCCGGCTGTTTCGGGGGAGACGCCGAAATCCCAGTTCCTTCACCTTTTAATTTATGCGCACATCTGAACACCGGCGAGGATCACGTAAGCCGCCAGTATATCCTGCCCAACTGACAGATATGAAGGCTACGGAACATTTACGATTGTCGTAACCGCGCTTCCGAACCGCAGTTCTGAGAAACTCTTCTGGGGTGCATGAATGGAGACTTGTCACCATAAAACAAATCGGGAGGGGGAGGACACACCGACACGTGATGTTCTGGACTCCACCCGTCGGAGCAGGGGCGAGACTTGGAAATCCATCAGAGCTTGAAACTCATTAAGGAAATAGGCGAATCGCTTCAGATACGAACAAACATTTTCGTTGTTTGTGGTGTGCTTTTTTTTATAACCTTCACGGGGAAAGTCATATAACAGCAAAATGAATCCCAACCTTCAAAGTTTCATGAGCAGATGCTTGTAAAAAGACTTCTTTCTGTAAATTCAAGGTGAAGTCAGTGACTTTGCTTTCTTTGAGTACTTTCAATGTTGTTGTGGGGTCAGTTGTTTATGTTTTATATATATATATTAAAAAAACCCAGCTGAAATGGATGGTTGTTTCTGTGTTATCAAAATCACGTACAAAAATGCTGAAGCATAGTTAATCAAGTAAAATTTCAATAATAAAAAGTTAGTCTGAACATATAATTTAATTTCAATTTCAGTGTACCTCTTCTGAGATTATAAAAATTTCAGTGTAACTCTTCTGAGATTATAAAAATTTCAGTGTAACTCTTCTGAGATTATAAAAATTTCAGTGTGACTCTTGTGAGATTATAAAAATTTCAGTGTACTTCTGAGATTATAAAAATTTCAATGTAACTCTTCTGAGATTATAAAAATTTCAGTGCAACTCTTCTGAGATTATAAAAATGTCAGTGTACCTCTTCTGAGATTATAAAAATTTCAGTGTAACTCTTGTGAGATTATAAAAAATTCAGTATACTTCTGAGATTATAAAAATTTCATTGTAACTCTTCTGAGATTATAAAAATTTCACTGTAACTCTTCTGAGATTATAAAAATTTCAGTGTAACTCTACTGAGATTATAAAAATTTCAGTGCAACTCTTCTGAGATTACAAAAATTTCAGTGTAACTCTTCTGAGATTATAAAAAGACAACCTGCCGCGGTCAACAAGGAAGTATGGTAACTAATGCATTGTAATAGAAGAAGAAAAGGGACAGAGATGTCGTAGAAATATCATGAATATAAACAAATACACTTTCACTTTGTTAAAAGTTCATTGTAAACCTATCGAATTCAATTAGAATTACCCAGCGCCGCCTTTTATCAACCACGGGGCCCGGTGTGAACCTAATAGTGGGGCCCCTTTAGTTTTCTACATAAAATTTTGAAAAGTTCGAGTAACAATTATGAATTATCAAACTTTTTAATAAGTTTTTTAGGGAAAACCAAGCAGAATTTTGTTATTAACTACAACTGTAGTTGACAATCAACTGTAAATGTTAGATGCGGCTATGTTTCATTTGCGTTAAATAGTTTTTAGATAACTTATTTACATAAAAAATCTACATTATTCTGTTCGATTTATTGAAAATTAAATACAATCCTGATATCTCATCAAACGAGTTTAAATTTAATTGAGCTATTTGTCAAACAGTTGGTGTCGGAATGGATCACTCCAAAGTGTAAAAGCATAGAATTGTATTTCTGTCCTGATACCAACTGTAATTAATTTTAAAGGTGTTTCATGTAAAAAAAATTCAATTTATCCAACATTTATATTTTCTGTAATTTTCTCTGAACGAGGTCCCTTTAGAAGCGGGGAACCTTGTGCAGTGGCACGCGACGCACCCCCCAAAGGACGGCTCGAGAGTTATCTATAAATTACGTCGCTATGTATTTTGTATGTGAAAACACAGTTATATCAATTGAAATATTCACGGTATCATGTAAAGTTGCAAACATAACTGAATTTTTTTGAGATTTAATTAATCATCTCGAAAAAATCTTACATTAATGGAGCAAATTTAGCCACTGCACTGGAAAGTTGATTTCTTCCCATTTTATAGCGTGTATATATAGCGTGACATTTGGCTGTCTACAAACTTGAAATGTCACGCAACCCTTTTATTTACTATTACAGTGGTTACCAAAACTTGGTTCGGAGAGTCACAAAGAAAAATAGTTAAAATGCATTGAACGGCATGCAATGCATTGACCCAACTTGGACGAGATTGTGAACCAAAAATAAAGATTTCATGTATCCCATACAGTTCCAAAATCAGCGAAGTAACTAACTTAAATGACTATTGCAATGTTTTAATGAGGTTAAATGTACAAGTAATACACTAAAAGTATTTCAACTTCTGATTATGGTGTTATATTTTCTATATATTTGTTGGGTAAATTTATATCCATGTTCTCAGTAAATTTTGTGTAAAATTAATATAAATTATGAAATTAATTTTAGAATTTTTCTTCTCTTCATTTTCATGCTTAAACAAAATTAAAATGTATGCATACTCAGAAAGTGGGGGACGTCCATAAGCATATATGAATAAAAAAGGTCTTTGGTCCTTTTTTTTAGTTTTAGCTAGGCGCTAGGGAACCGCTGTACTATTAGATCACGTTTAACCATAAGTAGTCCTATAAAAAGTAACTTCAAAATTAATCCCGGCTTTTGTATTTCTATAACTATTATTCAGAACAAATAAGTTCTATAAATATATCATTTAATTTACAAAAAGAAGTTTAATGGAAAAAGTACCTCAATTTGTTGTGGCTGAGATCCAGCACTTCAATCCAATGTCCATAATTCTCCATCAAGGTGATCGGGATAGATCGCATATTCTGATAGGCCGCCGAAATTCTATTTTCAGGCTCGACGACAGCTGTTACCGTGCCTTCATCTGTCAGTATTTGCACGTTTGTGGTCATTCCTTTGATCATTAGTTTCATTTTCCCTTTTCTTTAGAAAGTAGTATAAACACTTTTCGAGCTGTTAAACCATTACTAGAATTCGCTTCGTTCGAAAATGTTAATATCAGTCTTCCACTTTGGCCGAGTAAAAATCGTTTGGTTGGTGTTTGGATTTCATTGTGTTTTGTTGTATGTCGAGATTACGAGACGTCACGTGATTCTGAAACAATCTCGGTGGAATGACAACTTTCAGATGGCGTTTTCCTTCCTATCTTCACACTTTTAGAGTGATAAAGATAGAGCGATTAAGGAAAACATGATAACAGGTTCAAAGGATGTTTTTTTAAGGAAATTAAAAGAACACTTGCAAATGTGATAATAAAAAGAAATTTTAATAGTTCTAACACAATGAAAGCTTCTTTTTTTACTGAGATAAAATTAAATGTAGAAACAAGGAAGAAAACGAATTAACTTTGTTTTTAAATGGATGCTTTTTAATGTTTTTCATTACATCAAAAACATGATAATAGAAAAGATAACAATTTGAATCACCCTTTTCTCTTGATGATTCAAATTAAAGTTCTAGAGAAAGATTGTTTTTTAACAGATGAGATCGTGTAAATGAAATAGGTAGGTTTTAAACTTAAAAGAATCTCTTATGTATTTGTTAAAAAAATATTTTATTTTCATTCAATATGAGAATTAGTTTAAGGAAATTTCACTACGTTAGTTGAATAAATTTGTTTAAATGTTTATGCATTTTCTGCAACAGCACTAGAATTCCATTGGTAGAGAAGGCCATGGCCCAAATAAATACATAGGCAAAATAAAACAAAATACATTTAAAATGTTTGTATATTTAGCACTGAATGCAGATGCCTAATGTACGGGAAGATATATGAACGAAAGAAAATGATACGTTGAAGAATGATCATAGTACGACGAATTTGTGATATTCAATGTTTAACAATGACAATTGTTATCAAATACGGGACATTGGAACACGACTTATGCCCAAGCAATGTATAAGAAATATAAAGTTCGAACCATTTAAATTTAGTCTTGGTACCAAATTGTCTCTGTAAGTTCGGTAAACATTCTTGACCATTAAGTCAGTTTAAAATGCTTAGACCAGAGAGTTGTAATATTAAATAGAGAGCGCCTTCAATACCAGACTCTCGTAAGGCCGCGGTGTCAACATTAAAAAGAAAAACTCACATCACGTGGTTATAGCGCTGCCACATTTGGCGTTCAGACATCTGCAGGAGTTTCATATTTGGCGCACTTCTTCTCTTTTGGTGATAAGGAGTTCTGTCCGTATTCAACTTTTTAACATATATGTACGTATTTACTTATTTGCAAACAATATGCGCTAAATATTTCCTCTTCATTAACGAAAAGAAAATATTTTATTTGTGTTCAATACTCGAAGAAGCGAAACTCTTTATATTTCTCAGGTTTTATTGTTCATATTTTCTTATTGAAGTATACAAAATAACAAGTGAAAGAACTTCGCTTATGGTAAATTTTTTACATAAAAACATAATGCAATTATTTCAAAACGACAAAGTAAGAAAAATCTTCTTAATATACGTGTTATGTACCATGCGAGCTGCGGAGACGAGAGACGATCGGGAATTGGCATCTTTTCTCTCGCGCGTTGGCGCACTTGGCGCTCTTTCTCCTCACGGCATACTGGCAAACCTTCATTCGGCAGACATCGATCCTACGATTAGGACGTTTTTTAGCATGGGTCTAGGATGACCAAATTCACCGTCTCTCCGTTTCCCGGCTCAGAATGACCGGTTGCTTGCATAATCTCTTTCTAATAAATCGTTTGTCACCAAAAAGCTATACAGTCCATTTTAATTAACCAGCGCCGGTACTCTAGAAGTAGTACGTAACATGGTCCGATCTCCCGGAGTGTTTTGATTTTGAGGAAACGAAACAGTAGCAAAAAGCAAGCTTTAGAATTTAAAACTAAAATGTCATTAGTAAAGTAAGGACCTTGGACTTTTTCGCACGAGCTTTGAACTTTTTAGTGTAAACGTTGGACTTTTGGTTTCGATTATGGACTTGACAGCACTAAACCGAAAGCGCGGCCTGCTCAAAGGCCAAATAACAAAGTTATCAACGTTTATAAAGGAAGAAGCCAGTTCAACGAGTGAAATCGGCTTAAACGTCAAGATAGAAAAAGTTAAAAAGATCAGCTCTCAACTGGAAGAATTGCATTTGGAGTATCACCAGCTGATAAAAGATGATAAAGATCTCATAGAACATGAAGATATACTATGCAGTTTGGAAGACGATACTGAAAACATTGAGGTAAGCCTGAAAGAACTTTTATACTCCTTGAATAGTAATACTTTGGGCTCGCCTAACACTCAAAAGAGAATAGGTGATGAGTCACCGCGTAGGGTAACAGTAAAGTTACCGGATATACCACTTCCAAAATACGCCGGATCTTACGCTGATTGGAATAATTTTAAAAAGCAATTCACATCGTTAATTGAAGAAAATGAACAACTAACCCCCCAACAAAAACTGTATTATTTGCAATCGGCCTTGGAGGGTAACGCAAAGGACATTCAAACAACTGAAGACTCGTATGACTCTCTTTTTAAAGCCCTTGAAGATCGATACAACAACAAACGCATGATTGTGAACTGCCACATTAATGAAATTATAAATGTGCAAAAATTAACGAGCGAATCTTCGAAAGAACTTAGATCGTTGCTGGATAAAGTGCTCAAAAACGTCAGAGCATTAGAGTCGATCGATTTTAAGCAAAATGATTTAAGTAGAGCTATTTTAATTAATATATTGTTGAGTAGAGTTGATCAAGAAACGCGTAAGCAATACGAAATGTCATTAAACTCTAATAATCCGCCCCAGTGGGATGAATTTATTGAATTTCTAAAAATCAGATGTCAGTTATTAGAGAATGTGCGGCCAGAAAAAACATATCCCTTTAGGCCCAAAATAATAAATAAATCAAACAATTTCATGCTTAGCAGCAATGGTTTAAAACCATGCGTTTTTTGTAAAAACATGCACTCTCTCTTTAAATGTGTGGAATTTCAAAAACTAAATATCAATGAAAGATTTGACTTTATCAAACAGCAGAAGCTTTGCTTTAATTGTTTTGGAACTCATAGAGTGTCAGCCTGCAAATCTAAGTTTAAATGCAAACATTGTCAGAAGATGCATAATTCGCTTTTACATAATCCCGCACCTTCGCACGATCCGAGTACATCAAAAGAGGTTACTCGTGCTCAAGAGGCTTCAACTGAAACCGAGGAAATAAATCAACAGTCTGTTTGTACAACAGCTGCTTCTTCTGATGGTTCAGGATTGCGCAGCAAAACAGCGTTATTGCCCACTGCCATCATTAAGATTAGAAATTCGCAGGGAATAAAAATACCAGTTCGATGTCTATTAGATTCAGGCTCCGAAACCAATTTTTTGACACGGGATTGTGCCATCATGTTAGGACTAACTCAAGTAAAATTCCGATCCTCAATATACGGATTAAATGGACTAACAACTGAAATAAAGTCTAAAACTAATTCTTTAGTATCTAATAAAAAAGAGGACTTTAAACAAAAAATGGAATTTCTAATTGTCCCACGAATTGTGGCCAAAACACCTTCATCTCTTATTGATTTTCCAGCACATTCCTTGCCTCCAAATATAGAATTGGCTGATCCTGAATTTTCAATCCCTCGGAAAATTGATGTACTGTTGGGTGCTAATGTATTTTTTGAGATATTGAAATCAAATCAAATCAGACCTCCTAATAGCAACCTTATTTTACAAGAAACCAAGTTTGGATACGTTGTTAGCGGAGAAGGTTCTTTCAAGTCCAATGAAGCATTGCATTGCGGACTTTCCGTTACAAATGACAATCTTGATGAAATATTAAAGAAATTTTGGGAAATCGAATCCCTAGAGGAACCTGTAATGAAAGGACAAGAAGAAGAGTTTTGCGAAACACATTTTCTGCAAGCACACAAAAGAGAGCAGGATGGGCACTACACCGTTAAAATGCCCTTTAAAGAAAATCCAACTAGTTTGGGAAATTCAAAAGATATTGCCCTTAAAAGATTAAATTCGTTATGGAACCGTTTGGGAAGAGATGCTCAGTACCTATCTTTGTATAAAGATTTTTTAAAAGAATATGAGGATCTCGGTCACATGATAGAAGTTAAGGACAATAGCGAAAAAAGTGGTCAGTACTACATTCCACATTTAGGCGTTCATAGGCCTGACAAGAGCTCCACAAAATTAAGAGTGGTTTTTAACGCATCAAGCCCTAGTTCTAAGGGAAACTCACTGAATTCCTTGCAGTATAATGGTGGAATCATACAAGATGACTTATTCTCAATTATTCTACGTTTTAGAAAGCACCTAATTGCATTCACTGCAGATGTTCGAATGATGTATCGAATGATTTGGGTGCATCCTGAGCAAAGATGTCTTCAGCGAATCCTTTGGAAAGAAGGTGTTGACAAGCCCGTGAAGATGTTCGAGTTGGCTACAGTAACATACGGCTTGGTCAGCGCTGCGTATCTAGCAACCAGAGTACTAAAGCAACTGGCTTGCGACGAAAGGATCGATTTTCCTCAGGCAGCCAACGTGGTTGAAAACGACTTTTACATGGATGATGTTCTCTCTGGTGGTTCTAATCTCGAGGAAACCAAGGAATTGCAACGACAATTAATTCAAATAATGCAAAGAGGTGGCATGGAGCTGCATAAATGGTCTGCAAACCATCCTGAACTCGTTAGTCAGGGTTCAGCAATTTCTGAAGGCTATACTTTTGCGAAAGAAACAAAAGTTCTAAGACTCTTGTGGTGCCCAGATAAAAATCTTTACTCTTATAAAGTCACAGTGGAGCCTTCACCAGTGCTAACAAAACGATCAGTCTTGTCAACCATTGCTAAGCTTTTCGACCCCCTAGGCCTCTTAGGCCCTATTATTACAAAAGCTAAAATCTTCATGCAACAGCTTTGGTCATTACCACTGGACTGGAACGACTCCCTTCCTAAAGAAAAGGCTCAAGAGTGGGAACAGTTTTTGTGTTCTTTACCTTCAGTGCATAATATTAAAGTGCCAAGATGTGTTTTAGGTGAAAATTTGAATGTCTATGAAGTGCACGGTTTTGCAGACGCATCTGCAAAAGCATACGGAGCAGCTATTTTCATTAAGTCTTCATCTTCGAGTGGTGAAATTCAAGTCAGTTTACTGTGCAGTAAAAGTAGAGTTGCGCCCATCAAGCCCGTCACTATTCCAAGGCTAGAGCTCTCTGCAGCAGTATTACTAGCGCAGCTTTATAACAAAGTTGCAAGATCCATCAAGCTTGAGGTAGCAGAGAGCTACTTTTGGTCTGACTCTACAATCGTGCTTGCCTGGCTAAAAGGTGATCCAATGCGCCTCAAGACCTTTGTCGCCAATTGAGTTGCTACAATTAAGCAGCTCACAGAGGTCCAGCAATGGCGTCATGTGCCGTCTGAACAGAACCCTGCAGATCTCATCTCAAGAGGTCTAGATCCAAAACAGCTAGTGAACAATAGTTTGTGGTTCACTGGTCCTCTATTTCTACGAGAACCTCATGTGCCAAATGATGCAGTAGGTCCACCTTCATGTGAGTATTTCAACGAGCTCAAAAATCCCAAGAATAGTGATGAGGGGCATTTGGCTCTTACTGTAAGCACCAGTGGTTCACCTGCAACAACTTCATCTTCAGTGTTGTCAGATAGTTCTTTAAGTGATTATATAATGAGTATATCTAATAGATATGTTAAAATTGTTCGTATTTTAAGTTTTATCTTTAGGTTTTTTAATAATGTGAAATATCCTATGCAAAGGAAAAATGGGCCTCTTGGATCTGAAGAGCTTAAAAGGGCTGAGATTGTATTAGTCAAATGGGCACAAGAAAGGGAGTTTCATGATGAGTTAATTGATTTAAATAAGGGTAAACAAGTAAAACCCCAAAGTAAAGTGAAATCTCTTAATCCCTTTCTTGATGATGACAAAATTCTGAGAGTGGGTGGTAGGTTAAATCATTCAAATTTAACTTATCAACAAAAAACATCCAGCTCTTTTGCCAAAGGGTCACAAATTTACCAAAATAGTTGTGGAATACTTCCATAAAAAGTTTCTTCACATTGGCCCACAATCCTTACTACATTGTGTTAGGCAACAATACTGGCCACTTAATGGCAAAAATCTATGTAGAAAAATAGTTTATGATTGTGTTACTTGCACTAGAAGCAATCCTGTTGTAGGTAATCAATTAATGGGAGACCTTCCAACTAAAAGAGTTAACCCTGCACCCCCATTTTCCAATACTGGTGTAGATTTTTGCAGGCCTTTTCTTATTAAGTACAAAGGTCAAAGAAAAGGATCTTTGAGCAAAATCTATGTGTCTGTTTTTGTTTGCCTGGCAACTCGAGCTATACATCTTGAAGTAGTCTCGGATTTAACTTCTAACGCCTTCATTGCAACTTTAAAGAGATTCTTTGCTAGGAGGGGTTTATGCTCCTCGCTACTATCAGATAACGGGACAAATTTTGTGGGAGCCAGTGCTGAAATTAGACGTTTGCATAATCTTGTTGGGAATCCCGACGAAGTTTTGGCTAGCTATTTGTCATCCGAAGGCATAGAATGGAAATTTAATCCTCCTAGAGCTGCACATTTTGGAGGAATTTACGAAGCGGGTGTCCGTTCCTTTAAATTTCACTTGAAAAGAGTTATGGGTAGTGCTAGTTACACTTATGAAGAATTTCTAACGGTAGTTGTGCAAATAGAGGGAATTCTGAATTCAAGGCCAATAACTCCCTTGTCTTCTGACCCCAATGAGTTGGAAGCCTTGACTCCTGGTCATTTCTTAGTGGGTCGACCTTTAAATGCATTGTTAGAACCAGATCGTTCAGAAACCCCAGACAATAGATTAACACGTTGGTAACGTTCAACTAAAGTTACACAGTATGTGTGGAAACGTTGGCATCGCGATTATTTAAATCATTTGCAGCAAAGAAATAAATGGCAATTCACCAAGGAAAATGTTAAATTGAACACTGTGGTGATACTAAAGGACGAAAACTTGCCTCCATGTAAATGGTTATTAGGTAGAATAGTACAGTTATTTCCAGGTGTAGATGGGAAAACTAGAGTTGTGTTAGTGCGTACCAAAACTGGTACTCTAAAAAGACCTATAACCAAACTGTGTATTTTACCAACTATGTAATGTGAAATGTAACTTTGTATAATATTATTTGTAACTCTGTATATATCTTATGTCTTGTAAGTTTATGTATAACCTTTTTTTGAATGTTTCACATTGCAACGCCGGGCGGAATGTTATGTACCATGCGAGCTGCGGAGACGAGAGACGATCGGGAATTGGCATCTTTTCTCTCGCGCGTTGGCGCACTTGGCGCTCTTTCTCCTCACGGCATACTGGCAAACCTTCATTCGGAAGACATCGATCCTACGATTAGGACGTTTTTTAGCATGGGTCTAGAATGACCAAATTCACCGTCTCTCCGTTTCCCGGCTCAGAATGACCGGTTGCTTGCATAATCTCTTTCTAATAAATCGTTTGTCACCAAAAAGCTATACAGTCCATTTTAATTAACCAGCGCCGGTACTCTAGAAGTAGTACGTAACAATACGTGTTACGTTCCCTTAAATTGTGCCACTCGTTCAAAAAAAACTATATTTAAATACAAAATTAAACACAAAACCATATTACAATACTTCGATCTCGTTTAGTTCTTAAAGTCGCCAAGGCCTGCCAACTAATATTGGCGCATGAATGAATTGGCATTTCCACATATCACATGGTTTCAATGATGGATACACGGAAATCAGCATTTTTATTCCTCTATTTGTATCATTACTCTATGGCTTAGACTTATTCAGGGTATTAACTATTAAAAATTAAAACATATTTGTGATACTGTTGATATTCATTAAAATAAGGGATACTACACTGTAAATATAATTGTACTTAAAAATGAGTAGCTGAAACTACTTATTTTTCTTTGAGTACAATTGCATTGTAAATGAGCGATGACGTACTCAAATTGAAGTAACCGTACTTTCTCAAAAATGAGCAGTGGGATTTAATATCGCTGATATCAGCTTCTGTCCCAGCCATCTTAACAAAGTGACCTGACAAACTAAAAATAGATGTTCAGAAGATGGTTTTCCACATTATTTGATGTCGATTGCTTAAATGGAAACTGAGTTATTACAATTCAATTATTTTACTTCCCATTCTTTTGGGACACTTTTTTTAACATTTCTCCTGTTTATAACTGCTTCACATCGCCCAACGGATAACGTACTAGACGGCGGTGAGGAGTATTTGGGTTCGATTCCCGGTAAGTGTTGGTTGTAATAGTTGATATTTATTGGAAGTGATTTATAAAGGCAGCCTTCGTGTAGGCAAGCAACTGCTCTATTTACTCATTGTATTAATTTTTGAGTACATGCATTTTTCAAAAACGAGAGTTATGTATTCGGAGCCATGAGAATCATCGAATGTAATAAACAAATTTACTTATTTTTGAATACCTATTTTTAACATCGTATTATCCTACATTTTGTCTATATTTCGAACCTCAAAAAGACCCAGAATCAGAGATTTTAGCTGTCGAACGCTTCGTAATCTGCTTCTGTACATAAAACATTTCACAAAATGGTTGTAACGTTCAAACTCTCATATACACCCTCAGACAACAAAAAAATATAACTAAACGTTCAAGTAAACTGAATAGTGTCTCTGTTAAGCTTTAATTAAATCAATATGTCGCTTCTGTATTAAATTTTGTATTTTATGTCTGAAGTGGCTTGTTATTTGTTTTCCGTCTGGTTATTGCTGGCTTACAGAGTTCAGGAACACGGCAAATCTGTTTTAATAGTTAATCTCTCGAGTCAGTCTAGCTCATTTTTGTTTTAAAATTCATGAGACTCGAAAATCTATTTTTATCTGCATGGATTAGTTTATATTCAGTTTGAAGGGAAAAAAAATTACATACATGAATGCTACTGTTAAAACTGTTAGATAAACGTTATATCATAGTGCTGCCTCAGGTTTTAATAGTAATTTGTCCGGAATGTAACGTATGCGTTAACGTTATATCTAAATCGCAAAACTTTTTAATAGTAGTTTATAATGAACGAAAAAATGGGTAGGGAGAGTCCAACTGTACGATAAGGTTTGGTAAGTGAATACTTTATACGGGCGCATCCGCCTCTGGTAAGTTCTAGATCTCCCCTCACTTGTCATAAGTTTCAACTTCTTGGTATCAGTTTGTTCGTCTTGAGCTGCTGATTCAACATGTTTAAGTTTCCTATGCCAGAATCATGGCCTCATAATGAAATTTATACTAATCGTCAACTTACAAATTTTGGCCTCATTATAAAATCTTCTACTAATCGTCATTTTCCACTACATTGTAAAACAGAGGTACTTAAAAATGAATACTTGAACATACTCGTTTGTCATTGAGCACAGTTACATCGTAAATGAGCGATGACGTATTACTCAACTTTCAGTAATTGTACTTTCGCAAAAATTATCAGTGTGTTTTAATATTGCTCATCTCAGCTTCTGTTCAAACCATCTTAATAAAACGACCTGACAACCTTAAAACAGTTGTTCAAAAGATGGTTTTCCACATCATTTGATGTCGATTGCTTAAATGGAAACTGAGTTATTACAACTCAATGATCTTACTTCCAATTCTTTTGGCACACCTTCTTAATATTTCTTCTGTTTATAACTTCTTTAAGTCCCCCTGGCAGTTTAACGAATAAGGTTTTGAAGATCTGGGTTCGATTCCCGGTAATTATTGATATTTATTGAAAGTAATTTATAAAGGCAGCCTTTGTAGGCAAGCAACTGCTATTTTTACTCATAGTATTCATTTTTGAGTACGTGTCTTTTACAAAAACAAAACTTATGTATTCGGAGCCATGATAAGCATCGAATATATTAAAAAATGAGTACATTTTACTTATTTTTGAGTAACTATTTTAACAGTGTACACACAAATTTCACAAAAAAATGGTTTCAATTATCAACTAGTCAAATGAAATTGTAGAAATCGTTGTTCTCTTTTATTTAAATACAAACTCGCTACCAACCGATTATTAAACAAGCCAACGTTTGCCCGAAATTTTACTTATTCCCCGCTTCCCCCCCCCCCACCCCCCACCCCCGTCGACCTGGTGCAAAGGTCAGAAGGGGAGTGGATTAACATCTGCTTGATTTCGTCAACTTGAAGAATTGATAAACATAAGAAGCGTTAAAAAGGTGTGCAAAAAGAATAGGAAGTAAGATAATTGATTTGTAATAACTCGGTTTCCATTTAAGAAATCGACATTAACTAATGTGGAAAACCATCTTCTGAACAAATATTTTAAGTTGGTCGGGTCGCTTTACTAAGATGGTTTGAACAGAAGCTGAGATTAGCAATATTAGAAATATTACACTGCTTATTTTGTAGGAAGAACGGTTACTTAAATTTGAATACGTCATAGCTCATTTACAATACAATTGCGCTCAAAGAAAAACGAGTAGATTCTGGTACTCATTTTTAAGTAACTTTTTTTACATTGTATATTTTTTATGGTAAATTATTTATATTTTCCTTCTGCCTGTCTTCTGCACTTTTATTGCTGCAGACAGGCCTGCCTTTTGCCTTTACGCAGCAATAAAAATGTTGCAAGATGTAAATACATTTAAAATGAAACGCGTGCGTATTAAGTCTTAATATTTTATAAGTAGCTTTAATCTATAAATTCGGATACGTGGTTTAACTTAACTAATTTAAAGATTCATTTTAAATATGTATTTGAATATTTACAAAATATTGCCATTAATAATTCAAAACAATAACTATTATAGTAGAATTAATATATTTCCCATTTTTAATTGTTACTTCTGCCCAATAATCACGGATTTTTTTTAAAAATACGTACAATTAAATGCTATAAAATACAAAAGAAAATTGATTTAATATCCATTTATTATATGGAATCCAATGATAACGTGATAACATGAATTGCATTTTTTTTCTTATAACATATCGTAAAAATCAAAGATTCACAGAATCTAATTTAGTGTATTGAATAACAGTAATGACAGCGAATGTCTTTAAAATACACTTAGAACAGAAAAAAAAATAATCTAGGAATTAATTTTGAAATCCACCGCTGTGTGTAAAAGAAATCTTTAACACTTTGATATATGTTGTAGTTGATAAAGGTTGTAAAGTGTCATCACGGTGATACGACTTATGCGCAAAGTGTAGGGTAATAGGTTATGGGGTAAAATGTTTTTTTTTAAATTAAATATTGAATTACACATTGTTAAACTTATATTTTTATATTGTTTTTCGTTGTTGTTAATTTACTTTGTTTAAAGAACAATTTAGCAAAACAAGAAATGAGATAAAAACTCGTCTTATAGAACATTGCGTTAAGAATATTAAAATACAAATACAACGTTAAAATACGCAATAAAAGTCCATACAAATCTGGACATGTTTCGGGAGACACATCTCCCTTCATCAGCAGAAAATGAAAAGTCTGTGTGTAACAAAATATAAATAAACCCAGAATTGAAAGTGTTGCCAAAGAACAAAAAACATAAAACTATTTCAATCGGTTGGAGTTGACTATTGTGTGCCAACAGGCGGGGAATACTGGGACCGCAAATGTTTCATTGACAATCAAATCAATATTGCTAAATATATGAAACGCCTCCAGGAAGTTAAGTTCAAATGGAGATCTGGGTTTGCAAATTAAATGTGGGTTAGAGAAATCAAATATATGACCATGTTCCCAAGAGTGCTTGGCAATGGAGGACTTCTTTATCGAGAAGACAAGAAATGGTTACTAATTAATAATTAGTATAGTTTTATATATTAAAAAAAATTAGGTACAGTGTTATGTGGAGAAATTAGCACAATCTCTGACTTCGTGTATTAAGAAAATACACAATTTGCCAATTGTCATGCAAATATTATTCTGATGAAATGAAGGAGGATATTTAGTGATACTGTCTTTTTAAGAACTGGAAAAATCACTTGAGGTGATTTTACTGCAGCACATCACTCAAAATCTACAAAACACGAGAAAAATTCCATATTGCCAACAATGAATATCAGCCGCCATTGTTCCCGAGGATTGAAGACGTTAAAAAATCACAAGGACATTAAAAAAATTCGATTATTTTTTTTCTCACGTATCCTTCCATTACCCCTCCCGTCTTTGATACATTCGAAAATGACGTCCGATGATGGATCACATTCCAGCAGTATCGGATAAATCGATTAAGAACAAACCATCGATTGTAACTTAATATATGCATCGATTATATCGAACGTGACGTGAATGCCAACGAAAGAAAAGAGTAATCACTCAAAATGATTTTAATACATATAAAAAAAGAAATTCGAATTTGAAAGGGGAAATGTGTCATTCCATCAGTCCTTGTATAGTTCAGCAGCTGGAATAAAAGAATTCTTGTATTCCATTATATGCAATGAATCTATTGTTCTGAAGTTGTATTTGTTATATAGTTAATAGGTCTTGAAGCTATGAGGGGGGAAATGGCCAGGTATGGAGGTTGACGACCCTTTTCCTGGAGATTTTTTTTTTCAACTTAACATCTGAAATAAAATAATGAAAAATGGCGCAGTTTACTGGATTTACAATGGGTTCGCAAAAAGAAAATTTAAAGAGATCTCTATTCCTATGGCTTACGAACATTCCTCGAGCACAAAACCATAGAAATGTATGTATTTTTGAAAACAGGGGTCATACAGCCAATTCAACCTTTTAATAAAAATCCGAAAAGTTATTGTTTTTTAGTCTATAAATATTTAATATATAAAAAAAATATTTCCGAGGAAAATTTCGGACTTCTAACGAAATAACACTGTTAAAAATAGGTACTCTAAAATAAGTAAAATGAACTCAATTTTGAGTACATTCGCTGCTTATCATGGCTCCGAATGCATAAATTTAAATCTAGTCAATGGTGAAACATATATTTGGGATTATAAGCGTTAACATAGCAAACTTAACATCATGAATCGTTTATCCAATCTACTGGGTCATAAACGACATTTTCTAGTATCTCCAAAGGGCGCTTTTATTAATTTTTGTTGATTCGTTTTTGACGTGTAGCGTCTTTCAAATATGCTTCTGATAAGTGGGCATGTAGGGCGAAGTGGATCATAATGGAAACATGCTCTTACTGAAATCTTGAGCTGCGAAACAGCGTTGGTGAAGTTTCATCTATCTGACGCTCGCAAATGCTGTTCTAGGTACGAGACTCAACATAGAAAACTTACATCTGTTTGTCCGGAATACAAAAAGATACCACTGACTTGAGTTTAATGTTAACCCACCAGAACTCGCGCCGCGATCGAAATACTCACACCAAGAAGAAAAAAAGTATATCTGGTGTTCTACGTCATATAGGCGAAGGTGCTGCTCTCTCTAGCTTCTCCTTGTAACCTTCTCTTGCCGCAATCAATTTCATATTATAGTTATTGTTTAGTTTAAAATATTTCGTTTATTAAATATTTTTTGAGGGAAATAGGTGGTGTGAGAAAAATTCCCACTCGCGAGTTCTCAGGCCACTCATTTTGACGCGGGTTCTGGAGGGTTAAACCCTGCGGCCGTGTCCATACACGCGGCCTACTTACTGCATACTTATTTACCAATGCTGCACCGACGAAGATCCCAACTAAGAGGGGACATGCAGCTAATTCTAATATTAATTAAATATCTTTCCTATATTCTACAAATCCTAAGTCAATGCATCTTGAAATTTGTATACAGCCCCTGAAAACGAAAAAGTCCTAATTATTTAGTTACTACATCAATCGATTTTAATGACTTTCCGTTCATCCTAAAATTCTTTAATAAAGTCTTACCGGTCGTAAAAGTTAATTGTTGGTTTAACTAATACGAGTAGAAACGGGGACACTTTTTATTTTCTTTCTGCTTTCTTTTCAGACTCGGGTCGTTTCGCATGGCTCACAGATTAAGCCCCCGAAAATTTCACCCCTACTTCCACTTTTGGTAACTATCTATAGACTGTATCCGCAATTTTATGATCAATTTGAATATACTATGTTGTAATAAAATCTTATTATGCAGAAGGGATATTTCGATCTTAAGGTAAAGTCACAGGGAATGTAATTAAGAAAGCTCTCTTCTTATCGTGGGTATAACGATGGGAGTGAGGCGTTGAAAAATTAACGTTAAAAAAGACGAGAAATGCAGTAAAATTCCGATCAACCGACACTCATTGGAAATCACCATTCCCTACTAATTAAGTTTTCTCAATTATGTAGGGTTTAAAAATGTTCGTTAAATTTTTACTTAGGGGAGATTTTGAGCTCATATATCGAGATTGAAAGTTGCACCTCATACAAAGGCTCAGCCGATCTCACATAATCAGCAATCTTTAAACTATGAATCGAACTACATTTAAGTTCAAAGCAGTTTCAATATCCGTAGTGTAAAGAATAACTATAAAGGTCAAAAAGTAGAATTTTTTTTATTTAATTTCTAGTTTTTGCCACTAATACGTCTATAAAATTGTATGGGTTACCTCTCTGTACAGAGGCCTATATTGAAAAACGACACCCAGGAAAATCGTTATAACTCCATGTGAAACAATCAAATAGGGGAAAAATGACACACCATCGTATAGAGGAAAGTGGGACGTTTCCAACGCCTGATGGTTAACTCATTCCCTCCTCTGACATTTATGCTGCGTGGGGAGGAGTGTCGTCTTTAACTGCAGTATACGCTTCCGCACCATAACTCCACGTGGAATCATTCTATAAAGATAAATGACATACCATTGTGTAGAGGAAAGTGAAACGCGTCGACCAGACCATTTGTTAACTCATTCATCCCACTGACGTTGATACCACGTTATGGGAATGTCGCCCTGGCCTGTAGTTTGCGCTTCCGCCCTTATTATTCCAACGAGAATCAGCCCATGGTGATAAATGACGTACCATCGGGAATAGGAAGGCGGAACCGCGTCATCCAAGTTGGCTATTTATGTACTCCCCTTGTACCACCTAGACCGAAAAGTATTCACGAACCAAACCGTACAGAAGAGTGTGGCCTGTACAGTGTGCATACCGATTTGTTTATGCTAAATTTTCAATATATAATTAAAGTATAATTAATTTCAATATTTTAATTGTAAGTAAGTAAATACGTACCAATAACCAATCAAGGACGCTTTGCTCGAACCAACGCCAGTAGTTCAATATGCAGCTCTAGTGCGATGTTAATTAACCAAACCACACTTAACGATTCGAAATTCACAAAGCAACAGTGCTAAAAAAAATCCCAGTTCCAACTTATAGACATTTGTCAGCTGTTTTATAGATAATATTAAACAGTTCTCTCGAAAGTATTGATTTGTTGCACGCATGTTCCAATGCAGTGTTCCGTTTTGAGGTCTAATTTAAGTTTCATCTTAATACAAGTTGGGCAATTTCTTGTCTTCCGTCGCTTTCATTTGCTAATAATATTAATTTCCTGAGGCATAAATTTTCCCAACTAAGGGATTTTAAAACTTGAAATTCCCAACTTTTAAGGTTAAGGTTTCAAGTTTACTGAGGGGGGGGGGGGGGGGGGAAGCATGCTTCCTCCCCCACCTCCCCGCTGCCGCCGTTGTGGTGGGCCTGATAACTGGAAAAGCTCAACTGTAGAACTGCTACTTCAACTCAATAGTTTCTGCTCATTGGAAAGCGAACCATGTGTAAACAAACACCAGCATACACGCGCCAAGCATAAATAAGCCTAATCGCAAACTTTTATTTATATTAAGTAAGCTAATTGAGAATTGGCCCTAAAAATAATTCGCTGTTAAGATATATATTAAGTTATGGGAAACTGGGTTGCCATACATGTTATGGTACTTCACATAAGTATCAATATAAGTATTCAATCATCTAATTTATTTTTTAAGATAGCATTTCAGTATTGATACCATTAAAAAAAAGGAGTATTTTGCGAACATAACTATATTTTTTAATGAGAAAAAAGTATATTTTTGAACTACTTGGAGCAATTTTAATTTTTCCCTCGTGAAAATACGCGTAAAATTGATGATTATTTAAGACATTTCGTCAATTATTTAAAAATTTATAACTACAAAACTAAATCGAATTTTCACAAACGCTCTGGATCATTTGTAGCCAATAGTTTAATCTATATCCCTAATTTTTTTTTTTTTTTTTTAAATTGGAAGACAAGTATCCAAAAATGTATGCATGTTTTCGAAATTTTCTAAAATTATGACTTTAACATAACATAACGTCGAATATACTGATCGTATTGAAAAACAAATATATTCACCTTATTGCACAAACATTTCTTAATAAACTGGCGTAATTTTAAAATTTTAGGATATTTACTTTTTGAGATGCAAGCGGAACAATGAGACAAAAAGTCGCAAATTAAAATTTGCTCGAAATATCCGACATTATTTCCCTTCTTCGCTATTTTTTATACCTATCTTAATTGACCATATCTATTTTAATTGTAAAGATAGAAATATAATCTTTATAACATCGGAAAGATGAAGTTTTAACAAACATTAATAAATTTTTTTGAACAAATCACGTTTCAAAAATGAGGGTGAAAAACCTTCAAAAAGTGGAGCGTGTTTAAATGGTTTAAAAAATTTATAAATCCAAAACTAATTCGAATTTTAAAAAATGCTTACTTGGATTTCCAGTTCAAACCTATTTGTACACTCCCTAAAAAAATTGGATCTCTCCTCTTAATAGCGTTTCAGAAACTCGACGGACAAAATTACTTGTAAGCAACATGTTATCAACGACGACTTTAATATTAAATAACTTATAAACTAATAACATTATTGAAACAAAAATATATTCTTCTTATTTATCAAACATTTTTTAACAAATTCACTTAACTTCATAATTTTAGGATTCTTACATTTTGAGATACGATCTGAATAACATTGAAAAAACTGAAAATTCCACCTAGGGCTTACTTTTTTTAAAAATAGAGAGAAACATTGAGCTCACAACGTCAAAGATATTCGCATGTATTATACGCTTACTTTTAACGTAAAAAGAGGAAAATCCAAAATGCCTTCTTAGAAGCGAGCAAAATATCGTAATTGTAAATTTGTTTTCACTGAAAAAGAACTTAATTTATATTTTAAACGTATTTATTTTTTTAAGAACTTTTTTCTAATTATTTCATTAGATGTTTTGAAATTTCAGATAATGCTTCAATTCTATATATATTTTTTAAACATAGTTTTTTTAATATTAATTTAGCATTTATGTTATTTAAACATAATGCAGGGGATTATTAATTAAAAATATATACAGAGAAATGCAGATCTAACGTTTCTCTCTCCCTGAAAGTGGAACAAAATAATTATTGCTATATATTAAATGTTATAGCATAAATAAGTCAGATAAGAATCGACTATGGAGATTTCTGTCATACGATCTGTTTACTGACCTACCAATAGTTTAATTTACTTAGGTTTTGTTGTTGTTACTAGTCCTTCGTTGGCTAGCGGCAGCTAGACAGCTTCCATGAGTCCCCACACCCTCAAAAAAATCCAGGGCCTGCAAAGGATCCGTCTCGAAAAAGTCCCTGGAGAGCCGAAGACAAGTTAGAATGTGTTCCGGGGTCGCACTCTCCACCCCACACTTGGAGCATACCGGAAACTGTTTAACGTCGTTTTCATAAAAACAACCTCGCAAAATGGCCACTAGCAAATCTAGACAATGCCGACTGATCGGCTCTATCACAAGAGAGGCCAATAGATCCACCAGGGCTGTCCCGCCTATACCATCCATGGGGGTGGAGGGACCCTCCACACCTTTAAGTCCTTGATTTTCCTGATGGAGAAAAGTTAATCAATTGTGAGGGAGGAGTCAGAGCGAAATGGTTCCGCCGAGCCTCTCTTCGCCAAGTCGTCGGCAATCTCATTTCCAAAGATATCGACATGGGATGGAATCCATTGGAGGTGCACCTCATGGGCCGACTGAGGAGTCCCAACATGTTCAAAATGGAAATGCCAGTACGATCACCGACGTTGTTCCAGTCTCGCAAGTGTTGTATACACTGTTAAAAATTTAGTGCGACCTTGCACCAAAATTTGGTACCCGTTTAGCTGCAACCAACGTCTGGTGCTTAGTTCTACCAGTTTTTGGTTCTTCCTTATATACCATTTAATGGTGAAACGCTGCACTAAAAATCACGTTTCCTGTTCACCATTTTATGGTGAAACGTTGCACCAAAATTCACGTTTTTCATACACCATTTTATGGTGAAAGGTTGCACCAAAATTCGGGTTTTTCATACACCATTTTATGGTGAAACGTTGCACGAAGTTTCACGTTTCCCTTCCCGATTTTATGGTGAAACGTTGAACCATGCTATTCATTTGATTTATACAATTTTCTGGCGAAAGGGTGAACCAAAATTAACATTTCTGTACACTGAAGTAAAACTTTTTAAAGTTTTATCTCCTCATATATATAAAGCTATATAAACCAACATATATTTATAACCTTTAAGCATGTTTAGCTGAATTATTATAAGTGCATTTATGTTATATATAATTTTTTAATTCTTAAAAGGCTTGTCTGTAACATTCTATAGCTTATTTAATAAGGGGTTTAAATTATACATATTCATGATTTTTTTAGTTACACATTTCCTGAAATATATTCTAATAAGTATTAAAATAAGATAATTATTTTCGATTTCGTGACATCAAAACTTAACAATTAATGCCGACTGTACAATTTTTAAAATATATGTATAAAATTAGGCAAAATCCAATTTTTTTAATTGCATTCATTCCAAAAAAATACATTTTTCACAGCAAACAGAAGTAAATCAAACTAACATATGAATACAGGTACCTGTATGTTCAGGAAAAAAGAAATACTCAATCTTTGGTGCAATGTATTTTATTCAACATTAACAAATATATTTAAATACACAAAAATGACTAATTCCTCCAAAGTTTGACACACTAATGATTCCACAGTTTTATTAGATTCTGAACAAATATGATCGTTTCCCGCAAAAATCTCTGATTGGTTACCGTCGAGTAGGATGGCAAATCTATTTGGAAATCAAGAAATAATAAAAAAAAAATAATAAAGGCAGAATTAATAATTTGATGTGAAGGAGGATACAGAGTTATCATGTCTAGTCATTTTCTTTTCTTTATAATTACGATCGAAATATAAAATCTCTTTCGCATTTACTGGTGCTAAACAATTTGTAATCAGAGACTTTATTACAACACCGTCACAAGACGGTTGACCTTTTCCCACCAAATCTATGAGTTTGATAACTATTGGTTGTATAGTTTCAAAGTTATGTATTAAACATCCCTGTTTCCAAGTCAAAGTATCATAAACACCAGATGTGCAAAAATATATAAGATTCAAAACAACGACTCCATTCGAAGGCTTTTGAAGACTGCAATGATTCAATGAAATGAAGAATAAAAAGGAAAATCAAGTGGCTTTAAATTAATTCGTCTGTAATTTTTTTTTCTATGATGGAATATTTTAAAGTTGTTTACTTTTGCAGAAATAGATATATCACATAAATAAAAGAATGCATGTATTAATGGGCGCATGGTTGCATTTTGTCGCAGCAACAAAATGAGAATAACGAATGCGCTCTGAATCGTTTCATTTAAACATTTTATTAAGTATCAATAAAAAAAGGGAAATTATTAGACAATGAACATAAAAAAACACACTTTACTTACTTTGATAGTCGGATATCGGATAGTGAACTGCAATGCCAATACGCTTCTTGGAAAAAATGGCGGTTTCCTATTTGTATATAGAAATATTCGATCGCAGTTACTAGAGGTGGTTGAACCATTATTTGGTGATATCTGTGCTTTTACCGTTCAAAATGTTTTGGTTCAACCTAGGTTGAACCATGATATGGTGCAACAAGTTGAAAACTTGCATTTTGCACCAAGATATGGTGCAACGTTGAACTGAATTTTTTAACAGTGTAGAACTTCTACTATCCGATAAAATCCAGATAGCTCTGAAATTGTCCTCCTCCAAAATGGCCTCAAGTCCGGCCTCAATAGCCAGCAGCTCACTTCTAAATACCGAACAATTATTCGGGTTTCTTGTTATAATTCTTTTAATTTCTCTAGGAGTTTTAATATAGACTCCACTACCGGATTGGTTGTCTTCGTTTTTGCTGCCGTCAGTATAAATTTGAATATCCTCCACAGAGATTTCGTTAATGATCTCAAGGGTCAACTGTCTCAAAAGAGCCGGGTCAGTGTTACCTTTCGTTACGGGCTGCATCAGTTCAGTATGAAAGAAAACTCCTTCCAACCCCTTACTTAGGTTTTACAAATGATATATATTACATATTAACTTTTTGTTATCTTCTTCTTTGTATTGTAATGTAAACTTTATTAATTAAAAATATATACAGAGAAACGCAGATCTAACGTTTCTATCTCTCTGAAAGGGGGAAAAAAATAATTATTGCTATATATTAAATGTTATAGCATAAATAAGTCAGATAAGAATCGACTATGGAGATTTCTGTCATACGATCTGTTTACTGACCTACCAATAGTTTAATTCACTTAGATTTTACAAATGAACTTTTTGTTATCATTTTTTTGTATTGTAATGTAAACTTTATTAATTAAAAATATATACAGAGAAACGCAGATCTAACTGTTCTATCTCTCTGAAACTGCTATATATTAATTATTGCTATATATTAAGAGTTTAGCATATAACATATGTTAGATTACGATCGATAATGAGTTATAGCTGCCATGCTATGTTTACTACCCTGTCAAAAGTTAATTCAGTTAGTTTTTACAAATTACATATATTAATAACATGTTAACTTTTTGTTTTCTTCTTTTTTGGATTGTAATGCAAACTCTTATAGTTTTAAAGTTTGTATACCTTCCTTAATACTTTATAGATTATCAGCAAACTTTTTTGTGATAAAACATCATAAATGATATTTACCAAAAAATACGCCAAAGCATTTATAGGAATACTTTTGACAGTATTTTAAAAGGGGGATGGTGGCTATCGAATCAAACTTTTTTCAATGTAATGATAATTTTTTTAGGAGTAATAGAAATTGCAAAACTTCAAACGCTTATAAATTATCTACAAAAAGAAATACATAGTAAAAACTACTATTAATATTTGTTTTAATATGATAATATTTTTTGTGTCGAAAATGACTTTATTATTATGCACGTTGATAATTATGGAGTTGACGTAATCAAAAAACATAACTACGTTAATTTAGTGCTGCACTTTAAAAGACTCATTACGCTTATTAAAAGCTTGTTGTTACTCAATTTTACGGAAACCCTAAGCCATTGCAATACAGAAATTAAGAAAAGAATCCTAAAGAATATATTCAGAATTATATAAAAAAAACTAGATATATCATAATTAAATTAATTCCAATTATCTTTATAATAGTAGAATTTTCCTTGGAAAATCTAATTAATATGGGAAGGAAACATTAAGAAAATAAACGATCAAAAGAAGGTCCATGGAAAATAATTACAAACAATTTGTAGCAGAATTTCAACAAAAAGAAAAGCTTGAATTTAGATTTCCGGTTTTCTAACTATATAAAAACGTATGTTACATAAGAAATATTCCTTTCCTTTTACGATATTTTTTTTTATTCCTTTCCAAATTTATTTGACATTCTGTGTGAATAAATAAAAGATGTTTAACATATATATAATTCGCATTTTCACTTTAAAGCCAGACATTTTATACTTAGTAATTTGAAGACAATGTGCGGATAGGCATGAATTTAACTCTTCTTCTTATTATTATAATATTAAAAGGAATTTTTTATTCAAAATGGCTCCACCTATGCGAAGCTACACAAATAATACTAAAAGCGAAAACAAATATTTATCACTTTGTTAATTCAGTTTTAAAAAATATTCTTAAATTCCAATTTATAGTTTTTTATGACTTTAAGATAAAATAACGTGTTCTACTACGACGAAATAAATTTCGTTTAAAAAAACGACAAAATGAATCTCCTGAGTTTGGCGAAATATATGGTTGGAGCATTTAGCAGGCGTCTGTTTCGACAAAAATTACGAAAGTTTCTTCAAAAATAATAATGCATTTTCAACAGTGCAGATACTTATAAGTAGAAGTTATATCATAATATAATATATAAGGTTCCATATAACTTTTCTGCTTGCACTACTGAATAGCATATTTCATTTCCGAAAAGATTTCCGTATTAAAATGTTGCATACGTGTTTTGAGGTGCTTAACTTATATTCCATTTGAAAAAAATTAAATGTTGTTAGAAAAGTACCGTAGGTTGAGGGTTACTTGAACTCAAAACATAATTTTTTTTTTAATTCCTCTTTTGTCTGCTGTTATGCAAATAGTGAAAATATAGGTGTTACCTTTTAAAAAAAGGCGAATCGTGTCTATATTTCTATGACAGGAGACCCAGAAGTGATTAAAAACATTTTTTGTTTTGGGTTCAAGTATCCGCAAGTTACGGTATGGAGTTCGAAACAATCAACTTACGATTAATTTTATTTGCATATTAATCGGCTACGATCTTTTGAATTCTTCATATATTTGCGGAGGCCTTCGTGGCCGAGAGAATTAGGCGTCAGGTGGGAATCCAAGGGTCCCCGGTTCAAAACCTTGCGATGGACTAGACTAAAGAATAGTAAAAAATAGTGATATTGCGATCGGAGGGTTGCCAACTTCGCTACCAAAATACTAGAATGTCGTCTAGAACATCCACAAAAAATTACGGCGTGTATACGGGACTTGTGCACGATAAATCTGATCGGGGTCCAAAGTCCCTACGTCTATTGAAGGCGTTGGGTGCCAGCTCAGGTGTTGTCCTCGTAATCTGACCATGGTTCAAAAATACGAGGCATCGTTCCCGGGTCTTTCCTTCGAGATAGGCCCCGAACCGTCGCCAATAGCCCACTGTGCAGCTCTAGTGCGACGTTGGTTCACCAAACCAAACCATATATTTGCGAAAAAATGAAAGTATTTCACCTGTAATCTTATATGGACAAAAATACCCGTTCTTCGAACGGAGTAAATTATGTCCGGGAAGACAAACAAAATGTGTGCAAAAGGGAAGTAAGAAAAAGAAGTGGTGATAATTCAGTTCCTTTTTAACATGCCGATACAAAATAAAGTGGAAACACTTCTTTTGAGTGGCTATTTCGAGCTTATCAAGTTTCGTTTAGATAGGTTTTACAGATAGTAATTTAGATTAGCGTGGACAAAACGTAACTCTTCCTATCTCAATCTCCTATAAGGGACAATACAAGTCGAAAACATGTTTATAGTTTTAACTTGCATTCTAATTTAGAATTTAGTTTTAAATAAAAACAAAAATTTAACATTAAATTCCTTTACCGAGTGGAGCCGGCGGTTGCCCAGCGGTAAAGTGTTCGGTTCATAATCTATGGGTTGCGAATTCGAGAGGAATTAGCTCGTCATCGGAGTTTTTTTTTTTAATACCCAAGACATGTGTCATCGGAGGGTTGTCAGTTTCGTTCCTCCTTGCCCCCAACACATATCCGCCGGGAGTAGGGGGCAGCCGCACGTTAAATCAGTCGTGGTCCAATATCGCCACGCCTATTCAGGTTGCGCGGAGTGCCAGCTCAGGTTTTGTCCTCGCCATCTGACCAGAGTTCTAAATTATGTGGCAATGTTCCCAGGTCTTTCCTTCGAGATTGATCCAAATCCGTCGCCAATAGCCCTTTGTGCAGCTGTAGATAGACGTTATATTCAACCAACCAACCTCTTACTAGTGTGCTTAATATAATATTTTACTCATTTTCATCAAAATAAGATCATTATTTTCCTATGTGAAGCAAACGAACACGGACTCCTATAATTTTATTAGTATATATATCAGGAAACTAAAAGTAGTTCGCCAATAATCTCATGTGATAAATAAAACATTTTATGAATATTCCATTTTGAATATTAAATATTGAACTTATCAAGATTGTTCCTTGTTTGAATAGCTCCAAATGTGATAGCCAATTTAATAAATTGATTTTGCTCCTGTCAAATCGAGTTTAAACATACCATGGCAGGTTTTTGTTTGCAACATTTCGTTGAGTAATAGTATTTTGAAATATTATAGGAGTGACATCGTATATATAATACATATCTAGAAATGTCTTAATGCTGGATATTATTTTCTAAAAACAACATATTTCTATGAGACTTGTACTACAATATATTTTAATTTTAAGAAAGTAAATTAAAAAAAAATTTAAAAAAAAATTTATAATCGATTATGCAACTATGACTTTTACTATTAGCATCCAGGCCCGTCGTCGCACCGGGCTTTTTTTTTGGGGGGGGGGGGGGGGGGGAGGGCAACCCCCCTAATAATCTGGAAACCCTTAAATTTGGGAATTTTAAGTTTTGAAAATCCCCAAGTAGGGAAAATTATGAATGAAGTAAATTAATATTATTAGCAAATGAAAGCTATTGAAGATTAAAAATCTTATTACCCAACTAGTAAGATTACATTTATATTAGACAATGCTTGTGAGGGACTGCTTAATATTACCTAATATATATTAAAAAAAAACGATGAAAAATGCCGATAATTTGAAACTGGGAATTTTCAGCACTGTGAACTTGGGAATTTCGAATAGTTAAGTTGGAAATTTCGTGTTTCAACCTATCCCCCCCCCCCCCCCCCCATTTTGTGTAACGGCACTGTTAGCATCCATTGTAATTTTCCATTCAAACCTCACTCTCCGCATTGTTTGTGTGTTTAATCGTCAATCACGCAAGTAATACTCAATGGATTTAGGAACATTTTTTTTTTTGTTATTTACAATTCTAATCAGGGCCGTTGGCAAGGGGGGTTGTGTAGGTGGATTCAATAACTTTTAATCCTATATGTCAATTCTAGTAATATTTGTTTTCATATATATATTTAAAGTACTGTGAACTTGGGAAATTATACAATAAAAATATACATTGTGTATATTTAAAGTATATACACAATGTATATTTTTAGTCTTTATTCCGAAGCTTTTAAAATTTAGATTTTTTAAAGCTTTAGTCGCGCATTGTTTCTGTGTCTGTAGAAAGAATTTCTAAGCCATATATAAAAAAAAGCTCTAGGTTGACGACGAATTGAACTGTTATTAATGTATGAACTATTAGTGTATGAACTTTAAGATTGGAAATAATATTTTGCATTTCTATGTTAGAAAATTACTGAATTTTCTGAAAATCATTTGCATTTTCAGTTTTAGTCGTGCATATTTATACGAACGTTTTCTCGGATACCCAGCACAATAAGTGATTGTGGTCATTAATGGCGGTCGAGATCCGCCCCTGCATCCCAAAATCGAAGCTCCGCCCATCCTTTCGACGCTTTCATTTCAGTTCAGAGTTCACAATCCGCAGCCACTTCTCGCCCGTTCATAAAAACGCCGGGTTTTACGGCGACACCGACGGCTGGCTGCCGATGCTCACGCGACTGGGTACGTCGTAATTACGTCATTATGTGCCGAATTTACGACCAAGTTAAGGAGAGAGAGAAACATTATTTTTTCCAGAGAAGGAACAACACTCGCACCCACCCACAGGAACGTGGGGCCGCATAAAAATTGGAAGCGAAAACAATTCGACTGGGTTTGGCAGGACATGAAAAAAGTCTGCCTTTACCTGAGTATTTCACAAGTACTGAGCAAATATGTGTTGCTTTTAGGTGGGTTTGTGAGGGCATGTCTGGGAATTATTTTGTAAAATTTTTTTAAATAAATTTTTTATGAGAATAACTCTGTAACTAGGGAAAGGGAAAGTGTACGAAATCTTCGATTTTGAGTAATACCCATTGATTACTTGAAAATAGTGAATGCAATAACAAAAAAATTTGAATGTCCACTTTTATACATATAAAAATATACATAAAATTAGTAAAATTGACAATGTTTTTATTCTCCTAATTAAATTTGTGAGAAATTTTCTTTCGTGCTGTACTGTAAATTTTACCCGCGCCAAAATCTAATACTTATTATTTTTATAAATTTATCGACATATTATAAACTGTAGAGTTAGTCTCTCAGCAGTGTTAGCACTCGCCTAGTAGTGGTGAGCGATATTCGAATAACAGTTAATAGATGCCATTATTTCCTATAATAATAATAGTTAAAAAAAAATTATGAACGAGCAGTTTTAACAGTTATATTTGTAGAGAGATCTCCCATCTGTTATAAGGAAGACCACCCTTAGGTAAACGCTTCAAGCACGACAATGAACTGGGCGATTCTAGCACGTCAGACTATTTAATTTCGATTAATGTGCGAGTTGTTTTGACCCATAAATTGAATTCTATCAGCTGTGTTTATGTAAAATCAGGAAGTGAAAACACCAAACAAAGGTTTCGGATAAAAGTAGTGAAGGAAGGGGGTCAGAGGACTCTCCGACATAATTTATAGTAGGGTATATGTTTTAATAAATATAAAATATTAATTTTTATATTTTTTTTACACAACACATTATCCTGTAAATAGAATATTATAAGCATGGTTTCATAATGTTAAAAAAAATACTTACATTTAAAAAAAAAAAATATTTACATATAGTTATGATATTTAATATTGAGTTTTTAACTTTTTAAAATCTTTTATTTCAAAACTATATATATATATTTAAAAACGGCTCTTAAAATGGAATAAATATTATATATTTTCATATGCCACATTTAAATCCATTTAGGTTAATGTATTGTATCTTTCAAGAACATTTAGTTTTCATTAATTATATATATATATATTTGAATAAAGAAAGCGAAACTGTGATATTCGAAAGTTCTAATGAAGATAAATATATTCAAATAAACGTTATTAATTAATATCAAAATGGGATCTAAATATTTTTATTACATTAAAAGAAACGCAATGTTATTCTGAGTTAGTTTTATATTATTTTTAGTTTAATATTTAGGACGCGGCAAAAGGATAAATTTGTAATTTTAACTCTAAGAGGCTGCGAAATTTTTTTCGTAACCTTTGTTCAGGGAAGTAAAATTTTATGTATTGTTTGAAGTTAAGTTGAAATTAAACCTATCTTTGTGAAAACATATATTAAAACAAATTCATTTTATTCAGTATTATTCTTGTCATATAACATACCTACCAACTCTTTCGCATTCGAACATCTACTCCAATTTACGCGCACAAAAGATAAAATCTTCCGCATATTGCGAAACAGGATCAAAAGTTGTGAATTTTTGGGGAATTCTATTTATATTTTAGTTTGTTTTGTAATAAAAATTTAACATATTAACCAAAAACAAAAACAATAACAATGTAATGCATTTAATTTACTAATATCTGACCTAGTGACCCGACTAAAATGCGGTGTTGTACATTAAGTTTTTAATCAGTAAAATTCCATACCCTCAAACCCCTTCCCCCTCTGGGTCTTCCAAATTGACAGAGATGTTTTATAAATCTAACTCATTTAAAACAAAAAAAAATACTCTCTAAAAATAAATTTCTATAATTCAAAAAAAAAATTAAAATAGTTTCGAACTTGATTGATATTCTCTTTAAATATAAATATTTAAAAAAAAATTTCCTTCCCGTCTAATTTTCCTATTCGAGCTATACCCCTCCCCCCCCTTAAAAAAAAAAGCCCTTCACTACCTTTCTCTATCCGCTCTTGCATCGTGGTAAAAAATGGCGCCCGCCGGCCGTTCGGCATGTGGAACAGCTGATCGGACTAAGTGGGAAAAGAGAACCTCCCTCGGCTCGAATAGACTCATCTCGCAGTTGAAGCGAGCGAGATTGACTGAGCGTCTCTTTCGCTCGTCGAGAATCCAGTCGTGAAGTCGGACTGAGTGTTGTCGTGTCCATCCACTCAGCTGCTCTCGGTGGTGACGAGAAAAATAAATAAAAAAGATTCCGTCGTTTTCATGTTTGCATAAAAACACTGAATAATGTGTGGCAGGTTCTAAACAAGTGGCTGCTGCAGACGAATTGTTCCGGCGAGCGGCAGCGTTTACATTCGAAAGCGGCGAGTTCGTAGTTTCCAAAACATACAACTTGTCAGCTGTAGGAAAGATACATACTGGATGGGGCTGTATGATATGTACATTCGTGTTTTTGGCGATTGAAAGAAAATGTGTTGGACACATACTCCTGCATTGATTGTGACTATTCCTTCTGTGTTAACTAACGATCGATCGAACGTATTCTAGCGCTTCAGAATTCTCCGCGCAACCTTTTAACTTCTAACAAGTAGTTAGGCTTAACGTATATAAAAACTATCTTCTCTGTTATTGGATTTGTAAACAAATAGATTTAGGCGCTACTGGATTATTGTTGTAGTAGAATTCATCGTATAGAACTAGTGATGTTGCAGAAAGATATACTTCAATGTATATAAACAATTGCAATCGTTTCTTGTAGAATGTATTCCGGAAATGTATCGTCTGTAACGAAATTATAATTGTGCAAATTGAAATATCTTTTTGCATATGAAGATATTGATGACATATTTGCAATGAAAGAAAAGGTCATGTATTCTTCATTGTGGATTCAAGTTTTGCTTTGCCTGTCTGTAGCAACTATAGGTAAGATTTTATATTTTATTGATACTCTGTTTAAAAAATTATGAATTTAATATCCGGGATATGACCTCTGGATATTCAAAACAAATGTACGCAAATGTTTCATTCGTTGTATCATAACCGTTTATTTGATAATTATAGTATTCATTAAATTTTTTGTACAATGTTTGCAAATTACATTGTACAAAATTTGTTTTGAAATTGCGAGAAAGTGTTTATTTTTAATTGTTGTTATCTTGTCTTTTTTTTTAATTGAAAATAACACAACATTTTAACTGGAGTTTTATAATATTTAGCAATCGTATATTTTCTTGTCAGAATTTTATATTCATACAATTATTTAGTTTGCTTTTTTTAAATTTTTGTTCATAAGATTTTTTGTAAAGTGTATTATCTATAAATCAAAGAATATTTCGTATAAACTTAGTAAATTCCAATTAATTAGTTTCAAAAATGATTTTACAAATAATAATATTTCGTTTGAATTTAATGTTTTTAATATGCCATTTTACAAAATTAAACCAAGATTTTCATTATTTTCAAATTTTAATTTTGCCACTTTTCGAATATTCTTAAAAGAAATATTTGAATAAAAGGATTAAAATTTGAAAATGTGGAAAAATATTCTAAATTTATTTATATTTTTAAAATGGACAAAATATTTGTTACCCATACATATAGTTCTTAAATTTTCAAATTAAATAATGAAAATATTAAATCTAGTCTTTTGAAACAAGTGTTTGTAAATATATTTTATTTTGATCCATTTTTTTTGCTTAGTGGGCAGATTTTTTATGTATCTTTAAAACAGATTTTGCCTCGGGTACTATTGTTCGGAAATCGTGAAACTTCATATACTTGTTAGCCATTCCCAGTTTTAGAAGTAAATATTATTTGAATTTAGGCTAAGATGTCGGGTTTTTAAATTTACAATCACTTTTTATATATGTCTAGTGTTAAGTTGTGGTTTAAATTTTGTTCACTGTATTGCGGTATTTACATAAGGGCCCAAAGTAGAAAGTGTCTGCCTCCGAAGTATTACAGCAAGCAGAGTTGTGCAAAAACAGGTTTTTTTAATAAAAAAAACTCTAGCCCGGCTTTTATTAAAATAAAAACGAGGTGCATTTATTCTATCGTACAAACGGGACTAACACACATCAACTTATCTACCTCAAACCTTGACGGTCATTGCTACGTTGGGAAGGGGGGCTTTATGAAAAGACATTGTGATATTATTACAGAGGAGAGATCTTTGCATGTTAGATTGATTTCATGGTTGTTTTCCAAAGATTGCTAATGCTTGACTTCCTGATTTTGTAGAATAGGACAAAAACTGTGCCCTCTCTCTAATTATTTTTACCTAAAAAACAATCGCGATGTTACATATGGGAAAAAAATAGAGGCAGCCTTTGTACTTAGGTGCAGTAGTATCGGGTTTTTCAATTTGGCTCCTATAATAATACCTACTACACTCTTTCTTTTGTGCTTGGTTTTAAATGTACATTGCATACTTTGAAAAGGTAATTTACATTTGGTAAAAGTTTCTTCGAACTTTCGACCACCTTAGACGATTTCTATGCATCTACCTTATTCCACATTAATAGCCATGTAAAAACTAACATCGAGTTTGAAGCATTTTATTATTATGATTTTAAAATTCATCATTAGTATCGGCAGTGCATCTTTATGTATTTTTGTGTTTAACAGGAATAGAATTTTCTATGCATTTAAATTTCTAATCAAACTGTAGTCCTCTTTATCAGATTTGATAAATCTTCAAAAAGAAATTAGCATTATCTTTTTTTCTTTTTGCTTTTATCATGCTAAATATTTTTAAATATTATATTAATTGTGTGTGCTCTTATAATGTTCTTTTAAATTTGAGAGAACACATTGCATTCCTATGCACATTTGTTAATGCATAATTCTTTTGTGTAATACATGAAAAAAAATGAACATGGCAAGTGCCACACCTTAAAAATTTAGACAAATTTTCTAAAATTGTAAAGAAATTGGGCATTTGCGCTCTTACTCTTGACATACAATTGACACTACTCTTTTGAACGAATCTTTACATTTCTTCAGTTATGAATACATTCGGTAAAATAGGTTATTTTTTGGAAGTTCTGGTAATTCTACACTTCTGCTATTTAACTCAAAGGAGCTGTCAAATATTTGGAGAAGCTACCTTTTGACTGTGACCGAGAGAATTTTTCACATTGATGCTGATTGTAGGGGGGCTAAAAGTGAAAGGGGCAAATGCCCGATTTTCTTACTTGCTACGATTGCCCTTTCAGTAAAAAATTTGCATTATGGAATTGCTTGACAAGCTCTTTAAATAATAATCTGTTAACATTCACCTATCAGTCGGTTACTAATTTTCTTAGTTTGCTCAATTCTGATGCAAATTATTATAGAATATCTAAACGTTTTATATCCTGCATTTTTAACTTACTATGCTAAGGGCATCATGGAGAGAAAGTGTTACAGCATTGTATATCATTGCTTTAGTGTGCAGTCGTATTAAATGCATTTATCGTATTTTTGAGCTTAAGAGCTCGTTTGAATCCTTTAATTATAATCTGTATAGTAACTATTAAAATAATTAATAATTAAATAATAAAAAAAAAGTTTTAACTCCTAGAAATACTGAGTGATTTTATTTTCATTCCTTATAACAGAGCTACAAACTTCAAAATGGTGTCCTGACAAATTTTTTAATTGTTACTTACTACATATGTTCTCTAATATTTTGAGAAACTGTTACTGTAATATGTTTTTAAGTTCTCAACTATTTAATTGATTAAAATTAGAATACATTTTGCAATCAATTAAAAAGGAATTATTACACCGTTTTATTTTTAACTAAGTTAAAATACAGAAATGTCAAATGTATATTCTGTTGCACATATTAATGTTCTGTACTCCACAGCTAAATATAAGTAAATTATACACCATAAACAAAGTAGTGTCTTAAAAGTAGTGTTTCATAAAATTATTGCATGTAGAATGAAAGAAATGCTATATAATAGACCCAAACTGCTTTAGGGTCAGAATGGTCTGCACAAAGCTGTAAAGTTGTCCCTGTAAACAGTGCCATAAGAAAAAAGAAAAAAAAAGGAAACAATATTTGTTGTAATTGAGTTTCATTCATTTACTAATGGAATCAAAGAAATTATACTTATTTATACCCCTAAATGCCCAATGATATTTTTGGGGAGAAAGGGATAAGATATTAATCATTTCAGTCTTATTTAGTTGGCTTACAAATATAATTTATGCAATAAAGTAGGTTATAAATTTGTTAATCTATTGCATAAATCATATTTGTAAAACAGACTGAAATCATTAATATCTACCCTTTCTACAAATAATATCATTGGGCATTTAGGGGCCTGAATAAGTATAATTTCTTTGATTCACTTAGTAAATGAATATGAGAATTAAACTCAATTTTGACAAAAATAATTAGGCCCTACTTTTTTTTTCACTGTATACAAAGGACCGCTTTATACCTTTGTACAAACCATTTTGACTCTAAAATAATTTGGGTCTGCTATTTTAGCACTCCTTTCATTACATACAATACTTTTACAAACACTATTTTGAAGAGCGAATATTCAATAATAAATATTTTTAATTGTTATACATGTGGACTTATTGGTTAGCAGTTATTTTAGTGTTAAAAATTATTGTTCTTGATCTGCAGAAAAGTTTGCAATCGAATCAAAACTGTGGAATAACATAGCTAATTTTTAGAAATTTATTTAAATGTATAAAATTGACAATTTTATAAAAAAAATAAAAATAATAAATTCCAGTTACCAAATTCGGAACAGATGTAGTATCGGACATTAGGCGCGTTTTTGTTTTTGGCGACGAAAAATTGCCGTTAAACAGCGCTATGACGTCATAGGGTCGCCAGATTGAAAGTCTCCACAAGAATCGGAAAATACCAACAATGTAAGGCGGGGTTGCCATACTATAAATTTATCGCCCCTATAAAACACGCCAAAAAAAAACTCGGGCGCCTGTCATATACTACATATGTACACCAAATTCTCTATAAAAGACTAAACCCGATTTTTTTCCCTTACATCTTTTAATGATGGGTATGTTAGGTCAAGTTCAGTTAACTGCATTTTGTATAGCGAACTGTTTAGTAGATGTAGAGTTATAAATTATAAGATAGCTTCAGTTTTGTATTCTCGTTGTCACGTTCTGCGATGTTTAGCGTTCCATAAAAATCTCCAGCACCCAAGCAGTGACCCTCAACTGGTTTACACATCCGGTGATATTGACGGTATTGGAAGATCGGATATCCGCCATTACGAAGGACCCGTCCACTGTAGATGGAGATTTCGCTTTTTCACAGTGTAGATGATTGCAGGAGTTACTCTTTCGGAAGATAAGAACTGCACAATCGTTTGTGTTTCCTCTAATTTCTTATGTCTTTAGGGATGAAGTTGAAAAAATTTATAAATAGAATTTTAAAAGTAATTGGATTTATGTGAGCATTCGTCTTTGTGTGCCGAGCTCACGAGTAATTTAATTTTTACATCATTATTGATTTCATGCGTTTAATGTTTGGATTCTCGACTGGTGGTCCGCGGACCATAGGTGGTCCGGACAGTTCAAAGTGGTCCGTGAAAGTTAAAATTTTAAATGGACTTCTTTCATTTGAAAGAGTATACTTTTCATTTCTACTCCCGTGCTTTTACTAAGTATTGAAGTTGATGAAACAGGTGCAAACATGTGCTCATTCAAATACCTTTTAATTATTTGAAAATTAACGTAAATCATTAAGTTTAAATGACAATTGATATGATTTAAGTTAAATGCTGTATTATTTCTGTGATATTAATACATTTGTATGCCAAAAATATAACATTTATTTAAATACATTATAGTATTTAGCATCCAAATATTTGTCACATGAATTTTATTTAGTTCACTTTTTATCTAATATTTTACTTGTTGGTCCATGGACTTCCAAGTGTTGTGCACTACTGGTTTAAATGAAAGCTGTTTGAGATGGTAAGATCTAGATAATTTTTTTAACCGTTTGCCCTGACAAACACGGATGAGTATTCACTTTAGCAGGGTATAACTAATTAATAATTGAAATTAATTTTTCTCAATTAACCGGACCGTTTGAACAAAAAATATTGTCCTATTTTGAAAATTCTTTTTTGTTTGTTAAATAAGAAAAAATCGACTTCTGATTTTTTTTAAATCGGTTAACCGGCTGTTATATATCCGAAAATATCGATTAACCGGATTTTTTTTTAACAATTTCTCCGATTTCAAAATATTTTCATTCTTGAATAAAGATTGTACAGCAATGCCATTTCCTTCACCCGGCATTTATTAGCATGGATAGGGACTGCTTTACAATATACAATGTTAAGGCAATATAGTTTTGTTTACCCGAATTTTATTAAACCAGGTCCCAGGCCTGGATAAATGAGCAACAACTTCAATATTTTGGGACATTAGGGCGAGCAGGAGACAAGTGTTAAAAGTCGTCACGAAGTATTCTTCTGATGTCACTGTGTTCTAGTGTTAACTAACATTAAACTTAAAATAAACTATGTCCATACTAACGACAAGCAATACGAGTGTTAGCAAAGAGGGTTTGGTGAACAAGAAAACGGACATGTTTGTTTGTTCGCAATTCCTCATTTTTTAAAGAAGCTCTCGTTCAAGTATATGCTGTCCTTTGGTAAACTTCTCGCTTCCTTCCATTCGTGTGATGAAAATTTAGGGAGGAGATTGTCCAAGAGCCGAGATATCGCTTGTTTACTTTTTAAAAAAATGATCCGTGCTTTGTGTCTTTTGTTCCAAATGAAGATACTTTTTTTTAGAGCAGTTGAAACTTCTCGCGTACATTGCGCTTTCGAGATAGCGCGTTTATCAAGTTTTTATTTTCCTTCCTACTTTTTTGTTCTTCTTTTTTCTCAGCTGCACGCTCACGCATAATTATTTCACTGTGTGGGTGAGTCTAGGCTGTGGTGAGCTCTCGCAATCTTTCGGTGAAAGTTGTGTGCTCTGTTAGTGCGGTTAGGCTCTTTGACTTTTACAGAGTTGGTCATTTTGCTCTTATTACCTTACATATGTGTTACCTTATTGCTGTAGAATCAAAGTTTCGATGTCACTTTTTCATATATAAATATTCTAAGGCCACTGAGTCCAACAAAGTTTTTTTTTTTAAAAAGATCTATTAAAAGATTATTCTTATGCGCTAAAAAAAAAAAATTTAATGCTGTACATTGTGGTAATTTTTTTTTATGTAAAATATCAGATCCTATACATACCGACACCCAATCTAAATAAAATTTTAGATTGTTAATTTTTTTTTCTTCATCTGCTAGTCAATTTGACGAATCTGGATCTGCTAATATATTGTTTTTATTACACGTTTATATTTGGAAAGAAAAATGTAAATGTGATCTACTTGCAGCTTTAAAAGGTTATTTTCAATGCATTTCTAAAAGTATGCTGCATTACCCAAGAATATAGGAGTCGGTGAACTGATGAAATATCGTATGTTATCATTATTATTTGAAATCAGATAAATAAACATGGTTCCATTAATTTCAAAAGCTATCTTGTTTAATTAAAATAATTAATCCAAGTAGATTTTTATTAATAACTTTTTTGAAAACATATAGTATTTAATACCTGTACTTGTATATTTCGTTCTTGATGTTTTTTACTGTTCATAGAAATGGTGGTCCGCGTACGTCTAACTTTTAATTGGGTGGTCCGCGCCGTGTCTAATTTTCAATTCAATTCGGTGGTTCTTTGGTTTCAATGTTTTGAATTTCATGACTACCTATTTATAGATTATTAACTGCACTTTTTTAAATGTACGACTGATCGATTAATACACAACAGCCCGTTAAAATATGCCCTGAATGACCCCTCAAGTGATTGATACAAAATGATCGTTATAACAAATTAAAAAGTATATTACAAAGTAATCGACTGATCGAATCTTTCAATTGCTGATATGACTAGGTAGTTACTAGTGTATATACATTACTAAAAACATGCAATTTTATCTATATTATTCTGACATTAAATTTAGCATTCCAGTTAATGTACATATAGATGTAAAAATATGGATAACATCGAAATTATAAAATAAATTAGGTTATATTTGAAAGCGGCGACCTTCATGTTTTTCCCCCTCCGAAATCGTTACTCTGGGGTATTTAATTCTATCAAATGTTGCCAGGAAAAGTAATTTAAAAAAAATCCTTTTTCCCCTGTAACTAACGTTTTAAGTTTGTTTCAAATTCGCCATCCATTCCGTATTATAACCATCCAAAAAAGATCCAAATTGATGAAGACTTATTAGTCAATTGATTTCGAAATAACTGTCAGCATTTACTTTTTAAATTGCTTTGGATTCAAAATCGATTGACATTTTGGTTTGGAGATAAGAGGCGGAAAAAGTACTCTCACAGATTCGATTTTTTGCCATAAATAGTCCGTATCTCAAAATGAACGATTCACTGCGGTCCATTTTTCTTTGTGATTCACTGTTGCTAAGTGTAAAGGATGACTACAGGGTTTTTTCGATGATGCTCTCGCTTTATGAATGGATTCAGTATGAGTGTAGAATTTCACATTCGGATGCTGTGGCTTCTTTGTGAGATGTTTTATGGTTTATTACTTTAATAAATAGTGGTTTTTCTTTATCTACCAGCTTTCAGTTAGGATTTGTTGGCATAAATTGTTGGTTTTATAATTTCTTAATAAATTGTGGTGGAAAGTTATTGCTGTAAATCAGCGGTTCACAACCTGTGGTACGCGTACCCCTGGGGGTACGTGGCCGTACTGTTGGGGGTACGCGAATATCATATTTGTAATAGCAGTACACACGTAAAATAAAAATAATTAATAAGTAAAATCTAGAATAAAAGTGTGTGCCATCAATTTGAGTCGTTTGATTAATTTTCCAGCTAACTTAAGATCATTACTGCATAATAAAAACAATTTTTTTTTTTGCTTAGGGGGTTGCGTAAGAGGGCTATGATACATATGGGTTCTCCTAAATAAAAAAAATTATCAAGGTGTACGTTAGAGATAAAAGGCAGAGAACCGCTGCTGTAAACGAATAAAAATGATGAATAAGATACAAAAGAAATGTTTTTTAAAAAAATCCTATTTTATTTTGTCTTTAATTTCATTTAAATAATTTTATTGATTGTATTTCTATACAATGGTTTCGGTCAATTTATATTGGTTGGAAAAATATTAACTTTTCACTTATTTCTGGAACAGTTTTATTCCGAATACAATTGTGGGGAAAAATCTCGATTAAGTGACAATAACACGTTTAAAAAAAAAAAAAAAAATTTAATACATGAATTTATATGCACGTTAATTCGAGCTGATGGACGTTGTGTTCACTATTGGTCCTTTAAAAGGAATACCAGCTAGGGACCTTAAGAAATACCTCGAGGGCCTCAGAGGTCTAATATACTCTCGGAGTTAATTCTTGAAATATGTTCAAAGTCCAGCTATAATTGAGTTTAGGATGCAGGAACTTTGCAACACAATTGTCATTTAGAAAGATGAGCTATATCTGATATTCAATTGATCGGAAACATTAATTTACCGCATATTTGTTAAAGCGTTACATTGAGGGGAAAAAAACTCCCTCAGAAAATGGAAGCGTCTCGTGATATTGAATTTAATTAAATCTAAACACTACCAAAGCGTGGACGGCGTTTGATATACTCCCATATTGCACCTGTAAAATAGCTCGTATAGAAATTGCCTTTTCTTTCTTTAAAATATTAAGAAATAAGAATGTGCATAGCAAAGCATATTCAAGGTACTATAGTAGATTTTAGAGAGAGGGTGTATACTTCATCTTGGGTACTTTTCACGTCAATTCCACTCTGCACTTCACGAAAAGATGTTAATTTCTATCCAGTCTGTTTATTATGAATTGCACAGACGCTTTTTCACTCTGAAGAATGTGTTTTTCTTTTATTCCCAGTGCCATAAATATAACGACGTGGCCTCCGACCGAAAAAAAACACATTTTGTCGCCAAAATAAATTCACGGCACTTTATGGCGGATTTAAAGCTTTTTGAGTGTGCAGCCTTTTTTTTTAATATCTTTTTGGCATGTGGAGTTTTCCGTTACTTGTTATAAAACTTTCTAACGAGGCGTAACTGGGAATATTGGCTTTTTTCGAGGTAAATTGAGTGTCATAGCCAATTTAGTCGGAGAGAATAACTATTAGTTCTGAATTGAAACTTTAGGGTAAGAGTAAAATCTTGGGCGCGATATCTTTTGTAAGAATCGACTATATCTTTGATTTGGAAATTATAGTCCAACTTTATTTCATGCGAAAATCTAGGACTAACATTTTCTGACATTAGCTGTTGATTACATTCCGTTTCATAAAATAATCTAGGACCCATAACTGCGAGATTGCTGTCGGGTCACATAAACATTTCGCACTTACCTGAACAAGCAACAATCGCCAACGTTTCGGTGAGGTCGTTATTATTATAAACTTCAGATAGTGCCACAAATTTTAGTGATGCTGATAAATCTTCTATTCTGTAGTTTATAAAGTAATTTGAGCTTTCAGATAAGTTTTTGTTTTAATATTAACTAAATAAATACATTTTTTTTCATTACTGAAACTAAAACTTGTGATTGTCGGTTTTGATAATGAATTTGTTTTTTTTTTGGATTATTTAGGTTCACATGTCGGAAAGCTGATGTACAACATACAGAATCATTATGCATAAACTGTTTATCGTGCTTTAAGAAAAGCCTAACGATTAAAGTTACACTATCCTTTCAATTGCAATATTTCTTCACATTTTTGGTAGGAAAAGCACACTGCAATTAGTTACTGTTTTGAATTTTGCACATAACTTTCTTCAAACATTCAAAGAAATTGTTGTTCATATTGTTATGAACGAAGCAGTGGCGGCTCGTCCACTACAGCAAGTACAGCCGGACTGTACCTAAATTCAGTATTTTAAAACTAAAATCAGATATTTTACTAATTTTCTTAAATGAAGATTAGAATTGAAAATGAAATTTCTACGGTAGTAAATAAAATCTCCGATAAATAGCAAGCCTGTTACCGTAAAGTACAATTCAGGAGTGGAAAAAACTCCATTCAATCAAAACTGCAGCCAAAAAGCGAAATCCGAAATCGGCTGCATCGTTGCCTGCATTTGTGAGAAGGTACAGCCGAAATGAATTTCCTTGTTTTAGCTGCACTTGATATTCGATTTGCTGATTGGCTCTCGAGTGAAACGCTGGGATGGGTCTGTGAAACGATAACTTACGAGAATATCTCCAAACGGAAATGGTGTTCGTGATAAATTTACTGTGTGCTGTTGTTGTTTTGTTATTTAAGTTAGTATTAAAATTGACCGATTCGCACGTTTAAAAGTAAGGAGGATTGCTTTAATTTTCAAAAAATAAGTAAGTGTTTTCTATTTTTTTCACATGTTATCATTTTGTAAAAATTGAAAGGAAACTTTGATTTGAGTAGTAAATAATAAAGAATTTCCGTTCATGTATGGGTTGTGGAAAATAAGGGGGGGGGGGGGGGGGATTCTCATGATTTCAGCTGTGCTAACATTTTTGACCACGGGCCGCCACTGGAAAGAAGCGAACAAAATTTAAATCCCTGGAGATTGAATCTTTTCTGAATCAGAGTATAGGCTAAAGAACGTAAGTATCAAATCGTGTTTTCCGCGCCAAAAATAAAAATGAATTAATAATATAACTTAAATCATTAATGAATATAATTTTTAAATTCATTGTAAAAAAACAGCACATCTCACTTACTAGCAATGGAATTTCGTGTACTTGTAACAAAAATAAATGGACGTCGAAATAATAGCATGATGCAAAATAAGAGCACAATGCATTTCTTGCTTGACTCTCCACGTGCATACTTCAACGCGACGTGAAATTCATAAAAAAAGAAGAACGAGTATAGAGTGAAATGTCACGTAACTTTGATCCCAACCTCGTAGCTGTGTGTGTAAAAGTATAAATATATCCAGCTGTCTGTAACCGAACAGTAGTAACATCATTTACCGTTTCCCGAATTAGCTCTTCAAGTTACTAAGTACCTACTTTCCACTCCCTCACTTACCTTGAAAGTTTTCGGTGAGAAAAATTCGAATCTTGTGGTGGCTTCAGCGGGGAAGATAAACAGCGTGTGAAAGCGGTTTGACAAAATGTGTGATTTCCCCTTTGTTTATTGCAGACGGTGCGGAACTGAAACGCACAACAGATCGAATTGCGAAAAGGGAGAGAGAAATATTGATTGTTATTTTTTTACAAGACAGACTGAAATAAAATAACTGGATCGGTATAATTCTGTTTTTGTCATGTATGTTCTTTTTACGGAACAGTTTCCAGACCTGTTCTTGTCTATAAAAACTTCCGTGATCTTGGATGACAATAATATTAATAATCTGTTTGGGTTAGGGAGAGGAAAAAACGGATTTTTTTTTTTAAATTTTAAAAAGATGCATGTTGTTTTTGTTCATTTTAAAGAACAGTTTGTTATTTTTTTCACCTGAGAGGTGACAGTGGAGGACAAAGTGTTAACCCTTTGCAGTCCAAGAACTGCGTTTTCCGTTCTTTCTACGGAACAGTTATTCATTCTTATGTTCTTTACCCTAGAATTTGTTATGCTTATAGAAAAAAATAAACATAATCTGTTTTGGATCTGCAAAAGAATGAGTTGAAAAAATTATCGATGTTTTTTAAACACAACATGCTGTTTTCGTTTATTTTAAAGAACAGGGAAACAAAAGAACGAGTCGTTATGTTGTCGCCTGAGCGGCGCCAACGGAGTGCAAAGGGTTAATATTTGTAAAAACAAAAATCTCTTTAACCGGTTGATGTTTTACTCGAGAATAACACTCTAGACATGTGAGGCCCGCGAGCTGTGACAGACGCCTTCCTATTTTTGCCCCCCCCCCCCCACCCATTCCTTAATATTCAAGTTCAACTGCTCTGGTATTTCTCAATGGGCCAATCGTTAATTCTACTTTTGCTGTATCCGTATCAACGCGCATATATTTAATTTCAGATATAAAAGATTTTTTAAATATTAAAAAAAAAGGGTTAGCAATTACTATTGGTAATGTCGTATGCTTATTGTATACCCCTGTATTGGCCAAGATATAATTAAATGTAAGAATTTTTTTTATGTTTATTTTTTTTGTATAATTTTCGCTTATATTGAGGTTGAATAATTGAAAACTAACTTGTTAATTAACTAAATATTTAACTTCCAAAGTTTATTAAATTATTATCTTCTAGCTCACTTGTCAACCTTTTTTTTTCTCACGTACCCCTTTATAAAAATTTTCTTATATGAATATCACTTTCTCTCATAACCATTATCGCTGTACCCAAAACAAAGTTTGTTTCGTTAGGCAGTAATGTTCTTAGGTTAACTGGCAAATTAATCACACGACTCAAATTGATGACACTTGAATAGATTTTTATTTGACTTATTACATTTATATATTTTATTTTAGGTGATTCCCCCATTACTAATATTTTCGCGTACCCCCAAATGGACCACCACGTACCCCCAGGGATACACGTGCCACAGATTGAGAACCGCTGTTCCATCTAAATGCTGTTCTTTTTCCGAATTCATAAAACATGTTCGGGATTTCTTCTGAATTATTTGTTGTTAATATTTACAAGTTTATTTATTTAAATGTTTTTGACCCGCCCCTTGACGATTTCTTTAAATATACTCTAGCTCTTTACTCTCTTGCTGTTAAATTCCTTGTAAAACGACAGTTCAACAGGGTTCCCACGCACCTGGAAAACAGGGAAAACCTGGAATTGTCAGGGAAAATGAAAATGACCTAAAAAATCAGGGAATTGTCAGGAAAAATGAACAATTTCTCAAGTTTTCTGGAAAAGTCAGGGAATTTTACATTTTTTTTTTTTAGATGAAGATGCCTTACTAAATTCCTTTCCTCACCATCGGTGAAATGTTCTTTTCGTTACAAAAATATAAATTTGTAAAAAATGATAATTTCTCTGTTTTTTAATACTTTGATAAGTTAGCACTTCCTTTTTGCGGTTCTCAACATTTCTCTTTAAAAAAATCAGTGATTTTTCATATTTTTGCTTCTGAAATTTTTTTAACACCTTCTGGAAAAGTCAGGGAATTGTAATCTGAATTTTGAGTGGGAACCTTGGTTCAAATACTGGAGGAATTATCTGTTCATTTATATCAGATTTACTAAACCAGACTCGATTGCCAAGGTGTCGTAATATCAAGTCAGCAGAGAATAACCAAAATAAAACCTCACCCCCTCTTTAGTTTAGATTCCTATCATTCGTATGCAAACTAGTTTCTCTCTGTAACAGAACGTCTTCATTTTCTCGCCTGGGGCAGAGCCACGAGCCTCTGTGGTTCAACCTGCAACAGATCAACTGTCTTCGAAAGCATTAGTTACTGTGACACAATCTATTGTCTTTGTAATTTAGTTAGCTGGTGTTTTTTTTGTTTACCCTTGCATAAAATTCTTCTATTTGTTACAAAGTAAGAAAACTAGTTTTTCTTCTCACTTTAAGAGGGTGGCCCGCTGCCAGGCCAGCGTTCCGAACCTCCCGTGCATAAATTAACTAGTTGTGTGTTTTACATGTAAATTTATTTTAAGTGTGGGAATTTTTTCAGTTTTGTTGAAGTACATTGAATAGTGTTTGTTAACTATTTTAAAGTTTTTTTTTCCTTCCTCGTATGAAAGGTTTTTATTGTAATTCATCATGTCGGGATTAATAACCCATTGTAGGCCTTGATTACAAAATGGCAATAGTCATCGTTATATTTAAACAATAGAACTATTTTTTAAGCTATGCGTGGACTTGTAAAGTAGAATTTTGGATAAATTAAATTTAAAAAAAATACATTGTCAAAAATCAATTGCGATTAGTTGAAAATTAGTTTATTGATTTATTTAGGAATGATCATGCTGTTGGAACCTATTAATTATCGATAGAAAACTTCTGAAAGCTAATTTTATGCATAACTCATATTAGAATTGCTATTTTAGTAGGGATATTATAAATAAAAAGAGAATAATTATAAGTTATAAATATAGTTATTCCTTTTATGTGGCTTAATTTTCTCTTTCCCCAAAATCAAACAGCTTGCATATTTTTTATACGCTTCATTACCAGGACCGAGCAGTGGCCCATATAAAAATAATAATGACAGAAACATCTGTTATCTGGGATCCGTTCTGAGGCTCTCTATCCACTAGTGAGCTACTTAATTAAAAAAGTACAGCAAATTCAGCAGCTGCTATTTAAAAATGATAGCAATTTTCTTAAGAATTTTGTAGGACTAGCGGCCGACAGAAATGTCACGGTCGGACGGGGAGGAAGGGGTTCATGAAGCTGTGACACTTTGTGACAAGGGGGGAGTGGGTTACAAGAAGTATATCACACAGATCGCCTAAAAAACATTACAAATTAACAGAAACAAATTTTTTTTTTAAATAAACCGTTTAGCTTCCAGTTTGAATCGATATAGTTGCAGTTGTAAAATAAAATTTCAAATATTATCTATAACTTAGTGATTTGTTTCTGAGCTGCCAGTACATGTATATATAATTCAATTGCGTGCTAGATTTGATATTGTTGGTAGAAGACAGTGACGTAGCTATTCAAAAATTATGGGGAGGAGGATTCAACTAGTTCCATTCCTAAAATATTTACCAATCTCGAAAGATTAACGCTAACTAGCAGTTATGCTAATTAACAAATTGTTAATTAGTAATGATTCATTATTTACTGAGGAATTTGCATAAATTTCTTAAGATATTAACAACAGGGTGGCAACATAACCTGGAAATTAGAGAATTTTTTAATTCTGGAAATGTCAGGGAATTTTTTTAAATTTACCAAAAGTCAGGGAAATTTTCAAATTTGGATCATTAAAACGGCAATTATCGTCTTTTATGCCCTTTACTCTTTGTAGTTTGTGTCAATAATTCATTTTAGTTCTGAAAAAGTATTAAAAAAAACATGGTTATGCAAATTTTCATATTTTCAGTTTTATTTTTGTAAAAATTTGAACCACTGTAGGAGGGAGAAGCAAAAGCCAAGTGTGTTAGACTTTAGATTGTAAGCAACATGTGAGGGGCTAATAAATATATGCGATTTATTGAAGATTGGAATAGGAAATATGAAGCATATAAAACATTTAAAATTATCTAAAAAAAAAATTGGAAAAACTTGCTTTTTTTTGCGCTATCTGCTTCCAGAAAACATGTTTAATTACTATTATGCCTGTCGCAATTGTATAATTTGTGTTGTATCCTTACATTATTTTTACTGACAATAGGAATTGCTTCTAATTTTTCATTTATAAGGAAATATATTTATTGTATTATTGTAGCGTGGATACTTGTTTCTTTACAAACCATGTATTACAACATTTCTTAATGTAATTGTAAAATCAGGGAAATTTTTTGACACCATCATGGAAATTTTTCCAGAATTTTGTTGCCACCCTGAACAATTTTTGCTAGAAAATTTTAGTATGGGGGAGATGTTGAGCCCCCTTTCCTACGTCTATAGTCGAAGAACGTGACAGTTTGTGACAAATGTGTGACATCATTTATGGATGGCCCCCTACTTGTAAATCTCTTATTTGATTTCTTAAATCTAATTATAACCTCCTATTTTCACTTCCAGTGCCGTTAATGCCTATTCCTGATTCCTCTTAATCACACCCATAACTGTGTGCTTCAAAGAAGTTTTATTATTTTATTTAGTGCTAATGTTATTCTGCATTCATCGAACTATAACACTATTTTTCTTTATAGTGTATATTTTTAACCTTTTCGCTAACTTCTGTTAATTAATCTCCTTTAATCATGTCGCCCGTTTTCGGAGCTTTCGCCAAAATTGTTCTAACCATTAATTTTTTTCGTGTGGTTAAGCTTCGAGTTGAGTTGGCTTCGCGCCATGTTTCTGCAGATGGTTACAATTAACAATGCTCTAATTGATAGATCAACGCGGAAACGGACTGCTTTAGTTTTGATTTAGGCGACGTTTTGTCAATCTGTTCATTTTTGCAGCGGTGAAATTTTAAAAGATCGAAACAGGCAGTTTGGCAAATGACAAAGTTCAAATGCCTCTAGCGAGTTCTAAACATTTGCCAAGAAACCTTTTAATATCGATTTTGTCCCGGTAACTCACTTCAAAGTTGTATGGCATTGCTTGGATTAGTAATCTATATTTTTACGTTTACGTGTATTGGAGGTAAATTTTTTTCACCAAGTGCTTTAAACTTTTATGGAGTGAGAAAATTGACATTGTTAAGATCTTTTCGACTTCAGTTTTATTACGCATTCAAATGCAAATTTTGTAAAAAAGATTGTTAGAACTGCTCACAGCTAAAATTCCAACTTGAGTACTCTATCAAATTGTAACAGTTTCCAAAATTAATAAGTTTTTAAAATTCTTATAAATTATGTTACCAATTGCAAAAAAAAAAAAAAATTAAACTAATTATAAAAATTGGTTATATTTAAACGGCGCCACCTATCAACAATAACAGTAAATAATTTGCTTAGCTCTGTTAAAGATTGCTACTGCGACTTGATTTCTTCTTCGGCTAATTTGTCTTCACTTAAAAATTGCAAAAAGGCCGAAAATCTTACTCTATATTATAAAAACTCATGTATTCTTTGTTCTTTGAGGTTGTTCCTTAACCCCCCCCCCCCCCCCACACACACACACATACAATTACTTTTATGAAAAAAAAATCGCATTTGAAAATATGAAAGAAATAAGTTAATAATATTACCAATCGTATAAATCCAATAACCAAATGAAACTGAATCTCAAGTAAGATTCAAGATTATATTTTTCTCAATCCAAACAAGTCCCTTCTCTATAGCGAAAGGCAATTTATTAACTCAAGTTTTACTTATTTTCATCCATCCGTTTTGCTCTTTTACAAAATTCTTTCCATTAAACAAATTGTAAAAATGGCACCTGGACATTTTCTTTCTCCTTGGAATAAAATTCTTCGTTGCCATGGCAACTGCCTCAAAAGAACGACGCTTGTTATATGTGGCGACATCGTTTAATACCGAAATGAAATGTCTGAATTTAATTTAAGTTTTGGTATATATATTTTTTCCTTAGAAGAAAATTTCGAGGATTTTTCATTAACACTTTATCGTTATTAAGTTTAATATAATCATTTCTTTGTTTGTATGCTGACATCTCCGCAATTTATTCCGGAGTTTTTCCCGGTTTATTTAAATGCAACGAATTGAAAAATTCAAATTAGGTTTTTTTTCTTTGCGGAAAGGAATTTTCTTCCCCAAGAAAAGAAGATGTTGTTTATTATTATTTTGAACTTATAGTTGGTGAATTTTAAAAATGTAATTGCATAAAAGTTGGTTTTAGGCAAAATTCCTGGCTTTTTGATGTAGGTAACTAGCTTCAAAGGAACTTTTTTATGAAATATATTAATTCCCTTTTGGATTTTGCTATTAATTATTCAGATTGACAGCCGTGTTTTTTATTGATTATTTAAATTTTTATTTCCACTTTGTTGATTAATTTACCATTTTTCAAATTCCCTACAACACTTCTTTTTGTATGCCTTTTTAAAGCGTTCTTTTTAAACTGATATTTCATATATTACTTTTAAAGCAGCTAGCAAGATTTCTTCTCTTTTAATTGAAAGGTGTGTTTAAAAGATATTTTATTGATTTGCTTTCTTTTTAAAATGAGTATATAAATATTCCATAATATATTTTGAAATGGCAGCAAGAATTTACTAATTAAATTTGTCTGGTTTTCTGCATATTTAGACATGTTCGAGGTATACCTTCTGTATAGGAAGTTTTAGACTTAGAATTTTATTTTAAATAGGAGCTTCAAGGTCAGTGATTTCCTTAATTCTGACATCGAGTTTCCATGGAAATATTGTAGATATTTAGAGTAAAAAGAACTTCAGTGACCTTGAAGCAGTGGTGGCGATTGTACGTCAAGTGTGAATGAGTATGAGCTCAAAAAGTAGAGATAAAATGCTCAATTTCTATAGAAATTTGATAATTTTCTAAAAGTGTGTGACGTTTGCCCCTCGCGCTTTATTATCCCTAATCGCCGTCCACTGCTTTGAATGCCTATTTATTAAAAAAAAAAACATACTTTAATTGCATTGAAGGCTTCCAATAAAAAAAAAGGTTTCTGTTAATGATATAGTGCAGGGCTAATCACTTATTGCCTATGTAAACAAGTATTTACGAAAAGGTAGCAAACAACCCAAGTACACCTCACTAAAATAGATTACAATAAATTGACGTGGTGAGTGTGTATATATATATATATATATATATATATATATATATATATATATATATATATATATATATATATATATATATATATATATATATATATATACAACCCAATTTAAGTGGAAGTTTCTACAATTGAAAGATTAACTATTTCTGCTCGCATCATTTTCCGAAATAGCTACTATACACATTAAAAACAATTACATTTTTATTCAATCGACATCGTAGATTTTTAGAACCCCCCCGGACATTTGAAGTGAAATGTTGTGCACCTAGAATCGACATCTTATGAAACCCTTCCAAGTCCTTGAATTTAATAAAAGTAACACAACTAGTGATCTTTTCTGTTTTTTCGGCTCCTTTTCATTCCACCCAATGATAAGAAGAACCATCAGCGCGCGTCGTCAGGCAACTGTCAGTCGCCTAGCAACAAGAGCTTTGTTCTCTCTCCCAGCTTCAGGTGAGAGTGGTTTTTAATGAGATCTTCCGGAATTCCTGGATCTGCAAAGGGTGTTGTCTTTTCGGTCTTGAAGGCGTGCTGCACAATGCCTTTGTTTTGGATGGCCTTTTTTTACCATTGTGTGGGATCAGGGACTTCGTTAATATTGAATGGATGGGTTGCATGTAGAAGTTGGGGAATGGTCATTTGGGTTTGACTTAATGAAGATTGTTGTTAAGAGTGAATGGGATCCATGTGTAATGGATTTCCCGTACAAGCACCAACTGCATTTTGTTTGTTTGCGAAATTAATTTATAAGTCACGTAAGAAAGGAAAAATCGGTAATGTACTTGGTTTATTATGTAATTTGCAAATATAGCGATTTTTTTTGCGCTTGAAAATAAGACTTTAATGTATTTCTAACAAAACATTTGATTTCTTAATCAAATTGTTATACTTCGAATTTATGGCCGTTTGCTAGAATGCTATTATTTTCCACAGTTGCTTTATAAATATTATAATTTATATGATTGTAGATACCGTACATCGCACAGTGGGGTATTTGACCTCAAAAGCTGGCCAAAAGTCCATTTTTTTAAATTAAGAATTTTGAATTTTGGATTAAACCATATGATAAAAAACTATTTAAAGTATAATTCTGCAGCACTGTTTTTTTATTTTAACTGTATTTTCTGTGGCAACACTGTCGTTAAACTTAGAAAACTTGTAAACGGTGCATATTTGTACCAATAAAAACTAACTTTTTTCAGAACTATTTTATTTAAATTCTGCTAATATTTTTAGTTGACTGCGATAAAAAATGTATATAATATTATGTTTGATAACTTTTTTGTGTACTTTTACAATAAAATTTTTTATAGTGCATTTTGAATGTAAATTTTTGAATATTTTATAAACACGAAAACATTTGTTAACTTTCTTCACTTCTCTTCACTATATAGAATAGTATAGAGTGATAAAGTAACTATTCTTCTACACGGGAGTACAAAAATTTCCACCACCTTTTTCCCCCTTTAGATTTTATGAGGCTTTTTCTGCAGCGTTCACCAAAATTATTAGAACGTCTTTTTCGAGTGCACCTGGATATTCACTGTGTGACAAAGCGAACATACATTGAATGCTTATCTAAATACTTCACAAGACGTGTTTTACAACAGTACAGTGTAGGGAAACTGTAAGTATACAATTGCGCAAGTGTCGGTCTGAAAACCCCAACCCCAGAATCTCTCTTCTTTAAATTATCGGTTGTGCGGCTGCGGCGGTAATAAATTAAAAGCTCTAGTTGGGGAACTTTTTCCAACCCCTTCCTTCATGTTTTGATACTTGGAAATTCTCTTCAATCGAACACCAAAAGAAGAATGTGACCTTAAACCCGACACTCCAAGTGTTAATATTTGCTACCCAAGTTTCATCCGCCCAAGAGGAACGAGTAAATTTGCAGTTACTAGGATTGACTTCATTCTGCTCTGTATCTCCGAGAAAAATAGTACATTCTACTCTGTATCTCCGAGAAAAATAGTACATTCTGCTCTGTATCTTCAAGGAAAACTAAGATCAAATAGCTTTTTGTTTATGGATCCAACATCTGCAGGTTCGAATTTTGATATCTTGTAGAAAATATTCCTTTTATTTGATTGTACGTGAAAATATTAATTAAAGCAAGTTTAAAAATAATAAGGATGTAACATAATTGAATAATATTAATACATCGTTATGCAAAATAAAAAAAATACTGTCTTTAATTTTTTGGCTGTAAGAAAAAATACCTTTAATAAAGGGAATGCACATATCGTTTTTTAATGGCTTACTGGCAAAAAAGTATGACATTGTACAAAATATTGCTTTTATTCGAAAAATATTTTTAATAAAAGAACAACTTTGATTAAAGTAAGAAAAGTAGCACGAAGACATACTGATAGGTCTACCATAACTTTTTTTTTAATTTTAGGACCATCGGGAATTACATTTTTAACTAGAAAATGTCTTTTTGATATTATGAGAAACTGCCCTGAAAAAGGTATCATAAAAAAAGTTCAACTACATGGAAAGTTATATAATATCAAAGCCCTCCTTTTCTGATGAAGAAAAAGAGCAATTTAAACATAAAATCTCGGTCTTGAAATCCAGATTTAAAAGTAAATGGCTTGCAGTTAATATGTCAGAAGAAAAAATTCTAAAGAAACACCAAAAATGGTTGGTACATTCAATCGAAATTTCCACACAAAAAAAATCGCTTGTCGACCTTCGAAATCATTTGATGGGTTAAGTGATCGCAGTAAAATACGCAAAACCAAGGAGCTAAGAGAAAAAGCCAAATCCGAAGAATTAATCTATGCCACTCAAATGAAACTACGTGAAACTGGAAATATCGAGGGTTCAAAAGTAGTAAAGGATATCACAAAGTCTCCCTTAAGAGCAGCCAAATACAGAAAAGCATTTTTTAGCCACACTGCTGAACAAAAAAAGTCTTTGCTTTGACAATTTTCATGGAAGCTGGGTTATCACGTAAACGATATGAAGTAGTAAGAACTAGTGACAAAAACCTATTTCTTTAGGTTAAGAAATAATGATATCCTGCTCCAAACACGTATCAAATAATTTCTACTGGTACCGAAATACAACTTCAAGCTTCATACGAGTGAGCGATTAATCACATATTTGTGAAAGGCTTTAAATATGTTTATATTGATGAAATAAAATCGCTAGAACTTTTTTACAAATAGGGATGTGATGGTTCCGAGCAATCACAATACAAACAAAGATTTGAGAATAGTTGTGATTCCGATGCGAATATCTTCCAATCTGCTTTAGAGCCTCTTTAATTAACAGGTTTAAAAAACAAAATGCATTGCTATGGAAAAATCCTACACTACATAAAAAAATACAATACATAAAAATCAAATAAAAAATTTATAAGAAACCCAATATTTTTTTTAATTTCTTGCAAAAAATATAACTTTGTATACATAATTAGAAATGTATAGGTTGTTTATTATTTTTTTGTAAATATGCCTGAAATATAGTTGCAAAAATAGCCAACTCCACTTTAAAAAAAAATTATATTTTTTAATATAATTATTTTCATCTAAAACTAATAATTATTAGTGAGTATCTAAAGGGTGGATAAAATATATATAAAACAAACTATTTAAATTTAGAAAGTTTGAAAGTAATTCAATATAAGTACTACTAAAAATTAAGCATTCTTGGTTTGTTTGGATATGTCTTGTTTTGCAGCTGTAGAGGTAACTTGTTTGAATTTTCAACTTATTTCATTTTTTTTTATTTTAATATGTAATTTTAAAATAGAAAATGCAATAAAATAATGTTGGCCAACTTTTTGGGTCAAATACCCCTATGTGCATCGTTACTTAGGCCCCTCCCAAAATCAAATTGTGTGTTCAATGTGTTGAGGAGCGATTTGGGTCAGGGTTTATAGAAAATGTAGGCCCTGATAAAACTGAACCATATATAGTTTTATATATTTAATATTTTATATAATTAATGTAGTCATTAATAGTCAATATAGTTTTATAATTAATTCCAAAGACGTATTCTGTATGTGCTAGTCGAATAATTATGCAATTTTAAGGTTCTTATTGTTCAGAATTAAAAAAAACTCTGATTAAAGGTAGTAATTTATTTTTTAATAATATAGTAGGAAAACTAACTTAATTTCCTACCCGAAATTGTTACAGTTTCTTAATATCTTTTTACTTCGAAAGCATTAGAACTTCTAATATTTGCAGGCCCGACCTATTGACCAATTAGTGATCGCGTGTACGTTTCTACTTTGTATTATAAAATATATTTTCCCCCTTCATCAAAGACATATTCACTGAAAATACATATCTCCAAGCATTAAATAATCAAAATATAATTATCAAGACATGTTAAAACTATTAGAAGATGGTCGCTACATATTTGCTGCACGATTACATTAAATGATAGGCTAACAAGTGAATATCCGTTTCCTTGAAAATCCTTCATCTCAAGATAGTTAAAACCTCAACAAATAACACCTTAGGAAGAAGCCCTTGTCTAATCTCTGTCCTTGATCTCTTTCACTGACATTTCCCCGTGTGTTATTAAAAAGCGTTTACTTTGAAGCGTTCTTGCATTCGGTCAGATCAGTCACATGATAAATTCATCCCAATGCAGTTCGTAAAATACTTATTATATATTGCATTCATATTTTCTCCTGATTAATAGACAGTGGAGATAGTTCGTTTGATCACGGAAGCTTTTATATTTGCCACTCGGTTTCAATTGGGACCTTTGATAAATGGTTGTTAAATGCGCAAGATTTGCAAGTTATTCTCGTAAGCGGTGATGTGGGGAACATGAAACGATTTTATGGATAATTATTACTTCTATTGAGGTTTAGTTTCCTTTAACGAACTTTTATGTTATCGTATGAAACCTTTTAAAGTTTCTTTATTTAATTCAATTTTTTAATGATGTCAGACATTTAGTAGAGTAATAAAGTATATTTAGTATATTGAATAAATGTCGTGGTGTTTTTAATTTAAATTCTTCCAGAGGTATGTGAAGACTTGATTTAACTACCATTTTTTTAAAATTATTATTCTTGTGATTGGGTAAGCAAGAACAGTAATATATATATATATATATATATATATATATATATATATATATATATATATATATATATATATATATATATATATATATATATATATATATATATATATATATATATATATATATATATATATATATATATATATATATATAAACAAATGATGGAATATTTGGTCATTTAGAAAAATATTTCGAAATCAATTTTTCACACTTAAATTAGTTCAGTGACTCATGTTTGGTGTTGAAATATTAAGCAGTTTCAAACGAAGATATACTATACCATGCGAATCCACTTAGTGTGTGCTTACTTTCAGTTGACCCTTTTCCAATTAAAAAAAAAATCAACATTTATGAATGAATAACTAGTAACCGTTCTTAATTTGCATTTCGGAAAGAAAGCTACTTGTTTTTAAATTAGTATAAATTATGTTATATCGTTATTGTTTCTGCTACTTGCAAGAACCTAATAAATTACATAATTAATAAATACATGTTTACAAGATTCAAATTACGAAAAATACGTGATATTACTAAATTGAGGTTTATCCAGAAAGGTAACGTCGTAATTTTTTTGCCATAAGTTAAATTTTCATGATTTTACTCTATTTGCTTTCACCAAATAACTGACTGTATATTCTGTTTCCAAACCTAATTCAAAAAACAAATACAATTTGAATTCCCTTCCAGTATCCAAAATGCTAAATTAAAACCGAGCCATAACTTTAATTATCCGCCATTTGGGTGTAGGGACATAAATCATAAGTTGCCAACAAGTATTGGAACAATGAATATTTCGAGAGCGGGAAAATAATAAATAAGAACAATAATTGAACTCTCTCTCTCTCAACAGCAAGGGAACTCCGAAAGCGGGTTTTCAATTAAAACGCTTCTGCCCCTAATTGATGTAGACGTGTCCTGAATTAAAAGTTAAAAGTGTTAGTTAAGAGGAATTGTCTTTTTTGTTGGTGTGTAGGAATTCTTTGCACGATGGATTGTCGACTGTGACTTGGTAACAGGGTGTAAGTCAGCTGATTTAAAATGGTTAATCATTATTGGAAGAACTAGTAGCATGACCCGGCGTTGGCCGTATTTAACCCTTATCACTCAATACATTATTATGTTATAGACCAACAGATCCGAGGGTGTGTGGCTTAACTCTTCAAGTCCCAAGCATATGTTTGCGTCGATGCTTTTCACTGCTGGCCGTTTGACGACAATCATTGGCTTTATCGCGGGGGCCATAAACTTTCGTACGTATCAATTTTACATTTTAAAAATGATTCATTTCTATTTATAAGAGATAGGTTTCCATATAACGGAGCTTTCCGATTTATATAACATTAATACATGGCAGCGCAGCGGCGCCTACCGAGCGTTAAGGGTTAAAAGTTTGACAAAAAATAGGGTATGCCCGAGTTTTACGTGAAACGTCATTTCAGAAAATTATAGAATTATAAATAGGAATTGGTCGCCAGCAAATGGTAAACAAACTGTTCCGCCTGACTCCACGCGAACCCCATTCACGCTTTGCATGTTCTTTGCTTTATTTCAAGATTTTATACACACGTCGATGCCTAAGTTATAATGTGGGAATAGATCATTCTAAAAGCGTAACATAATGTTTCTATCCTGATAAGTATATACTATTATTAAAAAAAGTTTGACGTAAAAAGGTCTACGCAAATTTCATTGTTTTACTCAAAGGGTTTTGGGATTTGGACACTGTTAAGTAATGTACTCATTTTTGAGTATATTAGATGCTTATCATGGCTCCGAATACCCAATTTTCAATTTCGAAAAGGACATGTACTCAAAAGTGAGTGTAATGAATAAAAGGAACAGATGCTAGCCTACAATTGCTGCCTTCATTAATCTCTTTCCATAAATATCGACAATTATAACCAAGACTTACCGGGAATCGAACGAACCCAGATCCTCAGGCACCGCAGTCCAGTGCTTTATCCGTTTAACTGCAAGGGCGACTTAAAGTTATAAACATACGAAATGTTCAAAAGGTGTGCCAAAAGAATGGAAAGTAAGAGATAATTGAGTTGTAATAACTCAGTTTTCATCTAAGTAATCGACACCCAAATAATGTGGAAAACCTTCTTCTTTACAACTATTTTAAGTTTGTCAGGTCGCTTTGTTAAGATGGCTTGAACAGGAGCTGAGATTAGTAATATTAAATCACACTACTCATATTTGAGAAAGTTACTTAAATTTGAGTACGCCATGCAATTGTACTCAAAGAAAAACAAGTAGGTTCAGGTACTCAATTTTCAGTACTTTTTTTTACAGTGGGCTATGGAGCCGAAATAATGTGACGTACTTGATAATTGAACATTCCCTAACATGAAATGCGCCCTTCATCCAGCCCGACTACGCCACTGCCAAACACATTAAAAAAAAAAAAAACGCCCCTTCTTTTCTATTGACTCATCCCAGTTTACCAAGTCGTGGTTCTCCGGTATTTTTCTCTGGGAGTTAAGAAGTGTCAAAACTTCTTGTTACTTAAGTACAGTTATTAACGAGCTGGACACGAGGAATTCTTCCTGCCATTTGGCTCTTATTTTCTTCGGGGGAAGGGTTCATTACAGTTCTTTTCTTTGGGTTGGTTGGCGGGAAGATTAATTCGACGCCAAGTCTTCCGTGTGGCCCGGTGCCTAATGGGAAGGTGGATAATTGGGATTTTTCCAAAAGATTGATGCTACAACATCGAGAATGGGATTTCTTTTTTAGGGGTCGGTTTTTAAAGGTAGTAATTAATGGATTTTAAGTGAAATTTTTATATAAAGTTTTAAGAAAATCGCGTGTTATTTTTTTTTTTTTAATTTAATGTTTTGTTTTTCTTTTATTTTGGGAGTGATTTTTATTTTGTTGTTTTATGGATGTTATTGAGGTAAGGGTTGATGCAGAGTTTATGAATTTGCGCGACGGTATTGATTTTTTAAAAATTATTAACCCTTGAAAAAAGGCAAGTAATTAAGAAAGGTAATTTTATGACTATATTCAAAATTTGGAAAACGTTATTGAATTTTATTTTTAACTTTGGGGAGTGATTAACAGCGTATCAAAACTTGATTAACTTTTTTTTCTCAAAATCTTATATTGATTTATGTACAAATTATAATTTTTTTTATGGTTTAGGAATTTTCTTAAATTTATCCTTTTTCTTGAGAAATGCGATTAAACTACATTAAAAAATTAAGATAACTGGGATAAATGATGGTTTTATTTATACTTACTTTATTTCAATAAAATGTGGAATATTATAGGTGTAAACTTAATGATACGATATTTGGTAAAATCGTAATTGACACTCAAAAGAAGGTTTTAGCGTCGATATTTTTCCGATGTGTTTATTAGAAGATAAATAATAAATAGAAACATGTTTCCCCTGTATTTTCAAAAAGACTTAAAGTCGAATTTTTGTCTTAATTCTTAAAATAGTAGTCCAGAAGAATATTTTCCACTTTCTTTTGTGTCGATACATTAACCCGAGAAAACGCGCGCTATTAGTACTTACGCGAGGACGCGCGGTGGGTCCAGGAGACCCCGGTCACCCGCTTTTGTTAAACAATACTACCGAGAATGTCTTTTACCACATTAAATGCATTTTCTATGAAAGAACATACACTAAGTGTATATTAAAAATAAATAATTACAAAAAATACTTACAATTTATTCACATTCTTTGCAAATATAAATAGTGTGTTCACTGCAGATATTTTTATCTTACTAGAACGACCGGGCCTCTAAGACCCAGCGCGCGTGCTCGCGGGTTAAAAAAAAACCAAGTTATTACAACTTCTTACAAGACATTTTTTTGTGATGTTTGTCTGAACATAATTAAACTCAAGCAGTAACCTGTATGCACCTATCCCGGTTACTTAAATATTTGATAATAAATTATATAGTAACTAATATTGTGAAAATGACTAAAACTGCTCGTATTTCTTTCATTTAATTAGGGCATGAGGATTATTTACTTCTATAGTGTTAGTTAATTCCGTAATCCATCTTCAAAAAAACGCGTTATCTTTCTGTAAAATCATGTTGTACAAAATTAAAACACAAATGTTGGCAGTAAGAGTGTAGACGCAGCGATAAAGCACCGCCTCTTCATTCTTTTTTAACAGGTAGGAGGAATTTTCGAGTAGGTTTCGGGCGAGAAAAAATGTTGTGTGTTGAGTGTTAGATTAATTGTGTTGGTCCATATTTAAAAGACCTTTCTGCTTACAATGTGAGAAGCATTGTACAAAAATGAATTGATCCCCCAAAATATAAGACTTCTGACTTTAAATTTTTATTGAATAAATAATAAATGTTTATATATTTTGTAATATTACTATGTAAATAAATTCAGATTTGTATTTTAATGTGTTTATTTTTATTTTGAACTCTTAATTCGTGTACAAACAGTACATATTGTTGTGTAATCTAGAGTTTTTGTTTTAAAAAATATATTTACTCGGATAGTTTTTTAGTATATTATTTTAAACGTAAAATGTGTGTGTGTGGTAAATATGGCTTAATGCATTTAGTATTATTATTAAGATCCTGTTTTCTGAAAAATTGGTGTGAGCGGGACATCGTGTGATCCACAATAGCTTCATCCCACTACCATTTTTATTTCAAGAAGGTCAGGCTTTCTTTTCCACCCATTCTCTGAATTTGAATATGGCAAAAGATCTGATTTCAAAGAACGGAAAGAACCACACACAAAACAAAATGGAGTTTGGTTGGCGCGCTGTTCAGTTGGTTAAAAAAGGGGTTATTTAAAGAATCAGAAGTAATAACGGAACGTAATAACGGTAGCACAGCATAGGACTGATCTTGGTGAATTACGGCATCGGTTTCTATATTCATTATAATGATATTTGGTTTATGATAAGTTTTAATGGTATTTACGCCAATTAAGAGAAATAATTTTCGCCAACTAAGAGTAATAATCTTCGCCATTAGGTTTTCCATGCATAAGTTGTTGTTTTTTAATCAAAATTAAATTTTGCCTAATTTTTTTCTAATATATATTATTGGAATGTATGAAAGATATTCTGTAGAATGCCTATTCAACATATATAATGCCTGACGATTTTAGGCGAATTGTGAAATATCTGAATTATTTTAATACTTTATATACAGGTATAATATTATGTATGTAATATCTATGGTAGAACAGTATAGGAGTGATCTTTGTAAAGTACGATATCGGTTTCTATACACATTATAACGATATTTGGTTTATAATAAGTTTTACAGGATGTTTAAGAATTATCTTTACAACTTTGACATGCAATAAAACCCAAAAGAAATAAGATAGTTAAGTTATGGTGCTTGTACAGGTAAGAGCGACACATGAAGTTTACTTGTACGCAATTTAAATATAAAAAATATTTAAAAAAAAACTGCTTACAAATAAAATTTAATGTGTTGCTTTTACATGTACAAGCAATATAACTTGGCTATCTTATTTCCTAGGTTTTATTGCGCGTCAAAGTTGTAAAGATATTTCCCATATACCCATGAGAAATCTCAGTGCATTGAATGATTCATTAATGGTTTTTGGAGAAAAAAAAACTGCGTAAATAAAACTTTATATGTTGCTATTACATGCCCAAGCGACATAATTTTTCTATCTTATTTATTTTAGGTTTTATTGCGTTTCAAAGTTGTACCGATAATTCTTAAACACCCTGTATAGAATGGGAAATACTAATTTAACTAGGAGCCGTGGAAAGGCTTTGATTGGGAAGCCGTATGTTAACTGCATGTATGACAAACTGGCATTCTATAGAATGCCTTCTCAGGTGACATTGGAAATGTCATTAGCGGGAGCATTTTCTTACTTTGCCTGTTTGTGTCATAGACATTGTAATGACTATTAAATGTGGGAAATATTTATAGTTTAATATTTTGATCAATTTTCGACATTCTATATCTACTTCAGGGCCAGGCGGGGCCGAATGTCCAAATTTGGCGATTTTTGTTTTATTGCAAATTATGTCTTAAAAGTCCTTTTCTAGCGAATCATGCCATCAAATATTATTTGTAAGCCTTTAGCAAGAGCTGTAAAAGCCAAAGTCCAATGCTTTGCATTGAGAATAGAATTAAGTTTTCCCCCTCTCCTGTAAAGTTTCCCAAATGTTATTTAAGCCCACCTGGCTCTGAGGTACAGATATATTGCCTACTCTGCAATTTCTTAATGTGCGAAATTTTGTACACTGGGGACAAATTGCAAGGCCCTATGTTCACTAAGACGCGAATGTTCCATTAAGTTTGATTAATATGTACTCAGCTTGAGCTGCACATAAATTTAACTTCCAAGAAGATACATGTACATTCAAGTTGTATCCGCTTTCTATAAAAAGGCGACATGAAGAATCACTGCATATTTGCGAGAGCAGCTGCCGTCTCTAAACATCTTCCACTGCAAGAAATAAAAAAAGTATAAACCCAAAGAACATTGAGAAGAAGTATCACATTCTGTGCATTTCTTAATGCACGAATCATTTCCCCAATCATTCATTACGCCTCCCCCTTTTAGCACACAAGAAAAAAAAATGGGACAAATTATTAGAAATGTCTGAAAAACAACTCTGGTTTCGCTCACTCCGTAAGCGCACCTGCTCTTTTTATGACGCCGATATTTATCCCTTTTATTTTTGTTTCTTCTACCGAGAGAGCAGATGTTACAGCGCGGTGGATGCGTCGTCGGTTTCGGATTTTTTTTTTTTGCATATCATTTCGTCGGTGGTCTTTGCTCAGCAGTCTCGAGGAGAGAATAAATTAGCGCGAAATGACCATCGTCCTTGGATTTCGCGCTTTACGAAGCCTGGTGTAGCCACTGAGCCACAGTCAGCTATATAATCTGGGCACTGAGCTATAATAATCACTGGAGGGAATACTCAGCATGCACATTTTTTGAGCTAAGGTAGGCACTTGTATGATATTGTATATTAACTGTACAATTTTTTTTCTGCTTAATTAAGTGAAAATCATACAAGTTTATATTATAAGAAGTTACTGCTATATGAAGTATATATAAAGATAATATTACGCAACGCGTGAATGTACTATAGGGCCCCACGCGTTACAAAGGTCACGGAATGAATAAATGGCTAACCTGGTTGACGCGGCTTAGCTATGGTATGTCTCACTATGGTATAATATAATTTCTTAGATATTCATAAAAGCATTTTTATAATTACAATATTAAAATTGTGAAGGTCTTGGGGTGAACAAATGGCCAACCTGGTTTATGGTATATCCCACGATGGTATAATATAATTTCTTAGATATTCGTAAAATCATTTTTATAATTACAATAATATTAAAATTGCGAATTACAATCAAATAAATAAATAAAAAAAATTATATCAATAAATCGAATGCATCTTCTTAAATCGTGAAATTACCATGGTCGCAATTTATTGCAAAAAAACTAGCTCTTCCCCATGCTACAATTACAATGCCATTTAAAAAACAAAACAAAAAAGGTCAGTCAAAATGTCGAACAGCCATTCCTTCCACAGGGTTGCGAAATACTAAACTTATCAATATCGCCAAAGCTGGAACAATTATCGCGCCAAGATGCTTTTCCTCACACAGGCGATGCGACATGGAGATGCTAGTAGAAAATATAGTCCTTTCGCATGTAGTCCAGGCAGCAAAGCATGAAAAAAGGGTAAATTCGGAAAAAATAGGGGGAAAGCTGGAAACAATTTTAATCGCTTCCAAAAAGTGTTCTGTATGATATATTAAATTTGCACCACGCCGGCGTTTCCGCCATCTTGGAAAAATGTAATTTTTTCTCTAAATTTAATAACTAAGGAGATAATCACAAAAAACTGATTTTGGCCGCCATTTTTCCAAGATGGCGGCCGGCGTGGTGCAGGGGTGTAAAATTAATATATCATACAGAACACTTTTTGGAAGCGATTAAAATTGTTTCCAGCTTTCCCCTATTTTTTCCCGAATTGAACCCTTTGCTGACTGGACTAATGGTGTTCGTCATCGGATGAAGTGCATGCATCCTAGTGTTGTGTTTTAGCAATTAGTTGTTAATTACTAATAATTTGTTAACAGGCAATTGATAATTATTAATAATTTGTCAATCACCAATTGCATAAATTTCATAAGAAATGAACAATTTTGTTATTTGGGCTTCGTGTTATTTAGGACTCTGATAAATTTAACCTGCCTGAACTTTTTTAAGTACAGCTCACATTATAGAATAAAAAAAAAATTATGTATAAAAAAAAGACTTCGTAAAAAAAAAAAGGGTAAAACGAGGTGAAGGGAAAGAATATTTGGAACCGTACTTGAACCTCGGTCTTGAAGCCACTTCCATCCACTAATAGACAAGTTTTTCGTTCTCATCCTTGTCATCAAGTTCATTCTTTTTGTCACAGCTCTTCTTTTTTTTTTCGCATTACATGATGCATTTCCCTGCCTTTCCAACTAAATGTTAATTTCACTGCAACTTCTGGATTTATTTCTGATTTGCTCATTTGTAAAACATCTTGATCGAAAAATACATCATATATGTATTTTTCGATTTCAGCTCATTTGTAAAACATTTTGCAAGTACTTCTTCGACTTTTTGGATTAAGAATATTCATAAAAAGATAATTGGCGATTTTTAAAACTTATTATTACTAACTGTTACCCGCGGTCGCGCACGTGTTATTTTTTTTTTACCACATTGGTTCGTTCTCCCCATTTATTCCTTCTTTTTTATTTCTTCGAAGGCAAAATAACTTATCTATTGTTCAGATATCTCCCCGTACATCTCAGAATGTTAGATTTTCCCTTTGAAGCTTAATTGTCAGAAAAAGTTATTTCGCCAAAGCAATTTTTGATCGCCAACTTTCAAGTGTTTAAGACAATACATACATATAAATTTATTTTAAAGTATTTTATTGTTGCTAATATTTTATGATTTTATAACAATGTATTTTAAATGGCCATAAAAATAGCTTCTAAAGCCATTATAAATTGAAAACTAAAGGGAATTTTAAAATTACAAGCTTCAAGTGGACAATTAGAGGTTGAATTGTATCAATATATAAATTTTCAGACATGTCCGAGCTGTACAAGGTAGTGTCTTGCATTCCACAGACACAATCTTTCTTTTATTATTATAGATTATTACACCATTACTTATTATTATGGTGATTTGTATAACTGAGAGAGTTTCAAATAAAAATTTGAGAAATCGCTCTCTATCTTAAGAATTTCTGTGAAAAAGTTATTAAATTACTTCAAATGTTAATTTAATAAATGTTCCCTTCAATTATAGTAAGCAACAATTATAGTAGTATTCTCTTGTCAGTACATATAATTTACACGCTTAAAAGTTGCTATTTAACTATTTTTTCCTTTAAAAGTTATATATTTTTTTAATTACAATAGTCGCTATAAAGCTAAAATTTTCAGGTTTTAACTATTTCCACTTACAAACATTTCTCTGAATACCCATCGAAACTCAACCACAGTAATCTTGTTATTCTAACAGAAGCCGCGCAAAGACTAATTGAATGGGGAAAATCGATTTACTGCACCGAAAGTTTAAAAAGAAATATTACGGGATGTAATTTGTAGGGTTTTGAATTGCTTACGAATATTTGTCGTCGAATTTCAATTACCAATCACAAAAAAGTAGTTTACGATAAAATTAAAAAAAAAAAATAGAAGTAATACAAATATATAGCAGTATATCAACTTTTCACATGTTCCGCCTAATCCGATTGTTTTGTCCAGAAAAAACCAACTCAAAATCCGCTCTTTATATACAGATGAAACAACTTAACAAGGGAAACCAGTCTTAATTCTAGGCCAATGGGCCGCGCGACCCTTAAACTAATTTTTCATCGAATGCCTTCCTTTTCAACCACCTTAACTTCCTGTCATTAACCGAACCTCCCGAATACGATGCAGCATGGGTATTTTGAACTTGATCCGATTTATGGAGTTCCATCATTTCCTTCGAATTTTTCTTCTCGAATATTTCCGAACGGAGAAAGTAGCCTTCTTTGATATTCAACCGCCTCCAGCTACTCGAGTTATTCTGACAGCACCTCGAACCGGTTTTAGACTATTTCTTGCATAAAAAGGTTCCTAATTTGGTAGGGAAGGGTATAAAATAAGTGGAAAATTGATGGAGTGAATGCCTGTGTGTTATAGAGTCGTCTTTCTGGTATTTTCTTGATTCTTCGTTGGTAATTGTGTTTCAAGAGCATGTCTCAATCTGTTGAGCAGGTATGAGATTACAGTAAATTTTGACTTGTGAAGTTATACCGCTATAGTAAGTAGTAGATATGGCTTTCAATTGTCTGTAAGTTTTTGAATTTTTTGTAAACTATTCTGTTTATATATAAAAAAAATTCTACACAAGACCTTGGAACTACAATTGGCGTATATTCCCGAACTGAAATCCAGACATTGTACACACTTATTTAAGTTCGGTTTTTGCCGTTTCTTAGAACTTTAAGAAAATAGACAAGACCGAAATAGTTGAAGTGGTCTCAAACTATATAATTTTCGACTTCTAACTGAACAGAATACTACGACGAAGTTTACTTCATTTAGAACACATTTTCAACTTTACAAGAAATTTATTTTTCAATTAGTTAAGCTAGAACTATTTTTATATTTTTATCCTGCCCCTATTTTGGTATTAAAGCCACTCTCTATTTCGTTGAATTCGGACTTAACCCATTATTTTAATTAGAAAACAGATAAGAACTTTTCTTTGTTCACCTTAAATTATGAACCCTTTCTTTAATTAGTACATTAAAACACAAACAGTTTTGAGGGTTTAACTTCTTTTAAGAACGTTGTGAGCAAAATTAACATACTTTCCGAAATGTGTTTTTTCCTTTTTGTATCAAACCATATACAACTTCACCTCTTATTTAAGTGAGTGCTTATGTATTTATGATATTAAAGTCATGGAGGGGAAATATCTATTCATTTTTATTTACATTATGTATTTATGATATTAAGTCAAGGGGTGGAGGAATATCTATTAATTTTCATTTACATATTTAGAAAAATTGTCAAGAAATCCATTGATCCTCGACATCATATCATCGGGATAGCCAGGTCTCCAGTACCCTTCAAACCCGCAGTTGCCCGCAAAATCATTCTCTGCATGATCGGTATCCCGCAAAGTAAAATAGTCCAAAGGTAAAATCCAATCCTCAGCGAGACAAAAAGACGCCTTATCCGAACCTTCGCTTGTCACTAAGCCAACCACTTTATAAAACTGAGCCAACTGCAGATCATAGAATTGTGTCAAACTCTCCACTGAGACGTCTTTTTTGGTCAAGCACTCGATGCTCTGAATACGTTTCGAAGAGTTAAATTCAATTGCAAAGTATTCAGGCTCATCCGGAAATGTTCTTTCGATGGGAACCGCTGCCGCCAAATCTTCCAATTGGTCTGTCGCATCTTCAGTCGAGTTCTTTTCATCCAACGATTCTTCAGATTCCTGTCCACTATCACTTTCCTGTGCGCCTTCTAAATCCTCTTCCACGTTCGAAATTTCTTTATTTTCGTCCTCTTCAACAATATCGCTTTCCGGAATGACTTCTGGCACGATTCCGGCACCTGCTTTTAAGTTACCCAATACCAGCAACGCTGGAAGGATCGAACCTTTATCGGTAGTAGGTTCGCATTTTTCTTGAAATTCAGAACTCGGCTTCATTATCAGAATGTAGGAAAATCCAAACGGGAGTTTAGCTACCGTCACAGACGGACGATGTAAAATTGGCAAAATTGTGCCACTTTTTTTCAGTGTTTCATTTGAAGCTTTTATTATATTTTCCCCTATCATCAAACCGACTTCTTTAGGATTGTAGAAACAGTCCTCAAAGCGTATACTCGACGATTCTTTTGTATGCATTTCGGTAATGGTCCCCGCTGCAAAGATATTTGGAATGTTAGTCTGGAAGTTTGGATTTATTAGCAAGTATGGGTAGCCATTGCTATTCTCAATGGGGAGGGTAAAAGACAATCTACTCTGATGTAATACTTTGAATGAGCCGTAGTTTATATTCTTTGTATTAAACAGAATCAAAGCACAGCAATCCAGACTGAAAGTGTTTTCTTCTGTACTTACGTCCACGGAAGATATTTCATCGTCCTCAACTTTATATTCCAAGGTGCCTTCATAAATTTCTAATTCCGATTTACGAAGAATGTAATCTATTACCTCCTTAACATCGTTTGTATAAAAATTGGCAGATTTTCCCCTTGAAGGAGCTTTGATAAATGTTATTTTCGTCGATGGAAAGTGTTCTTCTAAAAGTATAGCAACGCAAACATAAACATTTATACAGTTTCCATGAACTATTATTCGATCTACATTTTCATTCGTCTTTGTGTCATCCTTCTCTGTTGTTGAAGTATTCTCTTCAGAATTACCTTTGCTCCAAAAGTATTTCCATAACCAGTTCAAGACTTTCGCTCCGTCTTCGGCGACGTTCAAAGAAAATACGTTGGAGGGATTTCTGACTGTGTCAAAAATGTGCTCCCACAAGTTTTTCAACATTGAATACTTTTTTCGATGGGCATTTTCTTTCTGGGTTGTTGATCTTTCTACTTTTTCTGCTTGAAATTCAAGTTCTTCACATATGACCAGAAAATCAAATCCTACTTGAAAATCAGAGGATTTATTTTCTTTTATATCTTTCATTTGAAGGAAGTTGTGTTCGATCGATGTTATTCTGCCCTTAATTGTCGTTACCCACACTGGTATACAAAGACTGTCAAAATTTAGCTGAGTGTAATCAGATCTCTGAGGAATGAACTTGTAACACTTCTCATTCAGAGGAAATTCACTGGGGATGGAATTCTTTGAAATTATTGCCAAATTTGTAAATCTATGTTTGCAGTTGTAAATTAGACTTTCTAAGACTCCTATCGCAATGTCAGAGGATCCTACGATAACAATTCGTGAGGATATAACCGACTTTTCACGCAATACCCATTTAGAACAAGTGTAGCATAAGCTGTATGTATTATTCTGAGTTTGAGAAGGCTCTTCTTCAACTTCGGTTTGATTGAGTGCAATCGCGAGTTTCGCTGGGGATTTCTGTGTTGATAAACGTAGTGGTATCAGTTCTTCCAAGACATTGCAAAGCGATTGCCATAAAGATGGGTTATATGGTACAATGTAAGTTGGAAATATTTTATAGTAAAGTATAGATTTCCCAGTCAATCGCATTGCCTCCTTAATAAAGTCGCCAAATAAAAACTTGGCAATCGGATGTAGCACGCAATGCAGCAATTCACCGCTAGTCCTGGATTTATGATATCTAATATTAACGCGATCGCCAATATCATAGTTTTCCCGAATAAATTCTACATCTGATACCTCTGTAATCACAGCGATACCGAATATTTGATTATCTGAAAGCAAAGTTATGGCATCCATCTTTTTATCAGTTTGTGTTAAGCATAGCTCTAGATCACTTAGAAGATAATCTTTTAAACAGCTGCACTTAATTAATTTTAGCACACCTTTTAAATATTTGTTTCCGTATCGCCTTACCTTAAATACTTGATTAAAACCACTTCTATGAAAGACGAAAAGTTCTTTGTCGTATATACTGAATGGTCGCGCCGGAATCTGCGTGAAATACTGCCGAAGAAGTGGTACTTGTTTTGTACCATACGGTAATAAAAGAATACCATAGTCGACTCTTGGAAAATATTCGAATGCTGCCATTACCAGATATAGGCTGCCAGATTCGTACTGTTTTTCAACAGCGAGTTGTTCCATCAACGTACAATTCGTATCTCCATGGTATATCGGTATATTAATTTTTAAACCACTTTCACTTCCTACAGACTGAATAGGGTATTTCTCATGTGGGTCCACATTTTCAATGTCTTCTTTTTTAGAAACGTCTTCTTTCGATGAATAACCAAAGGGTTCTTTTATTTTTGGCAAACTGCAATTCTCCCGAATCCGGTAGGTTCCTCTAAAAGCTAAACCTGAAATGAAACCCATATTCCTGTATCGTATATTTTTAAATTTGAATTCTTCTTTAGATGGCTTAGGACGACTCTCTGCGGCCTTAAATGACTTTTCGCCTGATTCCATATTTTCGTAGCTTGATGACTTGGCTGTTTTTCGCAAAAGTGCTTGCATATCCGCATATGAAAGCTTCACGTCCGATTTCTTTTTAGATGATGCACGCTTGAGTTTTATGTTCTCACAAATCTTCGCTCCGATGGAAGATTTTTTAAACTGTTCTAGTTTTCGACGTGGCATTTTGTCCATGATAAGCAAAGATACTTTTGCGTATGTTTCTTCTGATGGATCAAACGCTTCTGAATTGAGAATTTGTTCCAGGCGTTCCGATTCGATCTGACGTATATCACTCTCCAGTAGGGGAACTAATTCCATGTGTTCGTCATTCTCGACGTCAAACGATGAAGAATTGACAAGGTTCACAAGAGTGTCACCTGTCAAATTTTCTTGCTTTATAAGTGCCAGATGGTCAGGATTTGAAAGATCAAAATTTCTAGAGTTTGCATGTGCTGGGGAATCATCTTTGCTTGAGAATTCTGTGTCCACTACTTTCGGAGAAATCTCATCTAACATATCACTTAAACATTCTATTATTTCTGATTTTGACTCCACTTCATCTAGGATATCTGTCAGTGTATGTATGATATCATTTTCGGGATTGTCTGAAATGTCTGCGTCTGAAGTTTCACCAGAAGAGCTTGATTCGGACGATAATTCTGGGCTATCTTCACCAAACGATATTTCAGGGAAATCTCCTGGATGCTTCTTTCTCAACCCATAAACTGCATCCAGTTGAAAGTTTTGATTCAAGAAATCGAGATCAACATGCTGTGTTGTTGCACAGACGAAACCCACCGCCTCGCCTCCTTCCTTGTCTGCGACCCCGATATAAGTGTTATCCTCATCAAAACTGAAATACTTATATGTTGGGCACCGATCTTCGCCAAAGTCTAAGAAATCCAAAGTGAAGTTCTTCAGCTTCGAATTGGAGAAAGAATATATTTGACTGAACAGATTTTTCAGAGATAAATAATCTTCGCTCCTCTTCGATCGTATGCCAACCTCCGGTATGATGGAACCCCGCTGACAATTCCAAATGCGTAAATCGCCTTCTAAGTCGATCATATGTGTGAAGTTTTTTAACAAAATCTGATCGACCTCATCTGCTGTTTGAGTTAGGAAACAACAGTCTTTGATAAATGACAGTGAATGGAAAGTTTTCTTCAAAACGAGCTTAAGGTAATCTTCTTCCTTATCAATTTCACTGATAAAATATCTTAAAAATAGGGTGCTAAGTCCTTCAAATGTTACCTTGTCCGTATCTCTCTGTATTTGATGCTCCCATTCCTTCACATCGTAATGCATGTTCGGATAGCTCTGGAAAGCTGCATACGCTCTCGGCTGATCACCTTTCTTCGCTATCAACGACCATGTCGCTGTCTCAAAAAGTTTCTTGGCGTTAACTGATTGAAATGGTTTAGTGATGTTCGTATTTTCAGTTATCCACGGTATGTCGCCGTCTTCGGGGAAACTGATTCTTACCTCTGTCATTTTTGACAAGCTGTTATTCCAGTTGAAAGAATGAATAGAAGTTTCACTTAACCAGAATAGTATAAAAAAAAAATTTAAACATCAAGTCAACCGTTTAATTGTACTGTTGCCAACAGCCAAAAAAAAAACTTCACGAAAGTGTAAATTAGGAATGTTATTTGAATTGTACTTTGTATAGCTTACTTGTATCTATTCCCTGCAACATTTTTCCTTTGATATTTATATTATTTTTAATTTATTAATTTGATTCGTAACTAGACGTGACTGAGGCTAATTACTTTCACATTGTTTTCGGTGTGAATTTATTTGTTGATTGGCATACTCTAGTTGTACGAAAGTATTACTGGCGCAGCATTGGGCGCTGTTTGGCGACCATCGCGAATATATTCGAACCACATACATATTTAACCCTCAATTGAAGACGAGCGGTAAATGCTGAAATATGCTAATCATTCCCGAGATTCCGTGAGTCTTTGGTTGGGTTTAGAAACATCAATATACTGATATTTCGGACAGGAGTCCATTACTTTGACATATAGAACTATTAAACACACACAGTACTAATTGTTATTTCTATACTCTTTATATCATGCCCAAACTATTCATATAAATTAAACTTTCAACTGTAACACAAGTGGTTGTGTACACAGAAAATGAAGATTCAAAATACATAACAGACGAGTTGATAACCTCTTGACTTGGCGCACGTTGGCGGTTTTAATTTAAAGTTTCTGGCGGTTTAATTTTGGAGTTTTGGTGGGCGCGCTGGGCAATCGGTTAAAAATGGATTCCTCTTGTATTGCAGAAAGATTAATTTTTTTTTGCATGTTTGATGTAGGGTTTAATTTTTTTACAAGGAAAATTGCCAAACTTTAATTTAAATAAAGCAAATTTCCAGTCACGCTTATGCATATCGAAAATCGGAATTAGCCGAAACAACGCCTCGGCCATTCATCGAAGATAGCCAAATTTGGCGATTAGTTTTACGGTGGGTAAAAAGTACTGTCTGACAGATTAATTGGGTAGGTGTAGAGTGCTGATTAGAGTAATTGCTATGCATAGATATCTTTAAAATATTTTATTACAGGAATGATTACAGTGTTGGTGTTTTCTTAATAAAATTACATTTAAATATGCACTAACACTACTCGTCATACGATGCGAATGGTCTTAGTAAGATTTCCGACAGCAAACGCAATTCGACTACGAAGTCTGTGCAATTCTCAAATACCATTCATAACCAGCAGTTATGACAATAAATAACCAACTTATGAATCTCTTTTTACTTCTTTTTTTTTTTAACCTTCGACGTCTTTCGGTAGTTATTTTGGAACTAATAGTACAACATTTTAATGACACTATTTTTAAAAGAATGTTGCGCTGAGACTGGAGCTTAACTACTGTGTATAAAAATGAAGAGGCTCTATTTAGAAGGCGGGAGAAGCATTAGCGTGATTCCTTGGCGCGGAAACTGGGATTACCGCCAATTCCGACTTCATTCAGGAGATTGATGCCTTTGGGTGCTCGTCTTCTTTTTGATGTCCGAACTGGGTCAGAAATAAAAACTTTTCAATGCGCGTCATGGGTTATCTTTTTTCGGTTTTTTTTTTTAAAAATTATAGTGCGCCTTGTTTGCATTTTCATTCACTTTTAAAGTTTTCTCAAGCGCTACATTCTTTCTTTTTTTTTATTTATTTAATCGACTAAATATGTATTGTAGATTTTCTAATTTAGCTCGGTTCGAAGGTTTAGTTAATTAGAATAATTATCACTGTTTTTAGTCTTCGAAAAATATTAAAAATGTTTGATTTTTTTTTTTATGAGATAAGTTATTATCGAAATTTTATTTTTAAGTTGAATTTCCAAAAAAAATTATGGTTCAGTTAGCTTAGTAATTTTCAAACCGAGGCTTTTAAAAAATATCATTATTTCATTATTATTTTAAAAATGCTTTTTCTGAGATAAAAAATCTTTGTGCATTTTTCAAGTCAGCGCTTGCATAAATATGGAGTATTACAACTTGCGATTAAAATATAACAATTCTATAAATTAAACAATTAGTAAACACTTTTTTAGTTAAAGTTTTAAAAAGAAATAGTATTTTTTTTATATTTCACATTACTTAGCATACTACAAAATTTAATAATTTTACATAATATTAAATAATTTTTGTAAATTTCTTATAGGAAAAAAAAGTTTCCCCATGAAATATACTCAGAAGTTATTTTTATCCGAACCCTACACACAATGGGCCTCTTTGTATATGTAATACGCTTGTTACTTATTCTTCTGTTTAATATAGCTCAATCATTTTTTTTTTGTTTATCAGATATTTTCATAGAAAGATAACTTATCTAAAAGGCAAATGTTATCATCCTTCAACCGTGCATAGTTTCTAATGTAAATGAGGATAGCACGCATTTGCTTCATTTTATGAAACAATACTTTTTTATGATACTTAATTTCAAAGATATCTTATTTTTTTTTTAAATGTTTTTTTTTTGCTATTTGTAAATTCAAGCAAATAAAATATTCTTAGACAAGAATCAAATTTTAAATAATATATCTGAAATTAATATTTATTTTCGATTTTAAATGAACTTGGAAAAACACCACGTTGGCTTAGTTTTTACTGTTTTTCTTTTACTGGTAAATTTTCTTCGGAAATACCATTTAATTGCGCTAGAAACTATGACATTTAAGGTTGTAGCTCTGACATTTAAGTTAAATAAAGTTTACAAGCGAATAATTTAAATGTTATTTTCCTCTAAATCAGTGGTTCCAAACCCGTGGTCCACGGACTACTGGTGGTCCGTAGGGATTTTTACAAAGAAAAATGTTAATGTATTACTGGTGGTCCGTGAGAAAGTTGAAAGTGGTCCGTAGGGATTTTTACAAAGAAATTCGTTAATGTATTACTGGTGGTCCGTGAGAAAGTTCAAAGTGGTTTCTTAGGGATTTTTACAAAGAAATGTGTTAATGTAATTATTCCCACTTGCAGATTTGAAAGGAGATCGTATGAATTTCTACTCCCTTATTTGCACTAAAACTATAGAAGTTGGTTAAAATATAACAGGTGCAAGTGTACCTCAAATATTCCTTTGTTATTTGAAAATAAACTTTTATCCATTAATTTGAATTGTTACCTTAAATCATTAAAATTAAATGCAATATCATTTCTGTGTAATCAATTTATTTGCAATATTTGATATTTAAATTATATTTAGTATCCAAATAATAATCTATATCTGAATGTTATTTAGTGTTATTAAATGGTGGTGTTCCGCGTGTAACCATGGATCTTTTGTTAATTTCCCTCTAATATGTTTACAAAAAAAAGCCATTTAAATTTAATATACCCTATACAAATTCAATATTTAAAATCGAAATGAAAATTTAAGTTACATTTTAAACATTCACTTAAGAATGAGCTTATAATTATTATTTTGATGTGTATCGTCTTTAAAATCTGGGCCTGGCTTGACGTAGCTTGTCGGTAAAACTCAAATTATTCCCTTCTTCAACCCAGGAAGATGAAATTTGGCAGATTGATTTCTTATATCTTTAATGAAAAACACAGTCTACTGTTTTTTTATGTAGGTTGTTAAAATTTAATTTAATTGACACCTTTTTGTGACAATTGAGAGCTAAAATTGCTTCCCAAAGTAGTCCGGATATTCAATATGTACTTCATACCTTTAATTGACATCTCAGAGCAATAATTGTGAACCTCGGATACCTACGTATGTTAAAATAAGAGACATCGTCTACTTTTCCGTTGCCAAGTCCCCAGCTGCCGAAAAATTCGGATTTGTCTTCGTTAAAAAACTTGACGCGAAAACATTTCGACTTCGTTTAAAGCTTTCGTTTAGTCTTCCTCTGTGACGATGTAAGTTGAAAGGGATACTTTCTCAAAAGGTTGCTCCTCCAAGTGCTTTACAAGCTTGGCAAAATGTCGAGAATTTGGCGAATTTATATGGTTATTTTTTTACCAAGTGATTTGATTGAAGAAAATTTTAGTTGAACATAATTTGGCATTAAAACTTTAGTGGAACATAATTTGGCCCAAAGTTATCCTAGATAGATGAAAAAAAAAAAGTATTTTTGGACTGGATCTTAAATTTAAATTATTTTCGTTTCAAGGACAAATTTATAATTTTAATTCAGGGAGGGTCCATTTATATATAATGAAATCATATTGAATGGAATAATAGTCCTAATATTGATTACAGTTATAAAATTAAAAAAAATAGACAAATATAAACCCAGTGTTCTCTAGGAAGAAGGGGGACAGGGCGCTGTTTTGGGAAAAGGAGAACTCATTTCGGCAATAGCCCAATTGCGGCCGAAGGGAGCTAGGTTTTCCATATTCTCACAGAAGAAAACAATTGTTTATCGCCCAGACAAAAGGTTGCCATGGGCCGCAATTGGAACTTTCCGCTTATTTCTTAAAAGAGCACTTTTAATAAGGACGCAAATCGGCGTTGTACAGTTTCTATTTTTTTTTTTAATTGCCGTTTTTCATAGTTAGCTGATTTTCTTTTAATATGTAGTTAAATAAGTGAAGAAAGTAATTAAAACATTCGAAACGTGAAAACTCGTTTTAAATATGCAGAAAAACCTTGAGTTTTCCACTTTTGAAAACGGAAACACCGTCGGTTTTTGCTTAAAAGTGAAAAACCATGTAACGAAGGAAAAACGGCAATAAGTAAAAATTTTCAGTCAGAGTAATTGCGGCGTCAAATTGCCGATTTAAAAAAAAAGTTAAATCATTGATTAGCTTTTGATAATCAAATACTTAATGTAATCAATGGTGAATTCCGGCGGTAACGGAAGGCCAGTTTGTACAACAACTTATGGTTATAATTTTAAAAATATATTTTATTTCAAATAACTGATAGGTAGACTTTTATACACTTTACTGCATTTTATTAAAAATGCAAAATCTAGAATTTAGCACTTTATAACTTTTTTTAAAATTTAAATTTTAGTAATGGTAACGGAAGGACGTTTTTTGGAAGTGGTATACCACACTTACACCTTTTTATTAAAAGTTCAGCTAAACCGTAAAAAAGAAAAATCTAGAAAAATTAGAACACTTAAAGGAGAGTTCAATTATTATAAATTGCAGTGCTGTTTTTAGAAATTGTTATATTATGCCCAAAAATATGATGTTTTTTTAAGGTAACGGAAGGACGGTAACGGAAGGACAAAAATTCCAAGTGTATAAAATTGGATTGTTTTACAACAATTTACTCATTAATATTTTTAAAAAGAATAATAGGTGTTTAATTTTGCTTATTCAGCTGTTTTTAAATCTAATTCTGCAACAAATTCTTTTTCCAAAGCCATTTTTAAAATTTTTAATTAAAATTTTAAAATCTTTTAATTTTAAATTTTTTGCTTATCCAATTTTTGGTTTTTTTATTTGAGTCAATTCCAGCAATTACCATCTTTCTCAGGAAATATAAATTTAGTCATTCATTATTTTATTTTCTTAAACATAATACTTCTACAATGACATCATTGAGTGAAGCACTTGCCTAACATAATACTTTTTAGTCCTTGCCATTCGACTAACTAAAAGTCACTAACAGCTAATGCATTGCTTGACCCATATGCCTTGTCTGCATCTTTTATATTTGATTGTATGTTTTCTTTGAATACCTTTCTTTCTATAGAACTAGAGTACTCACAATACTCAATAATATATTTTGAAATTGGTTTTAAATAATAAGTATTGCATGTGTCAGGAAGAGGAGGATATTGTTCCATCTTTCTTGAGAGAATTACTTTATCTGATGGAGAAATCAATTATTTTATCTGATGGGGCAATAGTGGTAAATTGCCCATTAACCACTTTGGACATTTACAGTACCTTTGCCTTGATTAATGGCAAAAATGCTTCAATGTAGCCATGATGTTATACTGATCAAACATGAATGTTAAGTTGGTTTTTGAATGTTAAATCAACTTGTACAACTAAAATTTTCACCTCTTCATTGAATTATTTTATTAAAAGACAATATTCCCATGTCTTTTAATAAAAATATGCTTTAAAAATGTGCAGATTTGTTTTCAAGAGCATAAAGGCACTTTTTAAAAGAACTCTTATATCTTTTTTTTATGGCTTTCTGTCTTCATTCCATTACTTTCATTTTAAATGTGCTAAATTTTGTTCATTAGTATTTATATATTTGGTAACAAAACAATTTAGACGAACTTTAAGTAGAAGGTATATTTGTAACAAAACAAACTGGGGTCTGAGCTTGCGAACTTTTTATAGCGATACATTAATATCAATATTTTCTTGCTGAAATTCTGTATGTGTCGCTTAACGTCATCGTAAAAAATCGCTTTTAAACTTTCTTCTTTTTTCCATATTATGGCTTTATTGTAGAAAGAACCCATATAGTGAATAAATAGAAAAGTAGTACCAGTTTTAATTGAAACTCAATGTATTTGTGACATACTTATTAAATAGCGGGGGAGGGTATTAAGATAGAAAATACAGTTAATAAGTATATATAATATTTATATGTGTTTGAATTTCAATAATAACTGAAAATTAGTTTGTTTAATTGTGGAAAGTTCAGTCAAAATCAGTTAATACAAGTGTCCTTCCGTTACCACATTGATGTCCTTCCGTTACCATGTTTTTTGTCCTTCCGTTACCGTTAAAAAACATCTAAATTAAAAACAAAATAAAATTGTTGCTGTTTCTAATTAATAAGTGTCATAAGTCTGCTTTGTACAAAAATTCATTAAGTTGTAGACCCAATGGTTTCTTAGTGAGGTGGTTGAAATATAGTATTTTGGTAACGGAAGGACATTTATGGTTTGACTTAATAAGTTATTGATTTCAAGGTTAAAAAATATTTTTTTGCAAAAAAATTAATAGAAAGATTAACTACATGAATAAAGTATAAAAGTTAACCTATTTATTTTATTTTGGTAAGGGATTTTAGTCAAGTTATAGTATGAAACAAAATGTAGATATTCCGCACTGCAAAAACATATAGTAAAGAAGTGATTTTGGCCTTGATTTTATAAAAGTCATTGTATTAATTTAAAAAAAATATGTTAAGATTCAAAAAGTTCATATCTTTCTGAAAAAAATGGTATATGACAAATGACTCAACATAAAGTTTAAAATTTTAAGTGCCATGGCAACATTTTCCCGGAATTCACCCAATGCTAAAAAATCTCGTAAAAGCTTTAAAAAAAAATTAGTGAATCTGAAAGAAAAGAAACTTTTTCATCTCCAAAGTTTTATTTCGCTACTGAAGTAAAAAGGATACGAACGGATATTTTCATAAAATTGTAAGATTTTGGGAAGAACAAGAAAGGCGGCGATTTTTTTATGCATAAAAAAAGCAGGAGGGCGCATTTTTCTGGAAAAATGGGCAGGCCGCCCTTCAAAATAAACATAGAGTAAACCACTTAAACTCAACTGATTAATAAATTATTAATTGCACAATTACGGTAGTTAACTATTAGCTTTTAAAAAAAAAATACAGATATTTGAACATCCTAATACATTTAATAAATTTGGCTTGGGAGAAATCTAGACAGACCGCATAGGACCAGTACATGTACCTCTTCCTCAAGTACGTTCTTATTTCATTTGTAAAAATTAAAAAAGAGAACGAATGACACAATTTTAAGAATTCGCCAACTTTCTTTAACCTTCTAGTGCATAGTGTAGCATATATGCTACACAAGTTTAAAATAACCGCTAGTTGCATCTATTGAGTTTTATGTTAATTAGTATAGTATAGTCACGTAGGGAACCATGTGCCTTGTTCTTATAACTGCCGCCAGGTCCCTTTTCTTTATAAAAAAATTATTGTGATAAAGACAATCAGTTACTTCGAAGTATGTTGTTCTAAAACTGGCTCGTGAAGGTAAAGTTTTTGAAGAATGTTTTATTACTTATAAGTATAATCTTGGCTCTACAAAAAATCCTAGCTAATACCAGAGGTATGTAGATTTTATTTTACTATATTTTCATACTTTTTGAAAATACAACGGTTTTAATTATTTAATTAAATAGGAACTTAAGATTTTGTTTTTGTATATCGGTTCAAAGGCGAAAAGAAAACGAAAAAAAAAAAAAAAAAAAAAATTGAAAAAGAAAAAAAATCATGCACTAGAGCAGTGGTTCCCAAAGTGGGTTCCACGAAAAAATTTAGGGGTTCCGCGTGATAAATTTTATTTGATTTAAAAAAAAAATAAGAATGGTGTTTAATATATTCACATTTTCGATGAATATCCAAATTTAGCAAAACAGGCTATTCGAATTCTATTGCCGTTTGCAACCACTTATTTGTGTGAAGCTGGGTTTTCAAAATATGTTGCGACAAAAACCAAATATCGTAACAGACTTGATGCTGCACCATATATGCGAGTTCAGTTATCAAACCTAACGCCCAATTTTAAGAGAATCATGGAACCAAAGAAGCAGGTGCATTCTTCACATTAAAGATTATCCATTTATTTCAGTTTATGTTTTGTATTTTTATTAATTATTTCTATGATGAATTGTTTTTTTTTTTAGTTTTGCTTAATTCAATAAAATCTGAAATACCAAAATACTACTTGTTTTATTTAATATCAGATATTAAATTTTGAAAAGTCGTTGATTAAAAAATATTCAGGGTTCCGCGATCATTGGCAACAAATTTTGGGGTTCCACGACCAAAATAGTTTGGGAACCACTGCACTAGAGGGTTAAGCCTGATTTAAAAAAAAAAAATAAGATTTGAATAGAACCATCCATCATTGGGTAATTAGACGATCTTACCAGATTAAAACATATAAATATTCGATTTTTATAAATTTTTGCGTTGGCAATTCGAAAATCGTTGGTGGTCCTGATCTCTCCCGCCAAGAAAAAAAAAGGGGGGGGGGGGGGGGAACGTTCCGCCAAGAAAAGAAGGGGGACGTTCCACGCTTCTGATGAATTCTCACCGATGGTTTGTACTAGAGGAAAAAGAATTGGCGCCTTTTTACTCGTTTCCCAAAATAGCCCCCCTGCCCACGCATTGTTAGCCAACAAATATTATAAGGAGTCCCGAGAGCGTGAAAATAGTTCATATGAAAGAAGGCACCGCTGGCTGTGTTTTACTTGTCTTATTGAAGGACTACTTGCGGTGATACAACCGGAGTGAGGACTCTTGACAACTGTCGTATCGTTGCAGACAGGGCATTTTTCATTCTCCACCTGCTGATGATATTTGTTTTGTCGCTGTCGACTGATGTATCGGTTCTTAATGCCTTGCTTCCCCTTACTTAGCACCCTCGGAATAATGGGAAGGTGGTATATCTTTGACGTGACGCTCTTTGTCTGCTTCCGAGACAGTAGCCGAGTTTTCTTTTTTTGCTGCATACCTTTCTTATCGAGGATCTGGGCTATTTATTTTCCACTTAAGATTGATTTTAGACCTGAAGTCGGATATAAATAGGTATCGTTTCGGTAAAACCACACAACTCGCGTTAGTGAATTGCAGTGGTAATCACTTGATTTTTCGGTGTTCAAGACACCCGTTTTGTACAGGCAACGATATTTACACATGCACACCTGACTTAGAGCAATGTGTGCTCTGCCTGTACTGCAATTTGGGCGAACGGACGTTTAAGTTGGTTAATTTCTTTCTAACGTCAAAGTACAGGTGTGTGGGAAGTATCTTTTCAACTTTGACACGCAATAAAACCAAAAAGAAATAAGATGGCTAAATTATTAAGAAAACTAAATTTTAAAAATATATATATTTAAAAAAAAAAACTGTGTTGCTGTTATATGTGCAAACAACTTAATTTAGCTATCGTATTCCCTTCAGGTTTTACTGCGTACTAAAGTTGTAAAGATATTTCCAATACACCCTATATTGTAAGCCTGCAGGGTCGAGTGATTGCTACTCTTTAACTCTTAAATATGAACTATGTGAGTGAACATTTTCAAACACAGTAGGATCTCATCTGTTTGCCACTTGTTTAGGCGTCAATCTATGTTCACACTGCTGACGGAAAATAAATATTTTTTTATTTTACAAATAATGGATATCTTTCACAAAATATGAAAATAATGCAAAAAATATATATATAAAGTTTATGTAAAAAAAGTTGTAAAATCGTTTCTTCATCAGTCTGGGCTATTTATGCATGGGTACTTTTTGGTAGTCATTCAAAGTTATCCAAAGTAATGTCCATGATGTATTTTTAATTCTTAAGAAATTATAATCGTTTATCTGAAATTCATAAAAAATCAATTTGGCATATGTAGGAAAAGGTAGATGTAAGGGTTGTGTTACAAATCCAATTTCTTAAACAAAAATGCGCTTTTTCATGCACAACAACTATGAATAAAGCAACAGCTCTCATTACTGTTCTATGTCAGGTTATATATAATATGCACAGCCAGACACTGATAGGGCAAGACGAATATGCACTTCTTTCATTCATAACAAAATTTGATTCCTTAAATATTACATATCCATTTGCTCTTTCCACGCTGTATTAGTATGTAAATTGTGTACTATGTTGTAGGATTTCACCAACATGATGGTAAAAGAGCTTTTTACTTGAAAGAATATCTTAAAACATTTCTGGCTATAAAAAAAAAATTGCGGAGTTATCGGTTAGTTAAATAGTTAAAATTAACTGCTTCATTGGTGCATAACTAAAGAGGAAATTCATATGACCGAATCGGAATGACAGTCCGCATTTAAATGAGACGTTCACTTTAACCGCCAACCGTCTAACCATCACTTTAATTTAAGTAGATAAGGTGAAACCTTGGCTCCTGATGATATATCGCTGGCAGTGTTCCTCCAACTTTGAACAGGGTGTTATCGAATAATGTTTTAAATAGCGGGGGAACTGTGCTATTGTCATTAGCAGTTGCAACTGCTAATCTATTTTGCGTGTCTACGACATATGGCGACGTTAATTAAAAATGTTTGCTTTGTATTTCTTAAATGTAATAAAAGCTTTACTAAAAATAATCCCCCCCCCCTCTTAAATTTACAAATAGTTCCGCGGTAGAGACCCACTGAATATTATTTTTCTTACCTATTAATTAGAAATCGAATGCTTGAAATATATAGTTAAAAATATGGATATTGGTTTGCAGGACACAAAATTTATACTATTAAACAAAAGCAAGTAATTAAAAAAAAAGTCGGATATATAGCTAAGCATATCGTTCAACAATTTGCGTAAGAAAATGGAATTTTCACACATGTAATCAACAAACGGCGACATATCAAAATAAGAAGACATTGAAAATTTGGTTGAAATATAATTTTAATTCTTTGGAAAAAGTCAGGGAAGTTCTTTAAAGAGTTCAAAGAAATTCTGATTAATAAATATAATTAGTTTCTTTATTTCCATAAGACTTATAATTGTCATAAGTGCCTCTATTTAGAAACCGAAATTGCACTGTGAACGGACACCAGCCAATGTTGATACCTTTTTACCGGAAATCTGTTTTCATAGCTTGTTTTTAAATAGCATTTTTCCATTCTGATCTGGTAGATCTTATGCTATTTTCTAAAATACAGGATGGCCACAAATTGTTGTGCGATGGTTGTTTTACTACACATATTAAACTATTATATTTTCTATGCTTTAACTACTTCGTTTGCTGCTACTAAAGCTATGTCAAATGGAATGCAGCTAACAATGACCATTGCTGTACAATTTATGGCTATACACTGTGAAGGATTCTATACCTTTGATTTTGCAGACTTATATTTCTTGTTCAACCACTGATAATTTTTGCGATTAAAAAAATTAGTTTTAATAACACTCCCACGCCATTTATAATTACTTTATTCGAATACTCGTTAGTTTATAACTAACATTAAGGACTAAAATCGTCGAAGTGTCGTCTGTTTCTAAACATTGAACCAGCATTCCGAAAGAAGTATCATAACATCAATCACCTTCCTTTCTCTTGGATAGGTTGTAATCAAAGTTATTGATCTATTCACCGGAGCCGCTTGTTTTGTGTCGCCAAACGACTTCGTGACGTAAGAACTTTTTACGATGTCCGATGAATGGTATGTCATTTGGCGTGACGTTCTTTCCCAACCCAATCGAACGCCGCTACCGTTTCAAAAAGAATAAACTTTGGATGCCTTTTCCCTCTGATTGAGCAGATGCCGGAGTTCGTTTGCCCCTGTTTGTGTTTTTGTTTTATGGGATAGGTAGATGTAGTGATAATTTCCTTTTAATTACAGCAGGTGATGAAGTTGCCGGTTTTGAATGTTATTTGGGCGAAAGAAATAATAATGTAAAAATTGTTCAAGTCTGTGTTCTTTTATTGAGGATAAATAATTTGTTAAATATAGGAAGAGAACAAATTTAAAACTTTTGTTGTTGTTTTTTGTATGGAAGAAAGTAACAATATTTAAAATTCTTTTTAAAATATTATTTTACCACTGCTAGATATTTTTAAAAAATGAATACGAGTTTTATTCTTGTTTAATAGGCGACGTTATTGAAATAACTTTAAAAAAAAAAATATAACATTTTTTAATTAAAATCTGTAAATGTCACTTAACTTAAAAATTTGTACATTTAAAAAAAATAAAAATACAGATGGTGATATGCAGGATTTTTTTAACTATAGATATGCTGAAGGTTTAGTAATGAAGGCATTGTAGGTTTACTTGAAGGGGGAAATGCATTTTTATATAAAATTTATTTACTTTTGTTGTTGGGAGATATCATATATAGTTCGTCTCCGGTTAAATGGCCGATGTGACGTCACATTGTTTACAGGGTTTAGATAAGCCAATTGGTCTATTCGCCCAAACTCGTTTGTTAATTCGTTAGAACCAGCGCAAAGGGGCGTTAACCACCCGCCAATTAATCAGAGACAGACTATATTAAAAACAATATTGCTGGTGTAAAATAAATTTGAGTATCCTCCTTTTAAAAAGTATGAAAATTGCTACGCCATTGTCCACGGTATCACATAATGTGTATTCGTGCAGTCTGCGTGAATCACCGTTCGTTTTCGCTTTCCATCCAAGGTTCACGCTCAAGGCTATGGGAGATTTAACCGTGTTTATCTTGGATGACAACGGCGACCTTCCTCTTTGTATTTACCTATGATAACTGCTGTACGGAAGGAGATTCGAAATTACGTAATGCTAAATGGGGGGGAGGTACATTTGGGTGTAACCATTGCCGCAGTTAGGGTGGGGAGGAGTTTATCGTGTCCCCTCCCAAAGTTGCCTGATGCGGATTGAAATAATGCATCGCAAATTTTATTAGAAGTTTACATTTTATTTGATTTTTTTTTAAAAAAAATATAAATAATAAATCTGCTTCTAAATATTTGGATGATGGGCGTTAGTTTGTAACTAATTAACTACGACTACTAATAACTAATTAACTAACGAGGTACGATGATACATTTCAAAATGGGGGCTGTAATGAAAGTAACACTCCTTCAAAGCTGCAAGTGGAAGGATTCAACAACATAAATTAACATGTAACACAGTAGCAGAAAGCTTCTAAATAGTCTGTGACATGATTTTGGAAAATATAAATATCTGCAAGTAATGTTTACGTATATATCAGTCTATATCTCTTGTATATCTCTCTATTTTAAAAAAAAGTAAGCCCTAGGGGGAAAAAGTCGGCCCTAGGGGGAATTTTCAGTTCTTTCAATGTTATTCAGATCGTATCTCAAAATGTAAAAGCCCTAAAATTACGAAATTAAGTGAATTTGTTAAGAAATGTTTGATAAATAAGAAGAATATATTTTTGTTTCAATACTGTTATTAGTTTATAAGTTATTTAATATTAAAGTCGTCGTTGATAAAATTTCGCTTACAAGTAATTTTGTCCGTCGAGTTTCTGAAACACTATTAAGAGGAGAGATCCAATTTTTTTAGGGAGTATACAAATAGGTTTGAACTGGAAATCCAAGTAAGCATTTTTTAAAATTCGAATTAGTTTTGGATTTATAAATTTTTTAAACCTTTGAACACGCTCCACTTTTTGAAGTTTTTTCGCCCTCATTTTTGAAACGTGATTTCTAAATTGCTATAAGTCATTTAAAATTACATATTTTCTTATTAAAAAAAATATATTAATGTTCGTTAAAACTTCATCTTTCCGATGTTGTAAAGATTATAGTTCTATCTTTACAATTAAATTAGATGTGGTCAATTAAGATAGGTATAAAAAATAGTGAAGAAAGGAAAAATGTCGGATATTTCGAGAAAATTTTAATTTGCGAATTTTTGTCTCATTGTTCCGCTTGCATCTCAAAAAGTAAATGTCCTAAAATTATGAAATTATGCCAGTTTATTAAGAAATGTTTGGGTAATAAGATGAATATTTTTGTTTTTCAATACGATCAGTATATTAGACGTTATTTTATGTTAAATTCATGATTTTAGAACATTTTGAAAATAATTCATACATTTTTGTATACTTGTCTTCCAATTTTCAACAAAAAAATAAATAAAAAATTAGGGGTATAGATTAAACTATTGGCTACAAATGATCTAGAGCGTTTGTCAAATTTCGATTTAGTTTTGTAGTTATAAATTTTTAAATAATTGACGAAATGTCTGAAATAATCGTCAATTTTACGCGTAAAATTTTAAGGGATAAATTAAAACTGCTCTAAGTAGTTCAAAAATATACTTTTTTCCCATTAAAAAAATATAGTTATATTCGTAAAATCTTCCTTTCTTGAATGGTATCAATACTGAAATTCTATCTTAAAAAATAAATTAGATGTAACTATTTATGTGAAGTACTATAATTATTATTAAAAGATATTTCAGAGCAAAATGCCAACATGTATGTAAATCTAAATCCTGTAGCTTATTATATATTTTAACGGGAAATTATTATTAACGCCAATTCTCAATAATCTTACTTTATATAAATAAAAGTTGGCGAAGACTTATCGGGGCGGGGGGCTGTAAACTTTTATACCTTAAAAGTTGGGAATTTCGAGTTTTAAAAATCCCTGAGTTGGGAAAATTTATGCCTCAGGAAAGTTTATATTATTAGCAAATGAAAGCGATGGAAGACTAGAAATTGCCCAGCTTGTATTAAGATGAAACTTAAATTAGACCTCAAAGAACACTGCATTTTAACATGCGTGCAATAAATCAATACTTTCGAGATAACTGTTTAATATTACCTATAAAAAAGCTGACAAATGTCTATAAGTTGGAACTGGGAATTTTTTAGCACTGTTGCGTTTTGAATTTCGAATCGTTAAGTGTGGTCTGGTTAATTAACGTCGCAATAGAGCTGCACATTGAACTACTGGGGTTGGTTCGAACAAAGCGTCATTGATTGGTTATTGGTACGTATTTACTTACTACATCAAGGACGCTTTGGTTCGAGGCCTTTCTTGAAGAATAGACCCGGGAACGATGTCTCATATTTTTAACAATGGTCAGATAACGAGGACAACACTAGAGTTGGTACCTGACGTCCTTATGTTGGGAATTTTGAATCGTTCACTTTCGGAATTTCGGATCGTTAAGTTGGGAAATTTCTTGTCTCAACATCCCAAAAATAAATTTGTGTGACGGCACTACCAGTAATAATTTATATAACTAAAAAAAGTATTGTTGTTAGGACACATTGTCATTGTCTACAGTGTATGAAGCCGGTATTGTTTGCGAAGCAAACTAAAGAGGATTGCGTAGCAATCCTCCGGGGGTTGGCGAAGTGTTAGCGGAGCAGGGGGCGGAGCCCCCTAGTATAAAAAAAAATAACAATGGCTAAAGAATTATTTTTATATTTGTTATTTGCTGATCTTACTTTTTAGATGAGCCTATTATTTTTTAGATAACACACCTTAAACCCTCTCAAGTAATACATTACCACGCTTTAAATTCATTAAAAAATATTGGAAACGCGAATTAAAATACAAATAAACAACCCCTAAAAAAATTGAATTCCTTTTAATCACCCTTGCTCGATTTATTTAGCCCGAGGAAAATTAGCTAATCTAAAAGGAATGTATTATTTTTTTCTATTATAATTTTATAAAGTAATGTAGCTATAAAAAGTACTTATGATTGACTTTTGCAAAAATATATCTGCAGTCCTTTGTCTAAAATCTGCGACGGACGATCCGCGTCGTCACTTTTCTGCTATACACGCAACACATTCTATATTTGTATACAGTAGTAACTGTTCTTGTAATATTTTATTTAAACACGTATCAATTAAACGTGAAGAAACAGTTAAAACCCGACATTGACATTTTGATCTAAAAGTAATAAAGTTCTCTTTATCTAAGTATTTAAAAATAATCTTTTAAAATCGGTGTCATTTGAATTAAGAGTAATCAATTAAATATTTATGAACTTTAACTTGTAGTTCAAGCTTTAAATCGCATTTTTCCATCGATCTCTAGATCTTGTTTTTAATAAAAATGACTCGTGAAGATATATATGATAAAAATCCATTCAACGTAACATCCTTCTTACACTTATCTATAACTCAATGGACGTTGGCTACAACTTTCTACAATCAAAGAAAATCTATCAATCCGAAAAGTACATCTTTTTAAGGAATGTTCATTTCCAAGCTGCGTCAAGAAACTGCAAATCTTATCAGAAAATATGATTATGAGACAGGATTATATTAATCAATGAATGAGTTAAGTATGAATGTTGAAGTTATTTTCCTATCTTAGTTATCTTCTTTCAAAACTGCCAAGTCTGATCAAGACTATTTTGACAGAAGTTTAATGTTTGAAAAAAAAGTAATAATCTTTCTTTACAGACAGAAGGGAGGATATTTTTAGATATGGGATGTAAAAATTATTTGAATATTTAATGATGATGCGTTACACTTTACTTATTTTTTTTTATGGCAAAGGAAACGACGTTCTTGCTTTTTACAGAGATCGAAACGTTTCATATTTATGTAATTTGTTTAAAAATTGGTTGAATAATTATGTTTTTTTTTGTTTATTCTGTTTTTTTTAGCTCGTTAATCATTGTACCTGTCAATAGCGCCTGCCTATGTTTTGACATGTGGGTAGTTCCTATAGTTTTCCTTTTTTTAAGTGTCGTTTTATGTAAGCCAGTTGGAGAGTAATTTTTTTTCTGGAATCCATATTTTAAAGACATTCTTTCAGCCCACGCTGTAATAGATTTTTAAGAATAGAAATTCTTGAAAATGCAGTGTTGACTTTTTTGTAAATAGGCAATTTTGAATATTTTATTAGATCTGAATAGATTTTTTTTTTATTATTAAAAATTAATTTTGAGATAAATAATAAAAAATTGCAAAATTTTTAGCCTTCCCTTTTTTAACTGGCTTAAAGCGCACCAAAGGAGAGAGAGGTTAGCAATTCAACTGTTATGTATTTTTTTAATGTATGTTTGCGCAAGATTATTGTTCAAATTCAGATATTTGGGTATTTTTTTTTCACTTGGGTACCTTCTAAAAAAAATTATCTTGTTATCCGGCATTTATCTATCCAGAATTTTTAATTAACCAGACCATTTGATAACACATCGTACGATTTCGAAAATGACTTTTTTGTGGAATAGTAAAAAATCTTCTTTGACAAAAACTGCAAAAAATAATTGGTTATCTGCCTTTTATGCCAACAATCAAAATTGAAATTTCGTTTACCCAGCATTTATTAAACCGATATTCACGAAATATACTATCTGTGGCGTGGGAAAAAAAAGTGAGTAACAACTTGATTTCCCTGGTGAATAATAGCAGGGGGCGAAGCTAAATTAGAAACTAAAAAAGAAAAACATAATTAAAAAAAAAAAACAGGCAAACGAACTTTAAGCAAAATGCGCTAAAAATTAAAAAATATTTTTGTTTTATACTTTTTACAACTTTTTGAAGTTAATTCCAATTTACAAAAAACATACCTAAATTTTGGCGCCGATTTCAAAACGTTGAAATAAGTATAAAATTAACAGTAAGTAATTCTATTTTTCAACTTGTTCGTAAAATTAAAAATTATATTTTACTTATTAGCGCGTTTTTCTTAAGTCATTTTTTTTAAAATATATATTATTTTATTTATTAACCTATAACACCTGCTGGTGTCTGGCTAATTCATGTTATCCTGAGTTAATCGTTAAGGGAAGCGGTTAATTACACCATCTTGGAGCCTTTCCATTGTTCGTTATATTAGTCAATTCGCTATACTCTTTGTGAAGCTTTTCTCCCGGAAGTCCTATTTCCATAGCACACTTGGCGATTAGGTGATAACACAATTTTGAAGCTTGCCGCTGTCCAATTTTTCGATAATAAAACTCAATCAATTAAAATGTCTAGTATCCACCTTATTGTAGATTTATGAACCACGATGGTTCATTTGATGCCTCATTTGTCATAATCGCAGGAATAAAGAAAATCATAACATATACACTCCTTTGGCGCAGTAGATAGGTCAGAAGGGTTATGAGAGAAGGGGGTACTCATATATTCAATTAAAATGCCTTGTATCCCCCGCATTTTAGATTTATGGGACAACATTATGATGAGTTTTATCAATAAATGAACGAGTTTTATCAAGGTGTAGAAAACAAAAAGGTTGAGACCGACTGCATTAGTCTATCGATATTATTATACTTTTATACACCGTGAATACATTTGATCTTATATGCTTATGCATTCAGGCAGGTGCGTTTGAATTCTTTTTTTAAAAAAAGACAATCAAAAAGTTGTGGGTGCGTATTACTTTACAAGGATTTGCGTAAATAAAAAAAATGTCCTGTCTAGGATCAGTTTAATGAGGGGAACTAAACTGTGCCAAAATCAATTTTCGTTGCGACTGACACATTTTGGCTCAACTAGCTGGAACCGGCGACTTACAAAAAGTTATGTCTTAAGAACAAGATTAAAAATTGTTACTATGCCAATATAAATATTTTGAACGTCTTCTCTCATGGTTTTCAATGAGGCTTGATGTTTAAACCTCGGTATTATTATTCCATTTTTGAAATATGAGGCTACCTTTAACCGCACTTTTCTCTTTTTAATATTCGGAGTCTTTATTTCCGACTTCACACTTAAATATTTTAGATACAACGTTTGTATTTCTTTCTAGCATCACTTTTATCTGCGGTTAGGAATTTTTTTTTATATGTGTTCTATTTATGTTCCATCTAAGGGTTGGGATAACTATCGCCTTTAATAAAAATTACTCAATTTTTCTTCGTCTCTGCCATTTTATTCATGTTTTATGCTGTAAATATAAAAAATTTGATCAGCTTTTATTACATTGATTTGCCCAAACGCCGTTCCGTAAAATTTTTATTTTACATTGAATTTCTTTCACCTTATTTTTTTTTCTTCTTCTTTTTAATGTGTTATTTGCATTTTTAATATTAAATTTAATTAAAAGAAGAATGTATGTGTGTAACAACTCATAGTAGATGATATGTTTTTTATATATAAAAGTTTCTCATTTCTGTAGTGATGAGGATAGTTATTTTTCCGACGACAGATTTCAAGTTCGGAACTTTTGTAAAATGTATGTACTCATAAAGACCCAAAATGTAACAAGTACATATGTTTGAAAGGATACAAATGTATTTTTTAAATATAAATTACATGGTCTTTTTGAGCATATTTTACTGTAAAGGTTGCTTTTCAGTGCTATTAGTATCTCTGAAAAAAGCCAACTCAAAAAATAATCTCGCTAATTTCAACACAATAACATGTGTTGAAATTAATAAATTATGCTGATTATTAATTATTACGTTTACGTATTATTACGTTTCCATTGCTGATTTGAATATAACAAGTGACATTAATCTAAAATAGTTCACCATGAAGGCGCTTGTTAACTGATATTATATTTTTAAAATTTGTAATTAAATATACACCGAAATAAACATATTTTTACACCAAGAAGATGGCTAATTTTAGTTTTCTGCAAAATGATATTCATTTTGATGAGTAGCCTATTGCGACAAAGTTTTTTATTTATAGTATTAATATTGTCTGATAGAAAACTAAAATCTTAAATTGCCTCTCCTGAAAAATTAATTAAAATGGAGACATGTCTACACATCTTACGAGGAACGACATAGCTTCAAAAACACTTTTACAAAGTATCCTATGTATTTTTAAACCATATTTCCTGTATGAAGAAAATATTCGAGCCTTATCTTCAATTTATTTACATTAATCAACACCCGACCTACATGAGCATGTTTTCTCCCGCTGTTTTTGTATAACCACCCCATCCCTCGACCCTATCCTGTTTATATGTCATCGATAACTTCATACACAGTAACGAAGAACAAATCCATTTTTTCTTCCGTATGATTGGCATTCGTCTGTCCGCTGCAGTCAGATCGTATCTCTGGCCTTCGACAGCCTTCCATCCGCACCTACATTAATTCTTCGACTTCCAAGGAACTGAATCTCAGTGTGTGGCTTGTGTCGTAACATGTGGATCATTGTACCCCAAAAGAACAGTAGGGACCATTATTGGGGCCAATACTTTTATCTCCAGAATTCGTGGCTCCGCGTGCCGAGCTTGTTTATCCGCCTGTATTGTGTTTCACTTACGTATTTATAATCTTCGAATGGATTTTGTTTAAGGAAATTCTCCATTTTTAAAAAGTGCCGTAGAATATTTTATTTCCCCGATAAGAAGTAAGGTTTATAATAACATAAAAATAAAAGTTATGTGCAGTAAAACTCCAGTTATTCAAACCAATTATTCGGATCCGGATGCTTTAAGGAAAAAAAATCGCCAAAATCCACATTTTAAAAGTTTATTATCGGTGAATGGTATTGTTTTTAATAGTCATTAATTTCCATTACATACTAAAGCTAAATTCGTTTTTTTTTTTTAAATAAGAAATAACCTTTTTTTTTCATGAATTATCCGAATATTTGATTATCCGGCTGGCATATATTCCCAATTGATCCGGACAATTTGAGTTACTGGTTGTTTTTTTTATTTTTGTGTTAAAAACCTTTCATTTGAGGCATATTTAAAGGAAATAGGTGGATTAACCCTTAAATGGAGATGGTGCGGTCTCAAGAGACCGCTATACTCGGGAAATCCTTAGTTGAGCCTAAAGCAATTGAATATTTATACATATCATAGCTTCCGCTTCAGGTTCAACTTCGGTTGTACCCGAGTATAGCATGTAGCAGTTACTGCACGTCTCCACTGAGGGTTAAGGGGAGGTCCTCTACTTCGTCACGCTATTTTTCATCCTCTTGTACACCTCCCTTCCCCCGTGTCACGTATTTTCACGTTAGCCTTATCCCTCCACCCTCATGTCAGATCACGATATACTTTCTTGTTAAAACCCAGTCATTAAAACTTCCGTTCTGTGTATTCTGCCAAACATCCCATTGGAAAGATATAGTGATTTCTATAGAAAGTGGACTTGCATCAAAGTTTGTATTAGAAATTTCAGCATTTTTCTTCTAAATTTTTTTTACGTCACGCAACCACTGAGACTCCTCTTCCCTATGTTACTTATGAAAGAATCCCCCCCCCTCAAGGTGATTGGCGTAATAAATGGACGGCCCATGTTACGGCATTTTGCTGATTCCAAAATGGCAGATTTGTGCGCTCAGATTTTGGTAGACTTTTGATGATGTTTTTTTCTGAGTCTCACAACGTTTACTATTTTTTTTTATTTGCTAAATTTTAAAATAAACATATTAATTTGAGTATTGGTTCTTGATAAAAAAAAAAGATGTAAAAGCCTAAATTATGTTAACTTTTTACGTACAAATATGGTTAAATACAGTCAAAACATCAAAAGTTTCGGTATCGGTTGAAATGTTAATAAAAACTTATCTCTTAGATTATCTCCCCATATTTATATTCCGGATTAGATAGCAGTCACTAACTCCTAAACTTCCACTTAATCAAGAGAAACGGTGATATAACGCGCTTAGATTAGCATAAAACCGAGTCTTATTTTATATTATTTGAATACATTATCTAATTCATGACATAATGCTAACACTCCATGTTTTCTCACATCACTCATCAGAAAGCTATTTCCAAAACCAGTTGCTGATTATGAACAGGTGAATCTACCTTGTATATTATTTTTTTTTAACTTCGCAGATGTTGCATTTATTTCAAAACGCATCTGCATCATCTGCAAAGAATAATGTTAACTACCTGGAAAGAATATTAATGGTCCGCAGTTGTTACATTTGTTTACTTTGTAAAAAAAATAATTGCCACATTAGCGTTGAAAATAGTTTGCCAGGGGATCGTTTGTAGCGTTACAAGTAATCTTGAGACGTAACAATGACAGTTGATTATTAGAATTTGCATTTCATCTAACAAAGCTGGGGTTTTTAAGCTACGTTAATGATTCTGGTTAGGGTTATTATCACAGCCCTTTCGTAACCCGTAGCCTTTAACTAACCCACCGTATACCAACGCCGACTATAATTTACTAATCTTCGGTCTGATGTTTTGTGATAGTTACTTCAGTAATTGGTTAGCAGTTGAAATGTATCTCTTTCTTTGTACTTGGTCATATTTATATTCAGATATTCTTGTAACCTTAATGTATATATATATAATTTCTCCCTCTCCGCCTCCCTTTTTTTTTATGAAATACAACGTGCTATTTGTAGATGTATTTCCGCTAGACATCGTGATTTTGTAAAATCTTATTATTTCTACTTCTGTAATTTTGTTGTTGTTGTTGCAAAATTTACTAATCTGATTTGTGGTTAGTGGAGAACTTGCTGTCCTTTGTTTCTTAACCCTTTGCACTCCGTTGGCGCCGCTCCGGCGACAACATAACGACTCGTTCTTTTGGTTCACTGTTCTTTACAATGAACTCGAAAAGTGTATTGTATGTAAAACACGTCGATCTTTTTTTTTTCAACTTGTTCTCTTGCAGATCTAAAACAGATTATGATTTTTTCCCCTCTATGAACATATAAAATTCTGGGGAAAAATAGAAAGATGAATAACTGTGCTTTAGAAAGAACGCAAAGGTCAAAATGTTCTTGGAGTGGAAAGGGTTAAGAACAGGGAACAAAAGAACGAATCGTTATTTTTTTTTTTAATGTGAGACGCCACACAAAATTGTATCGATTTGGTCAATGTGCAGCTGATGATATCTGTTTATTTTACATGTTCCCAGTTTGATAATCCTTCTGTAATGTCTTTCCAATAGAACTATTCACTTCTTTGTACGCTTTTCACAGTTAACGAAGTTGTCCTGAAGTTCACATCGATAGAAGGAGCATTGTTTGTTCTGGTATTGGTAATGAGGCTACCATTTCCTATCCCTAATTAATCCACTTCATCAAGCGTAACTTTCGATTTGTTTGACATTGAATGATCTTTTGTTTGAAGTCTCTACTCCCGTGTCATCGCCTCCGAAAACAAAATGAATCGGTTGGACCATGAAATTCAACGAATGACAGTCGTCAACCTTGTTTCACTAAACAGTTTCCTTCTATAAGAGGTTTTAAGAACGAAAATAGGTATATTTTCTAATATATTATATGGATGTTATAGGGTATATTTTTGTATACTTTTAGTTAATCAAGCTGTTTTATCGCAAAGTGCTTGAGAAAATTTTATTGGAGTAATTTTATTTTAAATGAGTTATGTAATGTATTTGAAGTTTTAAGTGGGTTTTAGATAGAACAACTCGTTTTATTATTGAATATTAATATGTTTTCATAGTTTTTTAATCTTTCATAAGCGTAACTGATTATTTCATTGTATTAAATATAACTTTAATAGTTTTTATTTTCAAATTATAGAAATTTTATCAAGAACGGTTCTGTTTTCCCATGAGTGCTTTGATTGGAGCAATTTCTTGTCTTAGAAGCAAATCATGGCTCGAAATAAGCCGTGGCAATGCCACGAGTTACCTTAAAAGTACCGCGACAGTTATTGCTTCTCACGGCAAACATTGCTGCGAGTATTTGCAACCTGAATTTTTTTTTTTTCGAATCATTTTTTGTTTCCTCTCTAAAATGCACTAGTCGAGTTTGTGCGTTTCCTGCAATTTATATAGTTCACAAACGAAATTAGTCTAGTTTTTTTGTTTCACTATTTAATTGTTTTAAAATTAGTAGAAAACGTAAAGAAAATTACAGATGACAGAATCGGTTTTATTTTGAGTTTTGCCGTGAGCTCAGCAGTGTTTGCTGCCAGCTTCAAAAACTTATTTTGGGTCCTGAAGCAAACTAACAAATTGAATTCTTCAACTTAAACTAAGAATAAATTTGAGGAATTTCCCAATGCACAACAAAGGACAATTCGTTGCTTGCTAATATATGTATAGAAAATTGTGTATTCAAACAGAGGGGAAACAATTAAAAAAATATGGATTAAACTAGTTCCAAACCATAATATTTACCAATATAAAAAATTAACGCTAATTAGCAATTACGTTAATTAGCAATTTTAATGGGAGAGTTTCACGTGACGTATCAACATGGTAACTTACTAGTAGTTTCGATTTCTTCCCTACAACAGACAACTTTGCTTTTGTTTGTCTAGTCACTAGGCTTGCAATTATGGGAAAGTTTGTTTATAATATTTGTATATAATTAGAATTACAACAAAATACGGAATAATATTTTTATTTCAATACAAAGATACTTGATAAACGATGAGTACACTCTATCTCAGTATATGTAGTAAATATTTCTATATTGAGGTATTATTTAAAGACTAAAACTTAAACTTATAGTACAGGAGCTAAAGCTCCATGCTAATCCTACGGAACTTCTTCGGCGTCGCAGAATTTTCTCCATCTTCCGTTGGAACAGCTGTCTTCTTCTTCTCGGCGTGAAACTCCCCCATTTTTTTATATATTAAATACCTAATAAACAGTTGCAAAATTTTCTTAAGAAATTTACATTGTGATTTTTAATTAAAATTGGGATTAACATAAATTTAATAAATTATATGAATATTTTTCTTGCGTATGAAATTATTCCGAATATTGGATTTAATTTATTTTTTTAATCTTTGGTGAGGGGTGTGTCTCAGTCCCTCCTTTATGTACGTCTATTCTCCACAAATATTAATTCTCTATTTTTGCAGACGCTATAACTAAATATCAGCCGTGGGTTATACCAAACAACATCAGGAAACTGATACTTTAGCTACGAGTACATTCTTAACCGAGAGAGAACTGATCCTGTAGGACACTTATAGCAAAGGAAGAGCCTAAGCGAAACCCAGTTTCTTTACGGAGCCACACACAAAGTTCGGCCATAAAAATCTCGTTTCACTTGAAACCGGAAATTTCCGCAGAAGTTTACGGTAGACTACTCTGCGGATTCCTTCAGAACACTCCAATGCGACCCGTTCCCTCTCTCTACTCGCTCGTCCCCCCTATCTCTTCACATTTACTCGCTCTCGAAATCGTCAAGAGATAAGATCCCTCCTGGGACCACTTGACCTCCTCGCATGATGGTCTCGCTCTCGGGGGATGGGGATTTTGTGTTATTTTTACGGAACAGTTATGCCTTATTCCTTGTTCTTTTTTTGAAAAGCTGTTCTTTAAACTTTTTTAAGCCACCGGATATTCACGCAACTTTTGCATTCGTGAACTGCTTGGAAATATAAATAATTTTTCAAGTGTATATTGTTTTTTTTTTATATATATATATTATAAAATGTAATCAATATAACTTTTGAGTTGTACCTTCAACCGTTAGATTTTTTTTAAAAAAATATTTTGAAATGGAGTATTCTTAAGAATTTAAAAATCATGTGCATTGCTGAAAAAACTGGGGATCTTATCTAACTAAAATTATATTATACATAGGCATATACAGCTTTAACCCTCAATCCAAATCCAAGCCTAAGAAATAGTTTACTCGAATTTTTCGATTATTTTCTACTTCAATATTATGCGGTTATTTCTAATACTTCTACATAGATTCGACACAATGTTATACTATTTAGATGTTTTAGTTATGGTCTTTAAAGTGGTATGGGAAACTACATCTAAATATTATAACATTGCTAATTTCCTACAAATAACGAACGAGTTACCGTACACACTAGGAAAAATTAATTTTAACCAATTTCACTTATAGCTATGTTTAGTAAAAAAATCCTCACAGAATATTTTCATATGATGCGTATGTATTGTTTTCCCGTGTAATTTCGCACACAACTCGTATTGTTAGAAACTAAGAAACAAGCTACTGTATGAGAACAACTTTAATAGACACTAGGAATAATTCTAAAATCTTTCTTTTCTTCGTAATCAATATCAAGTTGGTCTCGTTTATCTGAAAGAACAGGTGAAAAATACCTCTCTGTTCCTTTCCTTCCCATCCCTTGTCTCTCTCGTGCTGCTTCTTCAGAGAGATGATGATGCTCCTTCACGCTCTGCTTTATATCATCCCCATTAAACATCCCCTTCCCTTCCTTTATGCTAATGAGCTAGTGGGTTGGAGTTACGTGCTCAAACGGATTTGCTAAGTCCACCGCTGCTATGCGAGTCGATTCAATACTTTCTGAATTCAAGTCTACCACTCGCGTCTGGTTAGCTTTTCCAGTTTTGGATTTTCGGTATGCAGTTGCGCGCTAAACTTGCACCTAAATAAAATTCTGCTGGTTTAGATCTCGCAAAAGTTGAGAACTGTGTGTGTGGTAATTCTTAAAATTTTGACACCCTTTGGTGTGTGTTGTTTCTGCAATAACTAGATTTTTGTCTACAAGTCACTCGACGAGTCTGCTTCAATTTTTCGATCGCCGGTGCCGGATAGTTTGTTCTTTTTTAATTTTTTTAAATACAGTCGATGCTTATAAAGGCAATTGCAATGAATTGGCAACGGCATTTGCAATTAAATATCGAAATACTACGATATTTAAGATATAACAGAAAATGGGGGTCTAAAACTTTGTTTGAACAAGCTCAATGGATTTCCAGAAGTGGGAGTACCTCAGAAGGAAGTTAGTACATTTTCAAAATTATCCACTTAAATCCCAGTACAGTATAACTCCAATTATCCGAACTCCAGTTATCCAGATGAAATGAAGAAGGATAGCCAATTAACTGGATCGTTTTGATCAAGAAGAAAAAAAATCAGCAAAAATCCACATTTAAAAAGTTTGTTATCGGTGAATGAGATTGTTTTTAATAGTCATTAAATTATATTACATACTAAAGCAAAATTCGTTTTTTTTTACTACTATTGATTTGGATAATTGGAATTTCTGCTGTATTCATATTTATATAATTTTCGTAAATACCGATTTGTGATAATGTCACTGTGTATCTTACAGATAGATATAAAGAGTCGAGAAATCGAGTATTAAGTCCTTTAATTTCTTTAGTCTTAATATCCAACACCGTCTAAGAATTTTTCTCCGTGGGAGTTAATCGGTTCAAAATTGATTGGTAACGCTCCTAAAAGCTGGTTTCAACGTATTAACAAACGAGTTTTGTCGAATTGGCTTATCCAAACCTTGTAAATGTAACGTCACATCGTCCATTTAGCCAGAGGCTAACCATTCCGTCGAATTTTACTTCATAAGATTGACACAATTCAGTAAATAAAAGAAACACAATATAAAGGAACGCATTAGTTAAATTTATTTTTATGAATGGAATTGGATTCGATAATTACTCTATGCAAGTGTAACAAAGGAAAATCAGGAAATTATTCAAAAAAATTGGCTTCCGTAATTGTCATGAAAGATGGTCGGTAGTAGGATCTCCTTTTTAAGCACATTTAGTGCAGTTGAAATGTATACTTTGTTTTGTGGTTTCTTTATCGATCTTGCTTTCTTTGGGTTTCGACATGCCGCATTTAGACTAAATCTTTTCAAATAAAAATACAATAATGTAAATCCTTAAAAAACAATCAGGATTGACCAAAAGCATATATTTCCTAAAATATTATTTCGACAGTTTTATTTAAATTTAATATTTTAATTGTGTAAAAAAAGAGTTCTTAAAATTTTAAGTTGCTCCAGAAAGTCATGAAGTTGTCACAAATTAGTTTAAAATCCAAAGAATGCTAGTAATAGGTTATTGGTAATCGGGATTGTGGAGTGTCTTGAGCTCGAGTCTCGGTTCGGCTAAACGAAAAGTCACCGTGAGTGTGAAGAGGTAGCTGGTGCGCATTAAATTAGTCATGGCTCAAATAACGTCTCTTGGTCATTGTGTGTCAGTTTGAAGAGTGAGATGTCCAGCTGAGGTGTTCTGCCTGTCATCTTTTTTCCACTGATCAAAATTAAATGGCAGTTTTCCCGGGTCTTTCCCTTGGGATAGGTCCCGCCGTCAATAACAAAAATGCAACCAAATTAGTGTTATTTAGTTGCAGAGTAATATTCTTCAAGGCGGTTCAAGTTCAAATTCGCACTTGATTGCTTTTTTCGTGTGTTGATTCCCGACGCTCACATGAGAATGCTCCTTAACAATTAAGGATTGGCCTGATTTCAACGAATGATTTAACCTTCCTCATCTTTATGTCTCAACCCTGAGAATAAACTGTGCGTGTATGCATAACAGGGCATCTACGCACACTGACTTCGTTCTCCACCAGCTTATTTTGCGTTAGCGGGAATCATTACGGTCCAAAGAGGATCCAGAAAAGGCCTATGCTCGGGGACAACCTAATTTGAGCCTAAAGCAATTTAATATTTATACATATCATAGCTTCAGGTTCAACTTAGTAGTCCCCGAGTATAGTAAGAAATTCTTATCTGTATACATCTCTTATTAGAGTGTGTCAGTGAGTCCTAAATCGCGAACCCCGTTTCTTCTAAACCTCTAAACCCATCAGCTTAAATTTTAAATTGACGTTCTTAAAGTTTTACATTTTCTAAGATTTTTTTTTTTTTGTTAGCGCAGTGAAAGTTAACTTCGTGAAATGTGAATCAATTTTTCAGAAGGTTAGTTTAAAAAAAATTCATTAAATTATACTGATTTTTTTTTCTTCATTTTACTTTAAATGTAAGGCATCACGGAAGATTGCGAACTGAAGCAGAAGCCAATTAAACAATCCCCTTCCCCATGAATATTTCATGTCAGCTAAAAATGTCTTATCTCAAGCGCATTTGACTGAGTAAATTACTCCGGCGCCTCGAAAAGTTAATTTTCTTGGAAAATGGCAAGATAAGGTTTACAAATTACTCGTGCTTTGTCTTAAATGAAAAAGTCAAATATAGAATAGTGCACCGCGCTAAGGAATCACTAATGAGGACAACTCAGAGTTGCAAGGAGATTTTTCACCAGTCCCATTCTCGAGTCATTTATGGGCAACTCAATCTCGTTTCTTTTTCTCAAGTTTGGACTTCATTTCCCACCATTTCTTTCCCACAAACCCACGTCTCTATAAACCAGATGATGACCTTTCCACCGAACTTGATAAGGGTCCCCTCGGTATCTAGGGGGCCCTTTGCAAGGTGCAGGCCCCACTTCAGACATTACCCAGTTGTCTCCAACTCTCCTTTGCGCCAAGTTCTCATCTGAGCCCAAATAACTGTTAAGCTTTGGCACCTTTTCGGAAAGAGAGATGCAGAAAAGCATGACGAGGAGAGATATTATCATTAAAATAGGCACAAGAAAATTGGGGTACAGTTACTTGTTTCAGAAAATATAAAGTTTGCATTTACAGAAATGAAAGTTTGTAAAATTTATGCAATATCACAATAATAATTACAGTTACGTCGGACAGAACAGCTTATTTATTTCTTCTGTTAAAGTTTTTGTTGGTGTCTGATTCCTATTTCTATGGCATGCAGAAATGACGTTTTACGTAAAACTCTTCTGGCTGTACTCTGATAAAGCCATACCCGATTGTTTTTACTTTAACTTTAAAATTTTTTTAGTTAATAAATAATTTACACAACCCCCCTCCACACACGCACACTACACACCCATTCGGGTGAAAGATATTAATGAACCTTTTATGGCCAAAATATCAAAAAAGTTTAACAGTCCCCAGCAAAAAAAGTCAGCATGAAACCTTCATCAAAATTGTCAAATTGAAGGTTTTATAAAGGATATTGAAACAAAAAACTGCAGTTTTTTTTTGACATTTTTAATTTTCCACCTTTAAAATATCTGCATTTTCCCTTCATGATTAAAAATTGAAGGTTTTTTGCAGGTTTTTATGAAGGTTTTTTGCAGGTTTTTAATGAAGGTGTTTTGCAGTTTTTATGAAGGACATTGAAACAAAAACCTTTAATTTTATAGATCTTCAATAAACCTGCAGTTTTCCTGTATAAAACCTTCAATTTCAAAATTTTAATGAAGGTGTTTTGCAGTTTTTATGAAGGACATTGAAACAAAAACCTTTAATTTTATAGATCTTCAATAAACCTGCAGTTTTCCTGCATAAAACCTTCAATTTCAAAATTTTGATGAAGGTTTTATGCTGACTTTTTTTGCTGGGTCTGTTCATAGATGGTATAATTATCAACAGATTGTTTAAAAAAAACAACGTTAAAATGAATTATTTTAAACACATTTAAAAAAAAACTTTGTTATTTATTAGATGAAAGTACAATTTGTCACTGGTCCATGAAATTCTCTTTCTTTTGACACTTCTTGTGTTAAGATCCGTTGCGTCAGACGGGCATGAAAGGGATCTTTACTACAGAAATAATATGTATGATTTTTTTGTATTTATCTGAAATTTTAATATGATTCTGGGAGTGTTTTAAGAAATGATTGGAATCTGTGCAGACTTTATACACGAGCCATACATATTTTTGTGTGTGTGAGTTGTTCTTTCTAATTGTGGAGCCTCTTAAGCACCAATAAAACTGTCTTGAGTATCTTCAGCTCTCTGCGAGAGTTCATTACTTCGTAATACAATGTTTCTTTTATTGGCACTTAAAAAGTTGCCGAAAGCCTAACAAGACCACCCGTAGCTGAAAGCAATTTAAAGTATTGGAAATACGTTTGCCAGCTTAAGTTTTTTAGTTGCGAAAAATGTGTTACATTTGGTGATGTAATTTGAATTTTACAGCTCAGACACAAAGTTTAATTTATTGCTTCTTCGGCATGTTCCATTTTCTTTATATTTTCTGTATGTCGTCTAATTTACTTTTGTAGTAGTTTAAATGGTGTCTGCAGGATCGTTGCTAAAGCAGGGTTTAATGTGTAATAAAATAGTTTTCACTGACTTATTTGAAACTACTTGTCGTTAAATTTTTTTCTTCAATCAATTTATATTCGTAGAGTTTTCTAAACGTTTGTAAGAGGATAATTTATTTTCGAATGATTCTTTAAAATTCCAAATTGTTCTACCTCGGAAAAAAAAAACTTTTTGTGTATTAAAATATTTAACTAGTTTATTTTTTTTAACTTTTTAATGCGAAGTTATTTTTGCACTTATTATATTGGTACTTTAAAACCATAATAAATATTTTTTGATTAAATTTATTCAATCTTAAAAAATAAATTGTTTATCCTTACTTATTTTTTTGTTAAATGTGCTATTTTAAGACATTTGAATTGAGAAAAATAATTATACATTTTACATTACTAATCGGGCACGTAGCTTTATTGTCCAAAATATTTAAATTTGATTGTGAGTCTGTATTTTCTAATGTATCGTTTATAATTTGGATAAATAAAATCAGTTCACATTGTAAACATTTAACAAACAAAAAAATTGCATAAACTTATAGGATTTTTATGCGTGTATTTTCTTAGGTGTTTCATTTTTTAAATCACGACCAGCATGACTCCAGTGTTATCCTAGCGCCATTAAAATCCAAGCAACCAAATCTGTTTAATAAATAAATCTTGTATCTTTTTTTAAAATTATATTTTGGTATGAAGAGCAATAGATTTTTCATCTCCTAACTGTATAGTTTTTTTTTCTATTTTATGTTGGTTATACGTATCCTAAATATATGTCTTCTTTTACAGGTAAGATATCTTTCTGCCATCTCTGACATATGTCCCAACCACTGAGACAATACGCAAGTGAGAACATTCTGATCCTTTTTAAATATGTCTTTTAAACGTTGATAAAAAGAACCGTACATTCCAAGAAAATTATTTTCAGTTGGATGAGAGACCCTTTCAAAGATAAACCAAGATATTTTTTGAAAGCAACCCAAAGTGCCAATTTTCGACACTGTTAATTTTAGGTTTCGCGCAGAAAGAGGAACCCTTCAGTCTTGCACATCGTCCATCATATACTAATTTGTCTTAATTACTCACCGATAAATCTAAATAGACCTATAATTAAACTGTGTAAGCGGGTCTGCATAAAACTCAGTATCTCTCGGATATAACGCAAGCCGTACGTCTTCTAATATAATAAAAAAAAAGTTTTTAGAAAAATGTACGAATACATCAATGTGTTAAAAATTTTTAAAGTACGTTTGATTTAATCTGTAACGACAGCCGAAATTTATTTATACGTTTTCCGGCTGACTATTTTTGTCTTCGTATTCAGACTTATCACATACACATTCACATTCATACTTGCACCTCGTTATTTTAGAACCACGGTCAGATGACGAGGAAACAAATGAGCTGGCACTCCACGCCTTCAATACCCCGATCATATTTATCGTTCATCAGTCCCGTATACACGCCGGTATAATTTGTTGGATGTTCTGGACGACTTTCTAGTATTTTTGTAGAGAAGCTGGCAACCCTCCGATCACAAGATCCATACTTTTTTACTTTTCTCATTCAAGTCCATCGCACGGATTCGAACCAGCAATCCTCTGATTATCAGCTGAACACCTTTATTCACTGGGCTACCGAGGCCCCCTGAAATGTACTTTGTCCATAACCATGGCTTCCAACCCGTGAACTTCGTAACAATGGTGGTCCATGACATGGTTCAAAGTGGTCCGTCGAGGTTTTTGTATTAAAAAAAAAATCTAAATAGAATTTGCACATTTGAAAGGGTTAATTTTTATTTTTCTACTCCCATAGTTTTCCTAAAAAGTATCGAAGCTGGTGAAAAAGCAGGGGTTCATCCAGCCGAAATTTTTGCTCGATTTCGGCCTCTTCCTCACAAATTAAAAATTCCCAAATATCGGACCCGAGTCACATGACCCGCCTATGAATGGGAATCGTCGTTGTAGCGAATAAAAACTTATTGCATTAGATATACTTATCAACCGATTGGGACTTGAAGTGACGGTCGTTGGAAGGAAGGGGTAATATATCAAGGGATCGTTGATAGAAATCTAATTTCATTGTTACGTAATATAAAAAAAATGAACTTACTACAATAACAGGGTGGCAACATTATCTGGAAATCAGGGAATTATCATAGAAATTTTAATTTTGGAAATATCAGGGAAATTTTCAAAATTTCTCAAAAAATCGGGAAATTTTTCAAATTTGGATAATTAAAACGGCAATTATCGTCTGTTATGCCCTGCATTCTGGGTAATTTAGTTGTCAATATTTCCTTTTAGTTCTGAAAAAGTATTTTTTTTAAAAGCGTGATATGTGGATTTTCATATTTTCAGTTTTATTTTTGTAAAAACGTGAACCACTGCTGGAGGTAGAAGCAAAGTGCGTTGGGCCTTGAATTGTAAACAACATGTGAGGGGCTAATGAATATGGGATTGTTTGGAATAAGAAATATGAAGCATATAAAATATTTAAAATTATCTACAAAGAAATATTTGAAAGTAATACATTTTTTGCATTATCTGATTCCAGATAACATGTATAATTACTATTATGTCTGTCACAATTGCATAATTTGTGTTCTATCCATAAATTATTATTTTAACTATCAACAAGTATTGTTTATAATTTTTCATTTATAATGCAATATATTTATTGGATCATTATAGCGTGGATACTGTGTTTCTATACAAAGCATGTATTCCAACATTTCTAAATGCAATTGTAAAATCAGGGAAATTTTTGTGACACCATCATGGAAATCAGGGAAATAACAGGGAACTTTTATTCCAGAATGTTGTTGCCACCCTGAATAAGTAATTGGCCATTTACTATAATAGTTCTGATATTCTTGTGTAATGTAAATCATAATTAATGATATTAAACTGGATTTATTCTAGTGTTCAGGCTACCATTGAAATGATGAAATGAGACATTTAACATATTATAAATTGGGCTGTCATTGCCATAGCAAAGGGCCAGTCAACTATTAGTATGTAGATAGCTAAAATATATTCGAAATAGATAACTTCATAAGGACATCTATTAAATAAGCTTACTAAATAAGCAGATTTCATGATTAAGTGAACTAGAATGCATTTACATTATTATGCATTAAGTTTAAAATTGTAATTTTAGACCTCAGGATCAATATTGTAGCTCCAAGGCTAAATTAATAATTCTTTAAATAGAAATTTGCATTGACTGATTAAAAAGGACATCGAAATGAATTACCAACTTATTAAAGGAAGCTAAATGTCAATTTACCCTCCGAAAGATTTATCTTTTCTAAATTATTCGAGAAATCTTGATTAAAAGGTTTCTGTAAGTGATGTACCTACCCATAAAAGCGACTGCATTTCAGTTTCTGCTAATTGCATTTTAAAACCATCATCGAACTTTTCTCGGAACATAACTTTCTTATCTTCTAAATTGGCTTCCCAAACTAAATTGGCCTTGGAGTAAAAAGCTTTCACGGAGAAAAATTTACTACCCGGACTTCTGACAAAGTAAGAGAATATTTCACCTAATGTATTTCAATTTAAAAAAAAAAAGGAAGAAGAAAAAAAAGTTCCCCACCGCTCGATGCACAGCCATTTAAAATAAAATCGCATCATACGTGACAACATTTGCCCCGCGAAAAATCCAGTTTCCAAAAGAAAACCATTTCTTTAAATTCCTTTTTTGCACCCACCATCTTATTTCCTCCCCTCAAAAGAAGAAAAAAACTATCAAAACGTGTCTTTTTCTGTAAAAAAAAATTAAAAAAGTTGAGGCTACTCGCTGCCAAGTTTTTCCTTGAGAAAGGGAAGGAAACTGCTGCAATTTGCATAACTCACCCCTCACTTCCTTTGTTACCGGCGAAATTTACGCGGCATTTATTGATTCCGTTTCTCGGTACAAAATTTCGGGGGGCGGCACCGTCCAAAGAGTCCAATCTCTCTCTCTCTCTGATTCGTGCATCATGCCGCGCCACTATATTTCCCGTCACGGATCTTTACAGTGGCATGTCTCTGTACTTGGATCGTCGAGCCCTTCTGAAACCACGCTTCTGAACGTGACTTGCAGCAGTTGCATTGAATGTGTTGCTATCTGCGTGGGTTGTGTATCACTGGGGAAAATGGAAATCTGGGGAAGGCAGTAAAAATATATAGTTGCTGTGAGCTATTGACAGGGGTTGCTTAATACCTTTGCTCAGTGTTTAAATATTAACCAGTAACGTGATCAAAAAGCTCACATGAATTATTCCTTATTCGATCTTTTACATTTGAAAAACTAATTCAGAGAAAAGGAAAGGACTGCAGTGTGTATTTGTATCAGTTGCGTACATATTTGCTCATAGGGGTTTATGTATTTACGTTTTTTCTAGAGATTTATTGGCAAGCTGTCTGAAGTCACAAAAATCCAAAAATGGACTATCACCATTTTTACATGCTTTTATTTAACTCGCACTGTCTGGTGTGATGTGTCCTCAAATCTTGTAACTCAGTTTAAACCCACTTCCAAATGTCATTCATGTCTAGGCTGCTACTTTTATTATAGTCTAGGCAGCCTTTCCACCCATTTGACAAGCTAATTGAAAAATAAGGAAGGGACTGCATTTGTATACTTACACATTTGCTCACGTGAAGGTTTCATGTAGACGAAACTTTTAGAGATATATGGGAAAAGAGATAATTGAAATTTTTAACCGGATATTGAAGTAAAATGGAATCAACGCGATATCCTAGGAAAATAAGCGTTAATTCATTTTTTTTAAATAAGACTTAAATTTAGCAGGTAATCAGATACCTATACTGAGAGAAAAAACATTGAAGAAAATTCCTTATTGTAAGTTTGAGGAGAACATCCATCAAATATCTTAGGAAGCACACGCCTGATCACCTTTGTGACATTGTAGATACATTAAGGGAAAGCGAAAGTCCCGAGAAAAAAGGCAAATGGCAAGGTCCAACAGATTTTTAAAGGTCCCCTTGGACCTCCTCCCCCTTAAATGTAGTCCGAATAAATTGGTTTTAAATTATTTGGAAGATTTCTAACTGGTACTGTAGAGTTTTCAAATGAAAATTGGGTAACTTATGCTGATTACTAGATAATACATATGTTGAGAGTAAAAGATTTCCTTGTCAAAATCGCTACTTGTTACAACTTGTCACAAATAGAGAATTGGAACATAGGCATACTCACTTATACTGTTGATTTAAAAAGCGTCAAAAGTTGAGTAAGAACTGATGACCAAATGTTCACTGAAAACACTAGGGGTCCCTTACACCTGAGGTGCAGATATAGTGGGCGATGTTTTTACTCGCATAACAGCTTACAAAATCAATCATCCAGTAATCTTTGGCACAATAACCATAAAACACGGAAGATTTTATTTTTGCTGAAAGACAAAGCCAATAGGCAATAGGGCTACAACGTTGTAAAAAGTATCTTTTACATGCTGGGGGTTAACTTCCTTTTCACGGCCGAGACGAAAGGTTTAAGCTTGTTGTAAGTTTTATGAGTTGGTGGATGCAAATAAACTTTCCACTTGGGTTACTATGCTGCTTTTGGAGCACGAACATGTGCTCACATGAGCCAAGGGCCAAAAGGGCAATTCTCGGATTCAACGTGCGTTGGAAGTTTGCATCTAATTCCAGCGTGGGTTGGTGGTTTTGTTCATTTTCCAATATCACGTCGACGAAATTTGCCAGTTATCACGCTTCCATCATAAACGAAGGAGTAAATGTCTGGTGTAGATTATGTGTAATGGACTGTACATGGAATGTGTGTAAAATAAGATGTGCATATGTTGCGAGAATATAATTGGTATTCGGCATTGTTTACTTAGAAATAAATAGGAATATAAAAAGATCTCGTTTTGTCTGTTCATTAATTTTGAATAGAGTGTTAGTAACTTTGTTTTAATTGGCTTTTATTGAATGAACATTCTTAACTAGTGTGGAGATGACCTGTGTTATCATCCACAAACTTTGTTGTCGAGTACGTATGCTCGAGCTTCATTCCCATAAAAGTAGTTTTATGATGACAAACGCAGTAAAACCTCACTAATCCAAACTACGTCCTCGAAAACTGGGGACGTTTAATAATTTATTTTTTTTACTTAATCTCCAATTTTTCTTTAGAAGTATAATCTGTCAGAGCACTAATATAAACGACCATCAATCAAATTAGTGTGTAAATAAAAAAAGAAACACACTTCCATTAAATTTCAATTTTATCAGCAAGAGATGTTCATTGATCTGCAAATCCTTAAACTGAGAAAGACCACAGCTTCCCCCCTCCCCCTAAACGTGGATTGCTTGCAATAGATTTGCAAACATACCGAGGCACGCTCTCTCCCTTGTACATATCGATTAAGCTCTTTCTAGGGGGTTGGTTGACGAAGCAATTTCGCAAATTTGCCATTCGAATCATTGGGGAGCTTATACACATCGCTGTACATACCACCGAGTTCCATGAACGTGGAGGTGCGAGGATCAGTAGCTTGATGATGGGTGGTAAACAACGAGGAAGGAATCTGTGCGTGATAACAGATGGAACTTTCCAAGAGTGAGCTGCCGATCTGAGTGATAATGAGCGTGATGTTTAACAGCGTTTCGTCGAGAAATGTTGTGTATGGGCTTGAAGTTCTGATAAAGATGGAACGGCTCACGTGGTCCCTGAGATGCTGGCAGCGATAAAAACACTTGCCTCCTTTTGAGGTGGCTATCAAGGGCACAAAATCAATAAGGGTGCGTCTGTTTTCCCTACGACAAAATTTTTTATTAATAAAATCTTTTTTTTGTCATTTTTTTTTAAAAAAAGAAAACCGACTTAAAGAAATTGGGCAAAAAGTAAAAAATAATTTTTAATTTTACGATCGAGTTGAAGAAATTGAATTATTTAATATCAATTTGATACTTATTAAAACTTTTCGAGATAGGCGTCAAAATTTATGTATGATAAATTGTTTAAAAAAACTCCAAGTTAATCGACATTTTCGGATATATAACAGTGATAACTGATTTTTTTTTCTTTCTGATTTTGCCTAAGTGGATGTTTCTCTATCCTACTATGTATCTAAAAAAAAAAAGAATTTTCAAAATCGAACAATATTTTTTTTCAAACGGTCCGGTTAATTGAGAATTCCGGATAGTTAAATGCCGGATAACTGTATATCTTTTTTTTTTCTCAATTTGCTCCCAAGTGAAACATTCTTTATCCAACAAAAAAAAATTGTGTAAATATCTGAATTAGTACCGAAATCCTGCTCGAACATACATAAAATAAAATACATAACAGTCGAATTTAATAACCTCTCGACTTGGCGGTTTTAATTTAAAATTTCTGGTGGTTTTGGTTGGAGAGCTGTTCAGTCGGTTAAAAAGAAATTATTAATAAAGTAGTCTTTAAAAAAAAGCCTTTAAGAAAATTGCGCTAAAAAATAATTTTCAATTTTGCGTACTAGTTGAAAAATTGAGTTATTTAATATCAAGTTTATACTTATTACAATTTTTTTAAATCAGCGCCAAAATTTATGTGTGATTTTTGTGTAAATTGGCACCAACTTCAAAAAGTTGTAATAAGTATAAAATTGATACTAAATAAATCAATTTTTTCAACTCGTTCGTAAAGTTAAAAATTATTTTTTACTTGATATAGCGCATTTTTCTTAAAGTCGATTTTCGAAATCTGTATATAAGTATGGTTCATTAAGCTAGAATATAATATAACTATAAGCACTGGATTGAGGACTCCCATTGAGCGACAACGTATTTTACTTGCCGCGCGGATGCATATAATTCAGAAGAAAGGTTAAGAAAACATTCGTCCTTGGCGGTGACGTCACAGATTTTTAAACTAATTGTTTTGGTTCCTTTTATCTTTTTCTTGTCAGTAAGTATGAAAAAACATTAAATATGTAACATTTAATGTATTTTTGAAAGCCAGAAATGCGTTTTTAAATCTACATAAACCTACCAGAAAGAATTATTTTTTTTCCTTTGCTCAAAAAAGAGTAAAGAGATCGGCCACGGTTAGTGCTCCAGTGCTTATATTATATTCTAGCTCAGTGATATGAATAAAACCTTTTTTTACTGCAATACCATCATGTATCCCCTTGTTTGGACTGTTTTAAATTGTATCTGTATAAAATAAATACGGTCAGTTCGTCTTTTCCTTGAAAAACGGTCGGATATTTATTGTTTTGGTATAATAAAGTTCCACTTATAGGTGGGTTTACGGCTCTTTCGAAGCCGCCTGTTTTCACTCGAAATTGCCCTGCTGCTTTCCAAGAGCCTTGAATCTAATTTAAACGCCAGTCGTAAAAAGGGGTCCGCATTCTATCTCCAATTCTCTCGCCCAAGTAGCTCGTAAACTTCGTTGCGGATAATAAGATCTCGCACCATAGGGTACTTGATTATTCCTTCCTTCCATTGTGAAACACTGCTGCTTTCCTAAAAAAAAAATTTGTCTATAGCCAACTAAATCTTTGTTTCTTTTAGAAATCTTTGGTTTTTTTACTACATCATGCTGATCGAATCCCCAATATCAATCTTGTAGTTTAGTGTTAAAAAAAAAAGAGTGAAATGAAACTTTTATATAAAAACGATTGTTTATGACAAAACACACATTTATGTTATCATCACAATAATCTAGAGTTTTACTAGAAACGAATTAAGTCGTCGCTTTGTGGAAGCTGGTGAGACCGCGGGCAGGCACGTAGGTATAGATTTTTCATGGGGGTGGTTCATTGACTGATTAACTTATTCTTCTATCCCCCCTCCCCCCCAAAAAAAAAATACCCCCCATTTTTTTAAAACTTATTAATTTTTATTCAAGTAAACAGGAATACGTTCGCATATGAGTATCGAAACAGCTATATTTATCTATTTTTCATAATCAATACCAATATCACAGTTATTAGCTATTTTTAAAATTAGTAAATATCACTCTCTAGTATGAAATAAATTTAGACAATAAATTTTAAATTTTTAGATTTCTTGTTTAAAATAATATATGGATCTCGTTTTAAAATCTTTTCCCTTCTTTGCCGAAATTCAAATGTTAAATAATGAAACACGATGACGTCACATTAAGCTTATTTTGAGATAAAAATGACCTCAAAACATGTTTTTGAAGCCTTTTGAAAACTATTTTCCATAGTAAGACCCCCGGAAAATACCAGGTTTTTCCTCATGCAACTCAACAAGAAGTATTATACTAGAAATTGAAATTTTTCTAGTTTTTAATGTATTTTTATGATTTTTACAGTAATTCGATTTTTAATTTTTTTGCTTGACTTTCAATGGGAAGGGGAATCACCCCATTACCTACGTGCCTGACCGCGGGTACCAACTATTACGATTTCTTATTAAAGGAAATATTGATACAATATCAAAACGCTGAGTGGAAAGAAATGTAGTTTTTAGAAAACCACAATCGAAATTTCGAAGCAACACAACGAACTCAAATACATAAGACATTCAAATGCATAAGAATGAAGTCATTTCGCCGTCCACTAACATATCCTTAACCAGAATAAAATATACATTATACCAGAATTAAAACAAAAAATATTCCATATTCCATCCAATGGGTAGATTCCATATCCAATATGCCATCCATGGAATGAAATGTTTCTTGAAAAATATCTAATAACATATTCCACTCACTGGTCTCTCCAGTTAATCTTTCAACCAAACAAGAACCACCTCCTGCTCAAACAAACAAGAATATACTGTGTTTAGTTTACAAGAAATTATGTTTAAAATTCCAATTAACCATCACTTCGATATGCAACCCTTGTCAACAATTTTAAAACATCTTATGGCATTCGAAAGTCTGAATGCGGCAGCCTCGCTTCGAAAAATTCAGAAAACGTCATGACTATCGATTACTTAATGCAACAACGTCTTCTGATGCATTATTCATTTATGCATATTTCCAAGACATTCCACCGGATATTTTTCCCGTCCGTGTTCCTGTCATCTTGCCTCTTGTTTCTTTTAAATGTTGCCTCTTCTAATTAATCTCTTAATCCCGATTTCCCCGGATCCCGTAACTCCCCCGCAAAGACTCTCGGCACGCGCTCGGGGGGACATCACGTAATCATGTAACGCGGAGTAAATGCAATTTGGTTGTTTGACATTCGGTGCAGGATGTCAAAACTACCGATTGGTTATTCGCGACAAGTTCGGTTTCTCCTTTTAAATAACTTAATCTAATTATATGTCATGCCATCCGTTTGTTGCTTGTGTTTGTAATATATCGTGGCATTGGGGATATTTGAGTAGAATGTATGCATTTCGGGGGAATTTGTTCTCTCGCTATTGCGTAAATTATGTTCCGTTTCATAAGTGTGGTTTTTTTGTCCATATATAATTTAGTTTATGATGGGTTTCTCTTTAGGATATCCGCTATTTTATAGAATGTTGAGAAAATTTTAATGACAGACATTTTGTTTGAACGGCACACATTCTATCGTTTTTTTTATACACAGCGCAAACTTATTGCGTACAGTATTAAATATAAAGAGCTCAAAATTGGTAGTTCAATAGTTCTGTATATAGAATTGTGTATCAGATGCATACAGTTACTGTAATATTTTGTTATATGCAATATTTTGTACAAACAGTACCTTGGATTTTCCGTAATATGACTGCAGATAACTAAGATTCGATTCTACTGTATACCTTGTTGTTACTTAAGCTTTATTTAACTTTCAATTTGTTTTATTAACGTATTCATTATGTTCCTAGCAACATAATATTAGTAAAAAGTTTCCATTCCACGGCTCTTCTTTCATCTCCACGTGGTTCAATTATCGGCAAAAAGAATAAAAGAAGTACAATAGAAGAACGAAAAGAAAGTTTTCTTGGTCAATCCATTCCTTCTATCAAGCTCATTAATTATTATTGATGCGTCCAATCAAAACGAATCGAAATTTCTTATGAAGAAAATTGCCTTGATGTTGCGTTCTTTTCCACCATTCGAACTGCGTCCAGAAAGTCTTATTTTTAGATTCTTGGAGCAATTCCAAATGGGTTCTGATATTTTGTTGCTTCCTCAATGGCGCTGTGTTGGTCATTTGTGTTGTGCGTATTTCCATTCGATTAAGTTAATTTGGAAGAACTTTCCCTCTACTTTCCCCGCTTTCTTTTTATTTCCTCCCGCTCTTGGGAAGCTGCATAGCAATTCAAGTTTTGTATGCAGAGCAGATAGCTTGTATACAAGATGTCAAGTAAAAAAAAAAATGTAACTCGTACAAGGTTGAAACTACGTTCATTTTTGTTGAACAAGCAATAACATTTAGAAATACATAAATTTTTATATCGGTATCTCAATCTATGTATAAAAAATAAAGAAGAGCGCCTGTGAAGGGTTTGTTTTTTATAAAAATCTACAGTTTTATTTCGAGCTTGATGAAATTATATTTTCTCCAATTACAATTATTGTAACATAGACCAGTTTAGTTAATGGCTAATCAATAGAAAGCGCTAAATTCTATAAATATTCCCATTATAGGCTGCAATCGCATATCACAGTTTGAAATATGGGATTTTTATTTCTGTTGTATATTTTGTATTTAAAATAAGCTTCACATGTAAAAGATACATCTAGACATTGAAGGGACATACTATGTATTTATAAGTAATGACATCAACTTCCTATATAGGTTATGTAATCAATTATCTGTTTAAAAAGTATATTTTCTAAATTTATTGACTGTCTTAAGCAAATAAGTGATGGTTAGTCTTTTGCTGGAAGCTGTTTTCGAAATAACTGTCTTGAAAGTTTGGGAATGTTTTTAAAGACAATCCGACTAACTTCTCATAGCGTTGTTCATTATTTATTTTCATTTATAATTAGTAAGGCCGACATGTTAATACATATTTTCTAATGCAGCCGTTATGTTGTTAAAGGGTACACATTTTATTCCACCCCCTCATCCGAGTTCGCGCATCGCTGGCGTTGCGGAAGGAAGTTTCTTTTGTCGTGTTATTTTTAATTGGCCTTCGCAAAAAGGATAAAGAATTTTCATTCATCCCAACTCTCCTTGCCGCTTTCTTACGTAACGTACAAAGCAAAGTACGTTTATCGTGCCTGTTTCCTTTCTCCAAAGAGCTTCCTAACCCATTCATGAATAGGGAATTTTTTTTTGTATGATTAGTTAGTACCACTGAGCTATACTATAACTATAAGCACTGGAGCGAGGATTAAGCGTGGCGACCACTTTGCAACTATTTGAGCGAAGATAGAAAAATAGAACTTTCGCGTAAGTTTGCGTAGATTTAAAAACGCATTTCTGTCTTTCAAAAATACCTTAAATGTTACACATTTAGTTTTTCCATACTTAGTTTCTTACTTACAAAATCAATAAGACAAAAGGCACCGAAAAAAACAGTTTTAAACATTTATGTGACGTCACGTTAGACGTCATAGCCAAGGACGAATGTTTTCTCAATCTTTGTTCCGAATTGTATGCATCCGCACGGCACGGAAAGGACATTGTCGCTCAATTGGAGTCCTCGTTCCAGTGCTTATAGTTATATTATATTTTAGCTCAGTGGTTCCGCGGACCACTGGTGGTCCACGAGAGTCCGAAGTGATCCGTGAAGTTTTAATCCAGTCAAGATGTTTTTATTTTGCTATTTAAATATATTTTTTGTTTATAATTCAGGCATTAAAGTTTTTTTAATGCCAAAATAATCTTTAAAAAAAATGAGGAAATCGCAACTATTTCCCATAAATTAAAGTTTTGTGCATTGGTATTCCAATTTTATTTTATACTTTCACCTTTGACGTAATTGTTATGGATTTTAACTGGAAATTGATTATTTTTCATATTTTGTTGAAGGAAGTACGCCATTATGAATTCGATAATATATTATCTATATTGAACTTGTATTTTTGAAAAGAAAGTAGAATTCTTCTATTTGCAACTGTGAAAGTGTATCTTTTTTATGATTACCCACATTTTTAAAAATATGCTGTAATATCCAAAAATAAATAGGATTCAGGACTGTCCTTAGATAATATCTTTAAAATATATTGCAACCGAATGGGAAGGGGGTGGGGGGGGGGGGGGAGGTTCATGCTATAATTATCAGACAGGCATGTTAGTGTTATAATAGTATTTATATACTTTGTATATTTGAAAATAATTCCTAATTAAACCTACAAAATTCAATACGATTTTAAAGCTTATCAGTTGCCCATTCAAACGTTTCTTTTTAGGATATAAAAACTTTAAATGCTAAATGTACAAACTATACATGCAAGTGGTATTGATATTTCTTAATAATTATAAACTGATTAATTCTATTTTAATTTTCAGAATCTCATGACGATAAAAATCCTCTTTGCTATTACCTCAAAACGCCCATCATAAGGCAGATCAATGTCACTGTCGGAAGTCTTTTGGACGGCAATACTACCGAGAAATGTGCCAAGTCAACAGATTCTTGTTACATTTTGTGGAAAGAAGACCCCAAGAATAAAAGCATAACCATCATAAGTCAAGGTGAGAATGTCTGCGAATTTAGAATAATTTATTTTAAGACATTCCCAGCATATTATAACTCTTTATTTTAGGGATTATTATATTTTGCATGCCTCAGAATCCTAAAATGTTCCTAAAGGTGTAGTTTAAACCTGACCTTAAGAGTTAACCACCAAAATCTGGAATCGACTATCAACGCTTTTCCAATTTCCCGATTAAATCTTTAAGTAAGGGAAACCTGCTTGCATCCAATTCAATTAAATAGATCGATCAAATTGACATTATACTTATACCAAATATCCATATTTAATAACTTTTATATTGATTTGTTTTTGAACATTTTTTTTTTTTGGTAACATCTCTAACCACTTTCAAGGTTCTTGCTGACCACAGATTAGAAACCACTGCAATGCAAAAAAGATAATACTTAGAAAGGAACTAGTCGACTCTACATTCTGATAATGTTTGGGAATGAAAAGAATGAATATAATCTATTTTTAAAAGAACATTGATTTCCTTTTGAATTTGAATATGGTCCTAGAAGATTGTTGAAACTATGTATAAGTCAAGGAGGGAACTTTCTACGTTTTGCTATTCAGGATTTCTTATATTACTCATTATTATATAAAATTTTCCTTACAAAAAAATCTCTTAACAGTTTTGAAAAGTTGATGACTACATTCCAAATTAGTTGTAGTGTTTTGAGAAATTTGCTTATTTTTGGATTTGTATATATTTTCTAAATTTAAATTTTATATGTTTATAAAATTTTAATTAAATTTTTTTTTCTGTTTTTATTATTTACCAAATTAAATTATGTATATTCAATAACACTTAATAAGCAAGTTCCATGAATTGTATGCTAATCATACAAAGATAAAAGAATAAAAATTATTCGAAAAAGATTTTGAATTTAAATCTTTAACCTTTCAGAAATGGCAATGTACAGCATTTCTAAAGTTTTCAGTGAAAAACAAATGTTCATATATGTTAATAAGTAATATTAGAAATATGTGTTAGTATTTCTATTAAAATTATCTCTTCAACCGTACTTTTTGTACTTAAAATAATGTGCTAAGATAATTATGTTAACCATTCATTCACTTTGGAGTTTCAAACTCAGTGAAATTAATGGAAAGAGGTTGTTTATAAATGTTTTTTTTTTATTATTTTCTATATCTGTGAACTAATAGCCAATCCTACTTTAATACATAATTTTTCCCACACCATTGTGTGAGTTTCCTATTGAAATGTATTGTTTGCTTGATAAACATCTAAAAATATCAAGATGGAACAAAATGTCCATTATAATAAACTCTTTTTTATTTAAGAGTTTGACTTTTAATATACAAGCTAAACTACAATGTTCTCTATAAAATTAGGCATATGTTCCAATTTTGTATAAGCAGATTGTTTTATTGCTTTGTAAAATGCATTGATACTTTTCTCGCAGGTTGTTGGAATGATGCAGACCAAAAATGCCAACAGACCGAATGCATTCCCAGTCCGTCCACAAAGGCACTTGACAACACACATTTTTGCTGCTGTGAGGGAAACTATTGTAACACTAACATCACTGATGTTAAGAATTCTTCAGATTGCTGTGGAGATGATCCAGGTACATTGGATTACATATGTTTTATTTCGAACCTACCGATTTTAAATATCAAGCTATATGACTTATGATATTTTTTCCATTACCTCTCTGTAGTGATTTCGCTTTAACTAAGAAATGGATTGAAAGTTTGCAGATGCTGCCCAGTAGCTTAAATATTTTCGTAAACTTAATCAGAAAAATAATTTTCATATTTTTAAGATTGTATTGTGTGTATATTTACTTACAGGAACTTGTAAGTTTTATGTTTGACTGTTCCTATTTTTATTTTGAAAACTCTTTGCCTCTATACACTTATAATTTTTTTTAGACAAGTTCTTATAAAAAAATATAATATAGTAACTAATCATCAGTTTGGGGCACATAAAATTTTTGTTCAAATTATATATTTGTTGTTATTTTATCCAACCGTTCATGTACATTTTTTAAACGTTTATTCAATAGTACTAAAGTTAAAAAGATATGTACATATTTTTTAGCATTATACAAAGCAAAAAAGATAATGTAAAAAATTAAAAAAAAATAAACCATAGTCTTTTTAGCTGAAAGGTGAGAAGACTCCACTTAATAAAATGTGTCTGCAGTGTAATCCCCTAGGGTGTGATAATGGAAGAGGTAGCTTAAGAGAAGTGTATATTCTGCATCGCATGCTTACTTAATATTCCTAATTGCTGCCTCCCATTATTAAAACTTTGCACTCGGATGCTCCTTCCCAGGGGACAAAAGAACATCTTGTTATTTTGTACTCAGGTTTTCAAAATGAGGGAAAAAAAACAGACTGTTCTTGAGTTTACAAAAAAACACTGCTTAACTTTTTTCCATAACTTTCACTTGTTTACTCAAAAAATTTTACCATTGGGTAAAGCTGGTGGAACATAAAATACTTTTTATGCAACTAGATCTCAGATCAACCTAAGTTCTAGATAAACTTTTATATTAACCATTTAAAATCCAAGAACGTCTTGGACATTTACGTTTTTTTTATAAAACAGTTTACTCCCTTTCTGTGTAGAACCGCCTTGAATTCTTGACTTTTACTCAGCACTGGTGCAAATTCGATTCACATCAGGTGTTAGTGATCTGGTAATCCGGAAGGGACAGATTCATTTTCTGTCATCAAAAATAATCCATCTTGTAGAGGCCACTGATGCATGTTAAATATATCGTAGTCCAATGTCTTCATACCTATGTTAGATTGCGTGTGGGGTGCTAGCTCATCTGGAACAGATTATAAATTACGGGTCAGTGTGTATGAGTCTTTCTTTCGGATAAATCCTGAACTGCTGCCAATAAATAGGCTATTCATTGTATGTTGATGTTAATTCAGCCAATTGTTTCTGTGTTTTTCCCAAAATCTTGATGTTTCTAGATCAGTGGTTCCCAACCTTTAAATAGCCACAGACTATCAATTCGAAAATTCGGCAAATCACGAACCACCACTTTCTATAACGTTTTTTTTTTTTAAATTACTACTTGAGTACTACATATAATTTAAGTACTTAATATACCTCTTTTATTAAACATGTATTTATTTTATAAATAAATTTCTAATTAAGAGTTTTTAACTTAATATGTTTTAACACTTTGCACTCCGCGAACATTTTGCGATTTGTGTTCTTTCTATGGAACAGTTATTCCTCTTTACGTTCTTTTCCACAGATTTTTTTTATAATCATAAAGGGGGAAAAAATCCTAATCTGTTTACTATTTGCAAGAGAACAAGTTGCAAAAAAGATTGATGTTCTAAACACAATATCCTGCTGTTCTCGTTTATTTTAAAGAACAGGGAAACAAAATAACTGGTCGTTATGTTGGTGCCTGAGAGGCGCCTTACGAGTGCAAAGGGTTAACAATATAGAACTGATTTCTGTTATGATAATCAAAGCAAGTATAGTAAAAACTTCAAATAAGGATGCAATTTTGTTTCCTTTATAACATTTTGATTTTTCATTTAGATGTTTTTAGTTTTAAACAGAATACATTTCAGGCACAATATATTTTTTTTTTTTAAAGTAAAAGTAAAACATCTATGGAATTGAGAACTATTGCTCAACGGACCACTTAGAACCCCTTGCAGACCACAGGTGGAGAACCACTATTCTGTTGTAGATGGTAGAAGTAAGAAGTTGTAGAATTAGTAAAAAAACATGATGAACAAAGAAGGTTTTTTTTTTAAACTCAAGTACATGGTAGTGTTGTTAATTTTAAAATACATGTGGAAAAGAACACGTCCATATCACCAAAGAGGTGACAGTATAATACAATAGCTTTAATATTTGATGTGCTTTATTTTGTTCTTTTCAGCCCCTCAGTTCCTTGGACATATGACCTTACCACCGATGCAGATTGCCCTCATTGTCCTTGGGGTATTTACAGTCATCCTACCAGCCTTCATCTTCATTTGTCACAAGTACTATCGACAGACCCCCAAACGAAGCAATGGGTCGTTATATCCGATGGAGGCCCCTCCCCTGTCTTCTCCGTGCTTCGACCTCGACACCCTCAAAATACAAGAGTCTGTTGCCAGGGGTCGTTACGGGTCTGTGTACAAGGCGAGCCTGAACGAGGAAAGTGTGGCCGTCAAGAAATTTGCGTACCAGAATCAGCAGCACTTCTTGAATGAGAGGGCTATCTATCTCCTGCCGCATATGGACCACTCTTGTTTGCCAAAGTACATTGGTGAGTGTTTGTTATTTTAATTTTTTTCTTTATTGTACAGGGTTCCCACTGGTCTTTAAAAGTCCTTAAGAACTCTTTATTTTTGGTTTGCATTTTTAAGAGCCTTTTAAAGTCCTTAATTTTGACCAAGAGTCCTTAGAAACTCCTTATTCCCCCCCCCCCCCCCCCCCCCCCCCCCTTTTTAGTAGTTCCTTTAAAATTTCTTGCTCTCAGTTTATTTCACTTACATTGACAATCTATGACTTGTGGCTGTTTTTTACATGAGATGCTCGAATGCTATTTATTTTCTCGCTTCAATAAGAAGATTGTATTTATTATTCTTTGCAAGTGCATATTTAACAGTTGGTGAAGAAATCAAACAAGATTATGAACGAATTAAAAAAGTAATAACTTGAAGTCAAAGAATGAAGTTCTGTTAAGATACCTTTTAAATATAGCATTGCATTTAAAAAGTCATTTTTAAGTTAATATGAAAGTTTATTGTTGTCAAAATTTGTTTAATTTTTCTTACTTCAGAAGCAGCGTGATAAAAAAGAATCCTTAAAAAATTGTTTTTGTCCTTAAAAGCTCCTTATTTTTTATTTTAAAAAAGGAATGGAAACCCTGTTGGAACTTTTACCGATGCTGGTAACTCTTAGAACTAATTATAATTCCACATAAACCAGTATAAATTTCTCTGAAATTTTATATCTTATTTATGTTATATATTAGTTGAAATATAATTTAACATTTTTAGAAATTCCTTGGCTACGTATTTTATTTTTTAAACCGTATTCAAAACCCTGTAAATTATTTATAGTATTGTTGTTTTTATGTGAAATTATTTCATAATGCACATGCATTTCAAATGAACACATTCCCATAGGCTCCAAAGAACAAACAGCAGAAGACGGAAGACCTGAATTCCTATTGGTGGTTTCTTTCTCTCCACTTGGTTGCCTGCAGGACTACTTGCGAGGGAACACCTTCGACTGGAATAATCTCTGCAAAATGATTTTGTCTATCGCCCGTGGGTTGGCACATTTGCACTCGGAACTAATGAAAGGAGGTATTTATACAAAAAAAATATACTTTTTTTTAATGTTATATTAATTAAGAATTTAATAAAGTCTTTAAAGTGTTTTTTTAAATTCGATAAATAACTCAATAGTTTACTTTATACTTTTATAGTTTACTTTATACTTCTATAGTTTTCTTTATACTTTTATAGTTTACTTTATAAACTATTAAACCCTTGTTTATGTTTGTGAATGTCAAATTAATATACTGGAATTTATATCAGAAATCGCACTATATGTAATAACTTTCAAAGCATGAAACAAGTTGCACTTCTGTCAATGGCTTGTAAGCACATAGTACAATTTGCTTATAAACTGTAGAATGTAACAAGCTAACATGTTTTATTTTTTATATGACAAACACGTTTAACACTACATATACATCCAAATATAACACTTCAAACATGGTTCGCACGGTCCTTAAAAGTCCTTAAGAACTACTTAATTTAGGTGGGACCTTAATTAAGGGCCCTTAAAGTCCTTAATTTTCAGCTAAGGTCCTTATTTTTTGTCTCTAATGATTTTCTTTAATAATTCACAAAGTGGTACTTTTGTGAGTCTTAACTCGAAATTCCAGGGATTTAAAATTTTCGGTACCCGGATGCATTAAAAATATCGGAATGTAGAATTCCGGATTTTACTTTGATCGTTATGCAGAAGTGTAAATCGGCAAGAAGAGAAAGGCATGAATAGATGGATTTAGCATAAGAAAATTGAACTTTTGATCTCTTTTGTCCGATTTTTTAGTCTGGTATTTCATCATATGGACACTTCATTGTTAGAAATCTCAGTTCTTTTGTTGTTTTGTGAAGAATCGATATTCATTCTAGAAAAACGGAAAATTTCACAAGAATGTAGCATTTCCAACATTTAGAAATATTTGCGATCCTCGGCAAATGGGCAATATCACTCGAAAGTTGAGGTGGTTATAACTCTTTCAGTTGGCGAATGCAACTTCCAAATGGCGCACTTTTGAGAATTTTTTCATTCTTAAAAATCTTGAAATTGTAGAAATTCACGAAACGCGATCTGCTGCGATCTCTGTTGAAAGACTTACAATCCTTTTGCATCTGATAAATAAATGCTTATGTTTCACTACTACCTATTTTATCAAGACTTAATTTGCACTACTTAACAAAATTGCATTACATTTTTCAAAAATATAATTTATTTTACGAAATTGAAGTTTAGAATATTTGAGTATTGAGTTATTTTGATTATTAAAAATGTATTTTTTAAAAAAAAAGCTTTTTTATTTGACTGGCATTAAAATATTCTAATGTCAATGTGTTTCTATTTTGTTTAAATGTTTATAAATTTTATTACATTTAGTTTATTTTTATTTGACCTCCCCCCTCTCCCTTCCCCCCTAAAATAAACATACCTTTTTTTATATTTTTTTTTACAGTTTTTCAAATTTCTTTTTACACTTGTTTTTAAGGGAATAACATGGTGGGAGTAGATTTTGATCTTTTAGAAAATTAGAGTTTTCAACTCGATGCACAATGCACTTTTATTTCTCATTACTCTTGACTTGGAGATTCCTTTGGACTCATTGGATTTTTCAGGGTACATTGCAATTGTGATCTATGACACATTAAACTTTCACTTTTAGTAATTCACACTGGATTTACAAATGAGGGCTATTACTCTTTGGGGTACATTGGTATTCTACTGTTCAGTGCACTTGAAAAAAATTTGCCTTTATATATTGAAAATACATTTTTAGAAAATACCTTTTTTTGTTTTCGGATTTTAGGGCACATTAGCCTTTTTAATTTTATTTTTTCAATGGATATTTGAATTAAAAATAGATAATAGTTGTAAATTAAAATATATTTTTCGGGTTAATTTTTTCCTATGGAGATGCATTTAATTTTTATGCTGAGAATTCATTGAATTTGATTTTTGGGGTGTATTTAAATATTATACAAGAAATAGATGATCTTAAGATTCATTATTAGGGTACATTGGACTTAGGTTTTAATGTGAGGACAAAGTAAAAAAAAATCATTTTTGGCTGCATTGAAATCTCAGGGTACTTAAAATAGATTGATTGCATTTTAAGGACATTATACTTTTGGAAATGCATTGTAATTTTTATCTTAAATGTAGGTTGAAGTAATTCAATCTATTGTATTTTTAGAGCATAACATTGGAAATTTAATGTTGGTTTATATTGGTTGTTTTCGCAGGTGGTTCATGTAGGGTTTTTGCTTTATTTTTTTTTCAACCTACACTCTTGTTCAAGCATAAACTTTTTATTATTCATTTTAATTTTAACTCCTGATTTTATATATATTTTTTTATTGTTTAACATTGCATAATTCTATATCCACTATCGTTAAAAAATATAAGAGGTCCTTAAAAAGTCCTTAAGAACTGCTTAATTTTTACTTCGGAAAATTTGTATGAACCATGTTCAAACATCACCAAAAAAGGGTTCGAAATTAGGAGATAAAATTTATGCATTATTGGAACCTAGCAATTTTAAATGCTATAAAAATAATTAATTACTATCAATTAATAAAAACAGTGTTATTCTAATTATTTATTTACTAGTAAAATATCAACAATTAATTAAAATTTAAAACCTTATAATGTATGGGTACTATTACAAAAATAAGACCACAGTAACTCACTCGTGCTCTGTGCTCACCCCTGTTTAATTTAACAATGATTAGTTTTTATTTATTTTTTAATTATATTACCTAATATTTTTTCTAAGAATGCTATGTCAGTTATGTCCATTTTTTTATTCCAGATAAATTTAAACCCTGCATTGTACACAGAGATGTGACTTCCCGCAACATTCTAGTGAAAACGGATGGCACCTGCATGCTGTGTGATTTTGGGTTTGCTATTCAAATATCAGGATCCACCTACGTCTTGAACGGAACAGAAGTCAAAGCAGAGGAGACATCCCTATCTGATGTATGAAATATATTTTTCTTAAATTACCATATTTAAAATTTCCTTAATTTACCACGCCTTTTAAGCCTTATAATTTAATTGTGTTGTAATCTTTCATTGTGTCTAAAAAAACTCTTTACCATCCCACATATCTTCTCTCTATCAGATTCTTGTTTCTTTCTTAATGCAATAGTTTCCATAAATTTAATGCAATACTTCCCATAAATTTAATGCAATAGTTCCCATAAATTTAATGCAATAGTTCCCATAAATTGTTCACCAACGACTTCAATTCCATAGGCATTCTTAGACAATAAGTTTCAAATGAGCAACTTAGTTTTTTTTATCTCTCATGAGGATGAGTCTTTAGGTCAAATCATTCTGACCAATTAGCTTTCCTTTTCCCTGACTTCATCTGATTGATAATAATCCCTAAAAGTCCCTCTATATAAATGAAAAATCCCTATGAGAGAACACTCTCATTCAAAATGTAATCAAAATCCTGTTATGAACATTTGTCAGCTATGGAGGAATAAGTGTTTTGAATATAACTTATCTGCCCTTATTGCCATACTGCCTCCCCCCATAAAAATTATGATGACTGCCCTTTAACTATTGAAAGACTACAGGTAGTTTAAACAATTAAATCTTTTTTTCTATAAAGTAATAACACTATCTTAATAATTACAGTAAATTATGAATTCAATAAATTATCCCATCTGCAAATTTGGATTCCGTACCTCATTTTTAAGATTTTTCTAAAGGTATCGTATTTCAGCTGCATATACAAATGAGATATCCATACTGTGTTTCAGCTGCATAAACAAGGATGTGTTTTCAATTCTGGTAAAACTTCTTGGTTTTATTTCTAATGAAGTTAGATTGTTCTTATTCTGCTGTTATGTAAAATAAGTTTGTTTCATTATTTTTTAACTTAATAATTACACAATCTGCCTGTTCAGCACAAGTGAGAAATTTTATTGAAAGGGTAATTAAAAGAATAATTTTTATTTTAAAATAAATTTGTATCCATTTGCAGGTTTTCAACAAATATGAAAAATAGATACATTCTAACAGATTTGGTTTTTGTAATGATAGGAAATACATTTAAAAAAGTTTTTAAAGTAAACCGTTTCCATACAAAAGTCGAGTTTAGATTTTTTTACAATCACAGAATTCTGTTAAACTTAGAATGCTTCTGTGTTCAATTCTCAATTTATTGGTCTGATTTAGTTAAAATATCCAAAGATTTACAAATCCAAAATGAATCTACTACTAAGTCTAAAATTTTCATACACAAACCATAAAAATAACTATATATATAATATATACACAAAGTATATTAAATAAAATAAAAATAGTTGTTGGACAAGAGATGCTACTGCAGGATATTTTTAATTTTGTATGTAAATATGCTAAAACTCACCCAAGAGTAGAAAGCAACAACCCTTGTCTTCTTAATTTAATGCTACATATTTACGGCTCTAGTCAAAGTTTTAATTCAAAAACCCTAAATCATAACTTGCTTATTAAACCTTGAATATTCATGAGTAAATATTACTCGTTAATGAGATTGACTTAACTTTGAGCCAGAATAACATAAACATTCTAGAATGCAGAAATTAACGAAAAAATTTCGAACTTGGTAGTCTTTTTAGTTTGTTCTACTAATATTGTTTGTCTTATTCTATTACACGATAATAATACTGGTTTCTGCTTTACTGTAATTTCATTTTGTGTCTCATTAGGTTGGTACACTGAGATACATGGCCCCTGAAATTCTGGAAGGAGCGGTGAATCTTCGAGATTGTGAATCGTCACTGAAGCAGACTGATGTGTATGCGTTGGGCTTGGTCATGTGGGAAGTAGCCAGTAGATGTGTTGATTTATATCAAGGTAAAATTTATTTTGTTAGTATACTTAAATTTACAAAGCTTATAAAGACTCTTCAAAAATTATATGATTTTGTATGTGCAGTAACTTTAGGCTTACTGCATAGTAAAATTTAATAGAAATTAAGGCATATATTATAATTTCACATTTACTACATTTTGAAGAAACTAAGTTCGTTAAAATTACAACATGGTATTTTAAATTATTATGTTGTGTAATCTTACATTTTATTCATTAGAAGAGTCAAGTATTTGACTATTTTTAGTGGACCCATTCAAACAATTATTTGTTTTAGGAAAAGGTTTTACATTATTAATAGTACACTTCTTTTTCTACAGGGATAGAAATTCCACCTTACAAGCTCCCCTATGAAGCTGAGATTGGAACTGACCCATCCATGGAGCAGATGCAAACTCTTGTAGTGAAGCATAAGTCTCGACCTCTATTCCCGGATATTTGGAAAACTACCAACCCTGTATGTGGTTTTCTTTTTTAATTTTCATTTAATTGATTAATTATTTTCTAAAATTAGGTATTGTGTGTGTTACCTTATACTATTTCACATCTTAAATGTCAATTAAGTTGTATTAGACAGGATTGTCTCTGAATTATTATTATAACTTTTGTGTTTATCGTTACAAGTTGCTAATGCGAAATTAATCAAATTTCTCATTGCAGAAGGGTTTTCTTTGTAAATAGATTTAAGGAGAATATGTTTTGTTGAGTCGGTTTGTTAAGCCATGGCACTCATAAAGAGCATTTTTCGAGATTATGCATAAATATGAAAGAAAATTTGTAGGATACCAATAACGGAACAAATGCTTGTAACTTGATGAACTAGTATGAAACAGATCGATCTGAGAATATGTTTTATTTTCTAGTTTGTGTCCTGTAATTTGAATCAATTTGGTATGCATCCCTATTCCCAGCTAAATAAACATCAAATGTGGGAAGTTTACTTCCCACTGATAAGTCGTGTGTGGCGCAGTGTTTTTGGGGTGTCGCCCGTAACATTTAATGTGCTACTCTGGTATTTTAATCGTCGAGCTCATGGCTACCTTGAGCAACCGTGCGAACCTAGTAGCAAGGCCCCTTTATTCCTCCACTTAAGCTTATGAATAAGTTTAAATAAAACTTATGAATTAGGAAACTTATTAATAAGTTTGCCAGGGAAAGCCTATCAGGAATTTGTTATCAATCACAAATGCAGTTGGCATCGACTACAAATGTTTATTTGCATAGAATATTTATTGGATAACTTATATACGTAAAAAGTGCATTATTTTGTTCTATTTATTGAAAATTAAAAATAATCCTGATATCTGATCAAACAAGTTTAAATTCATGTCAATCGAGCTATTTGTCACGAAGAGTGTTGGAAAAGATCACTTCAAAAGCGTACAATTGTGTTACTAACCTGATGATTTCAGACTTTCACTTACAAAAAATTAATTTAAAAAATGCGTTAAAACTTTTACTTGCAGCACAAATGTTTTAATTGCACAGTTATAAAACTTATACAATGGAAATGTCAAAACCCTTACAGGAATTTTGTTTTGTATTTTTTTTCAATATTATGTGTGTATTTTCTATGTTTCATGTTTGTGTTGTCCCCCCCGAAAGCGTTTACTCCCAGCATGGTGAATTTTTTTTAACCCATTGAACCAAATTTATTATATGTAATATTTACAAGAGCGTGTTGCTCCACCATACTTGTGGTGTTTAAAAAACATTGTAAATGATTTGTAATGTGCATCTACATGGCACGGCAAAACCTCTCACTCTTGCAAAGTTTGTAAAGGTTTGAAATTTTAAAAGTATTACACACCAAAGAAAAATTCAATTATTTAACATTTCAAATTTGTGCATTTTTAATTTAGCAGGGAGGAGGGTCCTCTTTAAAAGCGCAAAACCCTGCGTATTGGTACGCGTGGCACACCCCTAGGGGCGACCCTGTTTGAGCTAGAGCAATGTACTCAAGCCCGATAAAAAGTATTGGGTATTTGAAGTGACCACCACAGTACTCTCCCACCTCTCAATGAGTCAAACGGAGCAACGAATGATTGATACCCGTGAAGTGTTATCACATTCGTAATGGTTGAGGATTTTACATATCAAAAATGAAATTGGGGTAATTTAATATAGGCATTTGATTGAAGGTTGCATTAATCCAGTGTCTAGAAAGTCACCAGTGATGCTTTTGCAGTTGTCTGGAATCGAACCCGGGACGTTGTTTGTGCTATGTAGATACTTTGACCTTCCAGCTAATTTACCTAAACTCGAGAGAAAGTGTTGGGAAGTGACCACCACAATTTTTTCTCTATTTTTAATTTGTCGTTTTTCGATCAGGCTGTTCGATCACTGAAGGTTACTATTGAGGACTGCTGGGATCAAGATGCAGAGGCTAGGCTGACTACGTTGTGTGTGGAAGAGAGAATCATCGAACTCCCAGTACTGTGGGAAAGAGACAAAGGTATCCTCATCTGTTTCTATTACACAATTTGAAATCACACAATAAGCTCTCTTAGACTAATAATATTGTGGGTAAAACATCCCTCACATCAACTGATAAAAGTGTTTTATTTAAATAAATTGTATCATAAAAGGTTTATAATTAATTGTACCTATATTTTATATAAAAAAAATGAGTACACACTCTGCATATATAATTTTTTAAATAAATTCTGTAGCAAAATAAGGAGATGGGTTTTGTGTGTATTAAAATATTTATTACTTTATTACAAGAAAATTAAAGTAAACCAATTGGTTCTCTATTACAAGCATTTAATTTATATAATTTATCTCCAAGGCTGAATATTTTTTCAATATATTTGACAGCGGGCCTCACAGTCTCCACTGGCCTCAGCCCATCCATAAACCCACTCTCAAGCCTCAAAAAGTCCTCAAGCTACCACAACAAGTCCAGCAACGACAGCGACTTTCTCACTCAGAACATCAACGACCAGCTCATCACCCCCCGGGAAAGAGCCAACAGCCTGTCCGAGTGCACCACAGAGACCCTCCTCTCCCCCTCCGAGACAACAGTGAGCCAGATCAACGACAAGAACAGGCTTCTGAGCAACACCCAAGGACCCAAGCTAACCTACCCGCTCCAACCCCACCAGGGGCGCAACCCATGCCTCGCCCGGAACCTGATGCGGGATTTGCCCAACGAGCCCTTCCGAGAGTGCTCTCCTAAGTATGCGATCAACAAGAAGATGATCTCGTTTTCGGATGGAGATGCAAACATCTTCAGTTTGCCGCCGGGGATGGAGAGCAACCTCATCCGTGGAGATCTGAGTGGCAGGGTGGTCAATCCCATTCCCTATGTCCAAAACCAGGTGAGCATCATCATATTTGCCAAATTGTGCAGATTTTAACTATTTTGTATTGTTAGCTTTTAAAATTGCACTGTTGTCAAGATTTTTTTTTTAATTTTTACAAAAATGTACTATTTTGTCAAACAAAAGAGCTGCAAAATCCATTAATACATCAAAACCCATTGAGGAGTATGTTTTGTTGTTAATTGGTTGAATATTTTTTTATTATTATTATTAAAATTGGCAATAAGTATTGTATGCATTTGCACTGTTAAAGGTAGTTAATGAGTGAACGATTTCTATTAAAATTAAAGGAAAGTGGTTATTTTTCATACTTGACCTCAATTAAACTACCAACTTTTTCAAAGTATATTGATTAATTATGCTATTGTGTAACAAATTATACAAATTTGATTCTTGTAATGTCGATAGGTGAGCAACATTCCGAAGGAGACGAACCTCACCGGGAACAGGCCTACGCGGGAGTTCCAGCAAAAGACTGAGCGGAGATGGAATCCCCTGAACATGCGCAACATCCGAGCCGGGTGGAAGATGTTGCTCGATCGGAAGTCCTCGGCCAGCCACGGCCACATCCCCGAAGAACAGCAGCCACTGAAAAGCTCCGGCATTTCGTCCCCGATCTCACCCAATGGTCAGACAAATCCGATAAATGCGTTTTGGGCAGCCACCGACCTGAAAGAAGACGAGCATAGCAGTAACTTCGCCAGCATCTGCCCCGATGATCTGTCTACCGCCGACGGTAATGCAGTGATGAAGTCTTACGATCACCATCTCCTGAATGGGCACGCAATTTCTGTCAATCCAGGGATTCCAGTTCTTCCCAGTTACATAGAAAGGTCCAAACGTCCCACGACTCTCCTTGTCAACTCCCAAGACGCAGAAACCGATATTATCATCGATATGTCGGATTCCGACGCACCTAAAGATTCGGCGGTCGATCCTTCAAACGACCACAGGCCGTCCTCCATCCGCCGGAAGGGTAGCGGAGGGCGAAGGAAGGTCGTCCGACGGGTAAAGACTCCTTTCGAGATCAAAGGCAGGTTTTCCTTGTACGATGACCGCATAATGTCATCGCAGGAGATACCTTCCACTTGTGTGGTTAATGTTTCTCAAACGCAGCTGGACACTGCGAAGTTCTCTGCATCTGTTCCTCTTAACATGAATACGCTCTGTGTGTCTCCTGCAAGTGATTCCTCGCAGGTCTGTGTGAAGGACGATCCCAAACTCCAAGAGACCCTCGTGAAAGACAAGCGTCCGAACGGCCACATCCTCCCTGTGAATGCAAGTGGCCAACAAAACCTGTTTTCATTGTGTGACATTTAAATTTTTTAAATCTTCGTTGTTACATTGTCTTTTTTTAAGATTGCTTGTCAGTTGGCCTAAAAACCTATTTTACGTACTCGTCTTAATGTAACTTTTACACATTTATTCCAACTTCAAGTCTGTGGTTATGATACTGCTTTTACAAGGACTTCTTTTTATCATTATAGATAAAGATTTTAAAGAAATGACTTACGAAGAATAATAATCACAATCTCATTCATCTTAACCAGTTTTTTTGTTTTGTGTTTAACCCACTCATATAACTGAATGACATTACTTTTTATTCATTCAGCATTTTTAGTTCAGCGGATCTTCTCAAAGATTTAGTCTTTTTGGATATCAGTTACTTCAAGGACATTCCTGAAACATTGAACGTAAGCTGTAGTTCCATTACTTTGCCTGAACCAATGGGAACAAACCCTATTTTTGTAAATAGTGTCTTCATTATGTTTTGTATTTTATTTCCTCATTATCTTCTAAGTGTTCATGGTTATTTTTTTACTTTTAAATACTCGTTTACTTCTCTGTATTTGGGAAGCATAATTTCCTGTGTATTTTTAATGAAGTAATTTTATTTCTTTATATGTTCTTCCGTGCAAAGCTGGTAGCAGCGAATGTCGAATGTGCAATTTTCCGCTGTGGTATTGTCCTACTTCAAGCGATTGAAGGATAGTTGTGTGCAGTAGGGACAAAAGAACAACTTAGCAATTTTTAAAACTTGGGTATAACCGTCCGGTCATTGTACTTAGGTTTCATCATTTGAAGAGTTAGACTCAAGAAGTTTCAAAGTGTCAATAAGATTCATTCCGAAATAAACATTTAACCCTAATATAAAATAAGTAATCCCATTGTTGAGTTGAAGTTTTTAATATTCCATAAAAATTAAGCCTGCTTCATTTTCTTAACCCGTCACTTATTGTACATTTATTGGTTACTTAAATTTCCTTAGTGTACAAAGTACTTTGCATTTAAATTCATACGTTATTCATGTATTGTGAACATAACCCAGATTAAATGGCAGCTAGTAGCACTCTCCAGTACTGGTTTCAGCAGCCAATTAACCAGAATATACATGTTCCATCTATTTAATTACTATTACATAATAATTTAACTAGAAATCTATGAAATTTCACCATTCTGAATACTAATCTAGACTTTTTTCTCTAATTTTTTTACCAGTGAACTATAATTTTTAAATTGATAAATATACCTGTAATTAATCACGGGAACAAGTCCTTTTATCCCTTACTTATAAGAATTTTTTTATATATAATTTACTATTTATAGTTCAAATTTATCTCTATCAGATTGAGATTTAAGTAAAAATAATAAAGTTATTGTAAAAATTTTATTTGAACTGTCTTGGTGAAAAAATTTACAGTTTAGCTTTTTTTCTGGCTGTTTGGAGGGTTGAACCAGTTTATAACTGAAGATGAAACTTGGCGACTAAAGTGTGAATCTTTCTATCAATAAAAGCATCTTTATGGTGTAAGGGTATTAGAATCCTTGCAAGTTTATAATGCAGAGTAGATTATTTTATATTTGAGATCCATTAATAATTTGGCACTTGGAACCTTTTTGACACCAACTCTTTGTTATTCCTTTACCCTAACTGTTAAGACATGAAATGCATTTTTCAAACCAAACAGCACAATAAAAAAGGAAAGTTTAAATTTACGACTTCATTTTCTCTTGTATAACTTAATAATTTACAATCAATACATTTCCATGTATGTAAAAGTATCGATAATGCTTTTCTTTCGAAATGATTGCTAAATTTTCTAAATGTCAAGTCGGTTCAATAAAAACCTATGAACCATATTAGAATTGTTAGACATGTAATTTGAAGATTATTTAGTTATTTTTTTTAGGCAAATGTTAGATAGTATCCAATATTGTAGCATCAACTATTGTTTTAATAAGTACTAAACTCTAAACCTGTAAAAAATGAAAAATATTTCTAATTAATAGCCTTACATTGGAAAATTCTGTATGGAAAATGTTGGATTCTACTTATAGAATCGTGTAAATACTAGAATTTCTTTAGTAGTTTAATAAGCTGTATATCTTCAAATTTTACTTTTAATTTTCTTATTTGACTACTAAAATGTGAAATGAAGAAGTTTTTATGAAAAATACATTCAACATTATAAAATGTTACAAAAAAAAATTTTTTTATTCAAGTTGAAAATGACAAATATATTGTCGCCGGTGATTTTTTTAAAAGTTTTTAAAAAATATCCTGAATTTTTTTTAGGAGAAAGTGTTACTCATCAAAAGTAGCTAATTAATTGAATATATTTGAGTATTGCATTAAGATTCGTAAATGAAGAATCCTACAATAATGTGCCTGAAATTTCGGCCTTTAAAAGAATAAACTGGTGCATTACTATGTTAGACCTTAATTTTTTAAAACTGAAATCTGCCCTTTTCTAAAATAATGGAGCAACAGAAAAACATTTTCTTAACATTGTCAAATCAAAAAATGAATTGACTAATTCATTGGATGGTGCTACTCTTTAACTCTCTTAGAGGGGGAATTTAGAAGTGGAGATGCACATTTTTTATATATAGTGCACAGTATGCATTTTGACCGAAAAGAATTTGTGCCAAGGTTGGTTAACCACCCACCCCATGTCAAAGAATGATTCCTTAAAATAAGTAGTCTATTTAAATTGAATTGTATTTTCATTATGATAAATTTTTTTTAATTATTATTATTTAAAATGTTTTTGAAGTAAATTTCTAAATTTTACAACACTACTGCAAGGCTAGTTTACTGACTTAAAAAGTGGTAGAATTTTGTATGATTATAAACTTTATATTGGTTTAACTAAAAATAATTAAACTGTTTATTACTAAACTTACTCTGTTATACTGTGGGCATTTTTAATTCGGAGAACACCTCATAAGGTGTAAATTAAGGATAAATAAATTGCAAATTTAAAAAGTGGTTTAATAAAATCAAATTTTTATTGTGTCGGATTTCAATTGTAAATAAGTATAATATGAATAGAAATAATGTTTTGTGTAGTATTATACAAGTACAAGTTACTCTTTAGATGTTGATAAGAACAGTTAAAAACACATGTAACTAGAGTTTATTAAAAAAAAAGCTAAGCTTAGAGTCATATAAAAAGTTTCTCGGTTTTCATTTGAAAAGTCAAAATTATTAAAATATTTAACAACAACAAAAAATCATTGTTTAATTGGCTGTTAGATATGCCCTTCAAAACCAATGAACGAGTTAACCAATCAGCCTAATCTTTACCCCGTAAATAATGTGAGCATAATAGTGGTCGTTTAGCCAGATCCTCGCTACATAAAATGTTAACTAAATAAAAATTTAAAACGAAAACTCTAGTTATAAAGTTAGCAGTGGAGTTACTTTAAAGAATGAATTTATTTCCGAGATTTACATTAATTAATACATTTGAAAATTAGGGAATTAATGTTATTAATATATAAGATTTTAGGTCAATGTTGGAGCTCGTTACTCCGAAAGTGAGATAAACTATTTTTGTTATGAGTTTTCTATTAAATATATGAGCGATAATGGCAGAAATAAGTGATCTAATCTTCTAGCTATTCATCTTGGTGTTAAAACATTAGTTAGTGTTGTAGTCTGTGGTGATTAATATACAATACATATTAGAGTGTTAAATAATTACCATTGTGGTATTAGAAAATTCACAATTTTGCAAATAATTCAAAATCATTTATATTGATATGTTTTTTTTTAAATTTTTTGGTAAATCGTTAAGGGCATACTACTTTACTTCTTGAGTAGGATATTTCTTTAATATTTCCTTATCTGTATTATATTATTAAAATAAATCTATCGTTTTAAGGTATCAACCGGTATTGCTACGTTCCTGGAAAACCTAGAGGTGTCAAAGAAAATTAAATTACCTAAAAATCAAAATTATCAGAGAATTTTTCTTAAAATTTTCTGGTAAAGTCGGGAAATTTGTTTACAATTTTAGAGGAACGTGTCCAGTCAAATTCCATCTTTATTAATGTCATTTTCTTTTTGTTGTGAAAATATAAACTTGTAAAAATGTCACTTTCTTGACTTTCTATTCTTTGCCAGGTAATTATTTAAATGCATTTCTGTGGGCATTATTATTAATGTATGAAAAAATTGGTAATTTTTTTTACATACAATTCACAACCTTGAATTTTTGAAAATCTGGAAAGTCCGGAAGATTTTGATCTTATTATAATAAAGGCAACCTTGCCAATAATAAAATGTTTTCTTCAATTTTATAAAAACTCGCATTTCCTAATATTAAGTTGGTAAAGAATATATAAAAAGTTACAAATCAAGCATATTGATGTTTTGCACTGATAAAATAGCACTGACAGATTAGTGCTATTTTACTCAGTTTCTGTCAAACTTTTACGTGTTAAAATTCAATAATTTTTTACAATTAAACTGATTTTTTTTTAAATCTCTTACAAAAATTTTTTAGAAAAGTTCATTTTTGCCATGTTTCTTTTTCGGGAGTACAGCATAATTCTTAAGTCAACTTCAGATTTTTAATGTTTTTTTAATTAAAATTTATTTGGTATTCGTGTTTAACTCATTAGACAATACATTTTTCATTAAAATAAATTCACAGCTCCGATTTTCTGTATAACGATACCACACCATGATATCATATTTTTCTAAAACAGAATATGGTATCATAGTGTGTCCAATTGATG